>JAMLFY010000014.1:25237941-25837941 GCA_030441495.1 Dalbergia oliveri | reverse complement strand
CCTTTCCCTTATTTTATTTATGTATGTATTGGGTTTATGCCTGTGTATTGCTCTCTGTTTTGTGTTGAATCCTTCTATGTATGACAACGTGTTTGCTGCCAATTTTCTGGATCCAAGTCTTTTCAGTTTTATGATTTTCATTTTCAATTTCAATTATCTTTTTTGTTTCAGGGTGGGATGAAGCGGCATGGATTTAAGGGAATGCCAGCATCCCATGGTGCATCATTATCACATCGAAGCATTGGTTCTACAGGTCAAAGGGATTCTCCTGGAAGGGTAAGTCAGAATCCTTTAGATTGGTGATTTGTGTTCCTTTGCAATACACAGCTTTCTTTATTTTTTATGTTGAGATATCACAGTATGGTTCTTTATTCTATGATTAAGTTAATTTTGTTTAGAATTATGTTGCTTGCTGATTGTTGTTATTGTAAATAACATTTTCACTATTAAATTTCAGGTTTTCAAAGGTAAAAAGATGCCTGGGCGCATGGGTGCGGAGCAAAGAACAGTTAAAAATGTATGGGTCTACAAAATTGACCCAGCAAGGAATTTGATGTGGGTGAAAGGCCAGGTGAATTCTCTATCCGTTTTTATTCTTCAGATTGGGCTATGAAATTGGACCTAAAGGGCATGAAATATCTGCTATCCACATCTGATACATGAGCAGGATTGCTCTCAACTTTTGAAAGCTTGAATCCTCCAACCTAGTTCACTTCCATAGTACAATACTACTGTAGAAATTTCTTAGTTTGAGACAAAATTTCTTGCAGAAAGTGCCTTGTTTGGCGAGATTTTGGGACTTATATCAATACGTAATCGTGGATGGTATTTGTTTTACAGTTTTAGTGGTTGATTTGCAACTTCATGGTTCACAATTTTCCATGAAAGCACCGATGCTTTGAAATTTGGGCTTTCTCATTGACTGCTTATTTCTCTTTGTATGATGTTCAAAACAGGTTCCAGGAGCCACTGGGAACTTTGTTTTTATAAAAGATGCCGTCTATGAAAAGCCAGACATATCTATACTTCCATTCCCAACATACTTTGTCCCGGAAGATGAAGATACAGAAAATTTGAAGCCTTTGGTTGCTGAGCTCGGGGATGTGGATCCATTTATGATTACAGATTAAAGAGCACAATTCAGAAGCTGGTTTATTCTATGCTAGGCTCACTTCCTGCAGTCGTGTTTCTTTTCTTTAAATATAGATGGGAAAATGAGATTTTGGAGGAACCATCCGAGGATGAGTTTTCACTTCTTTTGAGGCTTTTACTCTAGCTTTAGGGTTATTCATCAACTCTAAATTGGGATTGGGAATCCTACCAATAAGTTTGGAGACTTGGAATTAACGAATCTCGATGCTTTAATATAGATATTTTCCATTTTTTGAGACAGTTAAATTGGCCTTGAGCATGCACTGAACATAGCTATTAACCAATTTTACTTGTCTGTTCTTCTGATTTTGATATTGTAGAAATACCTGTACCATTTGTCATGCTCTGTGGATAGGTATTCCCGTATTTTTCGCCTTTGCTGCTAGTAATCGTTCTAAGGTAGAGAGAACAAATCGTTTGACTCCTTGATGGGACAGATGGGATCATTGCCTTAGTTGGAAGAGACAGGATCAATGCCTTCGATCGACTAGGTTTGGGAGAAAACTTAGAATTTATTTTCTGGCATTCAAAATAATCTTTTGTTTAAGTGGTGCGTGTGAAAGTAGGGTTGTGCCATTTCACTTTGGCGTATTTTCGCATTAGTGTTTAGAATTAGGTAAGGCGACCGAAAGCATAGAAGAAGAATTAGGTGAAAACAGTTAAAGGTGGTTTGTATGTTATCATTAATAATAATAACTAATAATGTTTCTTGATGACTGTGGGATCACTAGTTCAAAGGCGCACACACGTAATTCTCTTTATTCACGAGAAATAGTGGGGCATTATCCATACTCTTTTATAATATTAATTAGGAATTCAGAATGCGAACATAAAGTGAGTTGATTAACACTTGTATTTCATTCGCTTAAAATAAGAATTGATGATCAAACCCTAAAATCTGGACTTAGATGATTATGACATAGCTTCAAAGCCAAGCACAACATGCACACATCAACCTTCCGAATCTCATGAAAATCACGACCACCATAACAAGGGAGTAGTCGCACTAGACATAATAGTATCTTATATGATACCATAAATAAGTCCATAATGTCTTGTCTCTATAGTTTTTAAGTATTGAAACTGAATCCCACAATCAGCCAAAGTGTCCATTTCCAACACCCCACCAAACGCATACTACTGTCTTTCCTTCAAAGCCAAGCACTCACTACATCGATTCACTTTACATGTTCAATATCCATAATGACTCATTCCACTCTTTCCCTTAACCCATCATTACAAAACACCAAATTGTTAACAACAAAAGCTAGCAAACCATTGAACCCTCCTCTCCCCCATAATCTCTTCTATTCTTTTCTCTCCTCCACCACCGCCATGCATCCTCTTCATCCCTTCTTCTTCCTCCTCCTCCTACCACTTCTTCCCCATACTGCACACTCATCTCATTGCACCACAGAAACAGCCACCAAAACCTTCCAAAAATGCATGAACCTCCCAACACAACAAGCCTCCATAGCATGGACCTTCCACCCTTACAACTCCACCTTGGAACTAGCCTTCTTTGGCACCTTCATCTCTCCTTCTGGTTGGGTTGGATGTGGCATCAACCCCACTTCCCCAGAGATGACAGGGACACGTGCCTTAATAGCATTCCCTGACCCAAACTCCGGCCAAATAGTCCTTCTACCTTACATTTTAGACCCAACAGTGAAGCTCCAAAAATCACCACTCCTCTCTCGCCCCCTTGACATCCACCTCCTCTCCTCCAATGCCGCCATGTACGGTGGCAAGATGGCCACCGTGCATGCCGGTGCTGCCATCCAGATCCATGCCACAATCAAACTCAAACCAAACAAAACAAAAATCCACCTTGTTTGGAACCGTGGACTCTATGTCCAAGGCTACTCACCCACCATTCATCCAACTACTTCCAATGACCTTTCTTCCATTGCAACCTTTGATGTGTTATCAGGATCATCATCAGCATCACAACACAGTGATCTCACAACATTAAGGGTCATTCATGGAACCTTGAATGCAATCTCATGGGGCCTTCTTTTGCCAATGGGGGCCATAACTGCACGTTACCTTAGGCACATTCAAGCACTAGGGACTACATGGTTCTATGCACATGCAGGGATACAACTCTTTGCTTTCACACTTGGAACTGCAGGGTTTGCCATAGGGATGCGCCTAGGGGAACTCTCCCCTGGAGTGGAGTATGGTTTGCATAGGAAGCTTGGAATAGCTGTGTTTTGTTTGGGGGCATTGCAGACTCTTGCATTGTTGTTTAGGCCAAATGCTAGGAACAAGTTCAGGAAGTATTGGAAATCTTACCACCACTTTGTAGGGTACTCTTGTGTGGTGCTTGGGTTTGTCAATGTGTTCCAAGGGTTTGAGGTGATGGGGGCAAGTAGGTCTTATGCTAAGCTGAGTTACTGCTTGGGGCTTTCAACTCTGATTGGTGTTTCTATAGCCTTGGAGGTGAACTCTTGGGTGGTTTTCTGCAGGAAATCCAAGGAAGACAAGATGAGGAGGGAAGGACTCATTGGTGTTTCAGAGAAAGGGAGCAGTGGCATCCACAGCCACAATTGAGGACAACAAAGAAAAGCTATCATTTGAAACTCATCACTTTTGATTTTTCCAAAGATATATATATAGTCATGGCTTCACCATTTGTCAATGGTGGTTGACATGAAAAATGCTAGAGCCTCACAATTTTTCTCCAAATTTATTTGCCATGTTGCATACATGTTTCTTTGAATGGATAATAGGGTGATACTACTTTTGTTCCATCCAACAATTCTTGACTTCAGTTAAAAGCTATAGCAATTTTTCATTCTTATGTATCATTACTCGTTATATATTTGTATCTTATATGCAATTTTAATGGTTTTGAATCATGGGCCAGCTTCTAATTGTTCAATTCATGTTTTTGAGCAATATTTCAAACATATGACAGATTAATATATTCATGATGCACGAATTTTGAGTTTGTGTTCCACTGTGTCCATACTGTACATGATGTAAAATGCCCATAGAAAGAACTTGATATGCAGAATTCAGTCAAGGTTTGAGAGCAATTCGGATGTAGGAAGGTGAAGTTGGCAGTGATGGACAATCAAAGGCTGAATGAAGGGGTAAAGTTTTGTATTGGGACAGCATATATCACTTTAGCAACAATGCCTTAGGGTTTAGGGTTTATAATTGCCTTTGGACCACCTCAAAATTGTGCCTGCAAATGCATACGGACCTATGGACTAAGACTTCAAAATAACCAAAGATTCTGATTTGATTATAATCTTGTGGCGTAAAATTACCTAAACAAATTATTATGGAGTAAAAACATAACTAAGAATTGAAAAAAAAAAAATCACAGTGGTTTATAAGATATATATGGAATACTTCAAAAATAAAAAAAACTAGTTATGAAGTTACAAAATAAAATGAAAAAAGAAAAAATAACCAATAAAAGGGAATTAGGAACCTTTTGCCAATATGGACTAGATCCTTTAAAGCTCCAAGTAGACAACATAAGAGACAGATTAAGAAACAAGGAAAATATGTAAGAACCAATAACCCTTGAAAATTTTATAAACCATGATATGCTCAAAAAACCCCCAAAATTATAATAAACCCTATGTAAAGCCAAGACCTAAGAAAGTTATTAAAAAGGAAAATGTATGTTGGAAATGTGGAAAACCCAGACATTTTGTAAAAAGTTGTCGGGTACAACAAAAAATAAATGAATTAACTAATGAAGAATTAAAGCAAACATTATTAAATATATTTATTAATTCTGAACCAGAACCAAAATCTGAAGAAGAAATGATTAGTGAAGAAGAACTGAAGATAATGAAATTTTCCAAATAGATAGAATTTCCTCAGAAGAGTTAGAGATAGAAGAAGAAAAATATTGTTTAGGACCAGGACTTTGTAATTGTGAGAACTGGATGGTTAAAAGCTTAAATGTATTAAACAGTGACCAAACCTCCGTCTTAATATCTATAATAGATAAACTAGAAGATTCCCCATTAAAAAATGAATTTCTACAAAATTAAACGAATTAATTTCTAAGGAAGAAAAGCAAAGAAAAGAAATAAAACCCACGGAAATGAAAGAGGTATTTAATAGGTTTAAATCCCTAAGGAGAACGTGACTGTAAAAGATCTACAGAATGAAATTAAGAATTTAAAAAATGAAATTTCAGAACTTAAAGAACAAGCTATTAACTTAGAATATAGACTATTAAAATTAGAAGGAGAACAAATAATAAATAATCACAAGTCAAAACCTATAATTATAAAAGAACCAGAAGAAAGTTCTACCCCCTTTATTAATATATTAAGTCTTATAACTACACATAAATGGTGGACACAAATTACTTTGGTAATTAAAAATGAAAGGTTTGATTTAATAGCTCTAGTACTCAGGTGCTGATATAAATGTCATACAAGAAGGAATAATACCAACCAAATATTATGAAAAAACTACTGAAAATGTAGAAGCAAGTGGAACTGGATTAAAAATTAAGTATAAACTTTCAAATGCCAAGATTTGTAAAAATAAAATTTGTTTTAAGACATCCTTCGTATTAGTAAAAAATATTGTAAATACTATAATTTTAGGAACCCCTTTTATATGTTTATTATATCCATTTTGGACTACTGAGAGAGGTGTAGAAACACATGTAGTACCAGATAACCCAATTCTTTTTGAATTTCTAGAACCTCCCAAGAAAAAAGAATTAAATCTGTTACAAGAAGTTTCCATATCAGAAGAAAATTAGTTCATCAGAAACAAAAACAGATTAATCTTTTACATAAGGAAATTTATTATAAAAAAATAGAAGAACAACTTACAACTGATAAATTACAAAAAATTATAAAGCATTTTAAAGAGAAAATAGAAAAAGAAATCTGATAACAATCCAATGGCTTTTCATCATAGGAAAATCCATGAAGTATCTTTACCCTATGAAGATGGATTTAAAGAACAAAATATACCTACCAAAGCTAGACCTATATAGATGAATGAAGAATACTTAACATACTAAAAAAGAAATCTAAGAATATTTAGAAAAGTATTAATTAGACCTTCTAAATCACCTGGAGTTGTTCAGGATTTTATGTTATGAAAGCATTAGAAATAGAAAGAGGAGCCCTAGGTTAGTAATTAATTATAAGCCATTAAATAAGGTTTTAAAGTGGATTAGATATCCTTTACCCAATAAAAGCAATTTAATTAAGAGATTAAATAAAGCTAATATATTCTCCAAATTTGATATGAAATCTGATATTATCAAATATCAGGAAAAGAAGAAGATCGATATAAGACCGCATTCATAGTACCCTTTGGACATTATGAATGGAATGTAATGCCACAAGGACTTAAAAATGCTCCCAGTGAATTTCAAGAAATAATGAATAATATTTTCTATCCATATATGAGCTTCTCTATAGTATATTTAGATGACGTTTTGATTTTTTCCAGAGGAATTAATCAGCACATTAAACATTTAGAAAAGTTTATCGAAATAATTAAGGAAAATGGATTAGTTGTATCAGCTAGAAAAATGAAGATCTTTCAGACTCAAGTAAAATTTCTAGGTTATGAAATACATCAAGGAACATTTACACCAATTAAGAGATCCATAGAATTTACAAAAAAATTTCAAACGAGATAAAAGATAAAAGACAATTACAGAGATTCTTAGGTTGTTTAAATTATGTAGCAGATTTTATTCCAAATATTAGAGTTATATGTGCCCCGTTATACAAACGTCTTAGGAAGAACCCCCTCCATGGGATAAAGAGATGAGTCAAACCATCATTAAAGTCAAGAGTATTGTTACCAATCTTCCGTGTTTAGAATACCAATCCTTCAACCTCCTTATAGAAAACAGATGCTTCAGATATATGATATGGTGGAATCCTTAAGCAAGTCCTCCTAGATTCAATAAAAGAGCAAGTTGTCCATACCATTCAGGTATTTGGCATCCAGCACAACAAAAGTATTCCACAATTAAAAAAGAAATTTTATCTATACTATTATGTATTACTAAATTTCAGGATGACTTATTTAATAAAAAGTTTTTAGTAAGAACGGATTGCAAAGACCCCAAATGTTTTACAAAAAGATGTCAAGAATCTTGTTTCTAAACATATCTTTGCTAGATGGCAAGCACTTTTGTCTTGTTTTGATTTTGATATCATACATATCAAAGGGGATAAGAATGTTTTACCCGATTTTCTTACAAGAGAATTTTTGGGCTCTGCCCACATGAGTCAGAATCCAAACACGAGAGATAATTATGGTCCTCCTAGGAACCATAAAAAAGCATCTGTACCAGTGCATTAAATACGCCTATGACCATGTCACAGGTTGTTAAAAGCTCTACTATATCTTCTCAAGATAAATTTAAAAGTTCTAGCCGTAACACCATCTCAATTATTCTTGAACAAGCCCACATATCATGACCATCCCTATATTGAAAAACCAAATTCTTTACCAGTTATGGCCATAGAAAAAGAATGATTTACCTTAGACCGAAAAACCATGTATAAGGATATTTCCAAAGTCATTCCATTATGTACCAACCCATCCTCAAAAGACCCAAAAATTTTATGAATATATCCTTGTTGATAATGATTCTGTAGAAGTTACCCATGTAATTGATAAAAATGATCCAGTAAAATCTCCCATTCCAAGCTTAAGATTATAAAGATCTTGACCGTAAAATATTGGAATCAGCCTTCTACCAACTAAAGGAATTTACTCGAGAATTTGAGCCTCAATATTATAATTACTTTGATTACATAGAAGCCTGGCATCATGTACTAGATTTCTCACCTAATCCTCATTCATGGTTCTTTTGGTTTAAAAAGGAAATCTCTTTACAATTCCCTAAGTGGTTTCTTAAGTGGTTTCATGATTTTGGACCTATTCCACCATCTTCCCAAAACAGCAATGGGATATGAGTATTGGAAAGCTATGACATCCTTTGTACCAGAAATGAAATTGATCTCCTTTGTCACTTGTCTAGGTGTACCCTGGATAATGCAATGGGAATATAACTCAGCCAAAATGGAAGAAGATAACAGCATACAATTCTTAGTAAAAATCATAAAGGTTCGATGGTGGGGAGTATTTGATTTAAAATTAATCAAGTAAAAGAGCTATTGATGCATGGTTATCTCATTCGCATGATAAAAGACCCCATTCTCATCAAGCACCTCAAAGACAGCTGAACTTCAAAAAGAATCTCAGTTTTAGCACAAAAGCAACAATTATTGGCAGGCTAGCCTAGCCACTTCAGAAGAAGAAATTCAAGAACAGATTAAAGCGATATCTAGCAAAGTCAGAAGACGACGAAGAAACTTGTTCTAGTCCAGGTCATTATTTTGAAGATACAGAAGATCAGGACAATTTGTAACAAATCTCCTATAAGAATCAGCAAAGTGTCGCAGCATCCTAGAACAGGAAAAGACAAAATCCCAAAAGAAGAACAAGCCAAGAGTGATGATGACGCAACCACCAATTTGTCAAAAAGAAGAAAAAGAGACAAGCTTACGAAGAAAGCAAGAAGATTGTCAAAAAGCCTAGATATATAGCTAATTATTACAAAAATAAAAGTCAAAAGGCTATAAAGTAAAAATTACTAGCCTTGTCCTTTGTAATCATATAAGAATCTTATGATCTCATCATGATGTAAGCAACATAGTACAATTGGCCTCTATAAAAGGCTAGGCCAAGGTAGTAGCAAGATATTGGAAAAATTTCACTAAGCCTTAGAATAAGCTCTGAGTGATAACCTTCACCATTTCAGCCCCTGGATAAAGCCCCTTTGCATCATATTTGTACAAACACTACTGAAGTATTCAATAAAGTTTTGAAGTTTACCAGGATCATTATCTTGTAAGTTTTATGTTAAATTATGTTTCCTTGTTATAGATTACGAAGAGCATTGAGAAGATTGAGAAAACATGAAAAAGATATATTAGATACTATTGAAGAATTTGAAAAACATCCTTTTCCTCAAGACCAAATATTATTAGATCAATTATATGATATGTTTTTAACTGTTGATGAAAGAAAAAGCTATATCAAAAAGATTTTAACTGGTATGAGTTATTGTTAAATGTATCCATTATATGTTTTGAGAGTACAACTTAAAAATTTACATCAGTTGTGGATTCAAACATTATTGATATATTTAATTTAGAACGTTTACAAGCTACTTTTGAAAATATTACTAACCTAAACAATCTTTATCTTCAACTTTCAAGTATTGAATATAAAATAAAATTAATTAAATACGATTTGTCTATCATTATACTTTAAAAGAAATCATACTTTGTAATATCTAAACCAATTTAATATTTAAATCCAAACAGTCGCATTTTGTCAGCTATATGAGTTTGAATGAAAGTCTAAAACATGTAAGGAGAAGAGTATGACACATTAATTGCCGGTACCTTCTGTAAAAGGTGAAAAGAAAGACAATTCCATTTCTTTTCTTTCTTGTCTGAACTTTTATCTTACGAGAAATTCCTTGCTCCCCTATCCAATTATATACCTTTTATTTCCCATCAGAGCTGTCAAGGAATCAGTGAATATAGTATTTCAATTTTCAAGCGTGTAATTTGCACCAAATAAGCTGCGAGTTGGGTTCAAAAAGGGGTGGGTGACTGCATCGGTTAAAATCCTTTCACATTTATATTTAATATAACTATATAAAAAGATGCTCAAATAAGGGTATCAGGTTCTTAAGATAAGACAGCTTCCCTACATTAGACTCCAGGTCTTCTGTCATATGTTACATAGCTTTCCAAAATCTGCTAACACAAATGGTAGCAAGAATATTTTGCTTTACCTGAAAAAATGGTATTTGATATTTGTTTTGAATGATGCCTTGAAACATATTTGTTGTTTGACAAATGTTAAAAGCAATTGGCATCTAATCCACTGTAAAGGGTTCTACTTTTGAGATACACGTATATGTTACTTCTGTAAAATATTCTAAGATAGTTGAAATGTTAAGGATACTTATCAGAAAACACAAAAGACAAGCTGAAGCAAAATTTGGAAGATATATCAAAATATTCAACATTGTACAGTTGTCTCAAAAATATGTTATGATTGTGATAACAAGTGTGAAAACTAGAGACCCTGATTAGCTAACTATCCATAATTAGATGACTAACACCACCAAACTGTTGACAAAACCTAGATAACCAACATGAACAGCCAACAATTGCTGTCTAACTTTGTAGATAACAACGCTTTGACAGTAGAATATAATGAGCCTCCATCGGGTCAAACATCAAATAACCACTTAATCGAAAATATAAAAGAATCAATTGAGAAAATTCATTTGAATTTGTTTTTGACAAATTATTTTCTTAATACATTGCTTCATAGAAACTTTATCAAATGATATAGCTGTTTAAAAAAAAACAATGGATAAACTTCAATACACTCTAATGTGAGGTAATATATTTGAAAACAAGTCTAATAAAATACTAAAAGGCCAGATAATTTGGACGAAAAAAATAGGCAAATGTGGAAAATAAGAATCCATTTATCACACAAGTTTTGAATTTGTAGCGCATAGTATTCCCCTTGAGAAAAAGAATCAGAATGTATTTGTTACTTATTCACGGGGACCCTAGATGGGTATCCCTTCAATGTCTCACACTAGTAATAATCAACAAAAACCTCAGACACAATCTCTGCTAAAAAAAGCCAAACCTTATGGATGAAGAAGAAGCAAACAATTCCTGAGCAGAACCCACAACTTTGCAAAAGACACTACAGGCAAAAATCTACCCAAAAAAAAAAAGAAATGTCCACCTTTTTTTAATCTTTTTTATATTGCTGCCTCACAAGTGATGCATGATACACTTCCGCTATATCCCGCAATCAGATTTTACATCTCACTCAAATTCCAAAAACCCCAAAACCTAAAACAGTAACTCGAAAAAACTCAAGCCTTAACATTCCCATGTAACTTTTCTATCTCTATATCTGAATCCTCAAAACAGGCACTCCAGTTGAGTTAGCTCTAGATAAACCAAACATGTCTTTATGTCTTAAAACCGAAATACAGTAACAACAGCGGTGCGCAAAATTCACAATTCACCTGCTTCACCGGATTATCTTTGCCCTACAAGTTCATGTCATCAAAACGATCTTCCTAGGTAGCAATTCCTGAAGCAAAGACAGAAGTTTGTCAGTGTTGGCATGCAAGACAACTATATTTGTACTAGACAACAAATAAGTGCACAATCATTGTGATAATCTTCATTACAATCCTTCTACCAAACAATACAGCATTGAACTTCATTTAGCCACTTAAAACTTCGGTTCATGAATGAATTTCTACAAAAATTATTTCTACTCTTTTGAGAAATTGCTACCTTTGAATTTGAAAGTTGCTTTCCAATACCTGTCTGACCGCTCAATTTTCACAGCTTATAACTAGATTATTTCATACAATAGATAGGAAGGCCATATAAATGTGAGGAAAACCACCCTCAGAAATGCACTTGGAATTCTAGCACCTGAATTACAAATATCTATCAAAATATGTGCTCATGCTACAAGAAGCTTAACGACAGTTTGGTTTTAGGAAATATTTCTGTTTTCATTATTAATTACAAAAATGCCATTTTGGTTTCATTCAATTTTATGAGAGAATCGGTGAACACGAGAAAACCCTCTTTTCACTAATTCCTTTCAAAAATCATGAAAACATGAAACATAATGAAACCAAAGTGACATTTTTGTAGTTAATATTGAAAATAAGAAATAAGATCAAAAAAACATTTTTTTGAAACCAAACATGCCGTTACTTTTCCAATAAAACAAAGCAGAGTTTAGTTACTCCTCCGAGAGGCATGAAGGTGGGTATACAAAAAAGTGAGGCAAACATATACAAAATAAGACAAAAATTTGTATCAATGAAATAGGACAATGGACATGATGGGATCTCATTATAACCCTTTTGAGAAATAAGTATTTTGAAAATATGCATGCACAACTTCTCCCTAATTACTCACACATAAGAGACCTTCCCCGATGAAATATTATTGGCGCAAAGCAACAGAATTAATGAGTTGAGCACATAACAAGAACCAATGACAAGTATTCCATAATTATAGCAAACTTACCAAAGAGGGAAAAAGTGCAAATAAAAATCACAGATCAATTAGCTATTGATCCGACATTTACTCATAATGCCAACAAGTACAACTAGAATTGAACATTAATCTAGATCATTGCACAAAAGTTCCAACAAATATTGTGACAATTATAAACTTGGTTCAGAGGACTGCAGTTATACTCATCCTGCAGAAGTCATACTATTATTCAAGTGGGAAACAGACAAGACTAGCTGAAATGAAAAGTTGAGATTACCCCTATTTGGCTGCCTCTTATTAATAGTATAACCACCAACATAACCAGGAGAACTTTTGCCAGAAACATCTGCAGCTGAACCACCAAGTCCATAACTGAAAGGACCAGATACATCTCGCTCAGAATTAGAAGAACGCCAAGTGGGGTCCCCATAAGCTGAACTATTATTGTAGAAATCAGCAAAAGCACCATCAACACCACCATTTGATGCAGTGTATGAAGATGTTGGGGCAATAGCAGAACTACTGCTTCTTCCATACCCTCCGGTTCCCAAACCATAACTGTTGTCACCACCACCATAGCCAAGGTTGCCACTGCTCTGCAGCACGTTGTTCCCGCCCCTTGCCCAGAAATTGCTGAAGAACCCCAGCTGACTCCATTATTGCCAAATGTGTTTGCTCCAACATTCCCACTCCCTGATCCAATGTATGCACTGGAATTTGCAGAATTTGTTCCATAACTGAGGCCACCATTCCCCCACAAATTACGGGTAGCAGAGCTGAAAAAAGAATTGTTTCCTCCATTACCACTGTCATATCCAACAGGGCTGCCGAACCGATTGGAGCTGCCAATATAATAAGGATTCAATCCCCGACCATAGCTAAGGTTACTATTGAAATTTGCATTGCTCCCAAATCCAGCACTCAAACCAGGCTCAAAATTCATACTCATCCCATAACCAGATCCAAATGGAGCAAATCCGCTTCGACCAGCAACCGGACTGAATCTACCGTCCACCGGAAGTCCATAGCCTCCAACAGAACTTGGACTATACCCCTGAGTGAAGCCATTTAAGAAACTATTGACCCTACTCAGACCATAGTTATACCCACCAAGTGGGCTGCGGCTTGGTCCTGGTGATAACTCCTTAGGAACAGCTCGCTGACCTCAACCATTTTACCATTCAATTCATGGAAAGTCTTAAGTAAGACTTTGTCAACAGCCTCCTCAGAATCATAAGTGATAAATCCAAAGCCTCTTGGCCTCTGAGTGTTGTGATCATACATTACTACAACATCCGTAATAGTCCCAAACTGATCAAAGTATTTCTTGAAGTCGCTTTCCGTTACAGTAGAAGCTAAACCTCCAACAAATATCTTTCTTGTGCGACCTGGACCAGGAGAACCATGGATGCTGCCACTGTTTCTACTCAGTATATTCTGATCATCCCTAGGAACAGCCTTCTTTGCCTCAACCTAGTGACAGATGAAACAGTATTGACCATCAATCCATTGAACAGATACTTAGAAAAGAAGATAATGATGAAAACAGAAGGATATAAGAGTGGAGGATATAAAATACAAAAAAAAAATTCATTTACTCTTTGGCCCATTTCAGAACAAATGTTATTCAATATCAGAAACTCCTGTTTTGGAATTGAGGATTCTGATGCCATGTAATTCAAACATAGAAGCTTAATGTCAAAATGCAAGTCTTAGACTTAAATTGGGACATCAAAAGAGAAAGTTACCATCCTTCCATCAATGTTGTGCTTCTCTTTTATGACTACTTCTGCCACAGCTGGGTCTGAAAAAACAACAAAACCAAATCCACGGGCTCTACCTGTTGTCCGATCCTTCATTATCACTGCTTCCACAACCTCTCCATAAGTGCTGAAATAATCCCTGAGTCGCTCTTCATTTGTGTCCCATGATATCCCACCAATGAATAACTTGCCATTATCCACTTGCATTTTATCTAAAATACCACAACATACATTCCATCCATCAAGCTCAAAAACTTACAAAATGCAAGTGGCAACATCATCACAAACTAGAACAAGAATCAAATCATAGCTTCAAATGATAAAACCAATAACCTAAATTAAAGGGCAACAGAAAAATTATGTTCCTAGCGGATCCAATTCATTACACATAAGTATATGCAATACAGCATAAAAGTCCAGAAACAAAATCTTAGTCTAGGATGAAATGCAAATAAATCCAACAAGGATAAAATCAAAATATTGATAGTATCACTCATTTATCTAATTGTTCAAATACAAAATAGTCCCAAGTATTATGATAGCGAAAACATTAAAATACAAAACAATACCTTAAGATTTATGACAACCTCAGAAACTGTCCTAACGACAAGCAAATATTAGATATTGTCGGATTCAGTAAGGAAACAGCGGATCCTTCATCAAGCAGTGGAAATCAAGAAGCAGAAGAACTAAGCACACACTCCCGGAAAAAAATAAATAAATAAAAAGATTGATGAAAATTTCTCAACCATCAAAGATCCAGAGGGAAACCCAATTGAGCAAAGACCAAAACTACAATCAAGATTCAGCGGAAACGCACCGATTGAAGATGACCCAGATGGGCAAATCTTAAGATCTGAGGGGAGGCACAATGAGATTAGGAACGGAGGGCAGGTTCATTATCTTGCTATGCCTCCCCACCCCTTTTTTGTTTTCTTTCTTTCTTCTTCTCTTTCTTCCAATTTGTGTTAATTTAGATTACCAAAATGCAAATTCAATTACCGAAACCGATTGGAAAATTTTTTGTTTATGTACAAAACTATAGAGACATAGAAACACCAAACAAAAAATGATGAAAAGTTTGTAAGGAGAAAGCCGAGAGAGAGAAGCTGCGGGATGTCTTGTGTGAACAATATATAGGGGACTCTGTCTGCAAATGGAAGCCGGAGATTTTTTTCATTATTTTTCTACTTCATTTTTTTTTACTTCCCTTATTATTATTTTGAAAGAGGAAAATAAAAATCATGCAAAGGAGCTTGATTTCAATTTTGTGGGAGTGTAATAAAATAAGGAAGAAGTAAATATGGGAATCTTAAGATATTTTTTTTCTTTTCTTTTTTTTTTTGGATAAGCCCAGATCCAAACTAAAACAATGACTAATTCCTTCAAGGCGTAAACACCAACATAATTATTGGGTATTATATTCTATTACAAAAGCCTCTCCATATATATCGTTATGCTAGTTTTGAGTCTAATATCTTTTATAGTTATTACTTAAATAATATGTTTAATTAATAAATTTAATTTTAATATCATTATCAATATATACAAATTATCCACCATAACATCATCAATAACTTTTAAAAATTCTCATCGAGAGATCCATACCACTTCAAGGACCTCCAACCGCTCGAGTCAGATTAGTAATTGGGTCCAAATATTGATGGTTTTGTTGAGACAAAAAAAAATTGATGTATTGATAATGTAAAATATTTTTACCATTTTATTCAATTAAATTATTTCATGTGTATGACCTTTTAAAGACTAAAGGTATGGTGAAGGCAATCATAATTGCTAGTGTAATAATATAATTGAATGACAATATAATTATTTTTATATTATTAATATATTTAAATTAAATTCATAGTAAAACATGATTAATTAATAATATAAAATAAAATAGTTCACCCACACAGTGTGATAATTTCAATCTCTTAATTATTTTCTTAATACTTTTTTTCATTTTTTTATTGCACTACGCATCTTAAATATTGACCATTTGACCTAATGACCTCGTATGTGCCATTTGAGTTTTACAAACATGAGTAGCACAATTCACGTAAAATGTGCCAAATTACAGAGCGCGACATTCTCGTAGTTTTTAAGAGGTAATAAACTAATAATCAATCATATTTGATCATTTTTATGTATAAGATACATTTGCTTTGTAATTAAACTAAATTACTTCAATTAAAGTATTATAATCAAACATAATTTATGTTTTCGAATTCCAAACTAAAATTATACTAACTGCAAAAGAATTTCAAGCATGACAAATGAAAAAAAAAATGCTTTTGATGAGATACTCGCGGTCACAACAATGCTATACTAATATAAACATTAAATATACTAATAATGTTGATGACTTTTGGTTGGGATTGTTTTGGCATTGGGTTGATCATCAACCTTTGAAATGCTCTCCACGCATCAGTTACATACACATCAAGCTCAAGATGTTGGAGAAGATGTGGACAATATGATAGAGGATCAATGGAATAGATAAATAGTGTCATTTGAGAATAGGGTGAAAGGATAAACTCTAGAGTGAAATGTTAGTGGTGTCAAACTCAATGAGGGTAGATACTAGATGAGATGGATATGTAGTGCTGAATTTGACTGTTAGTAGGCTAATGGGTGGTGAGAGTACCATGATCATGTGTCACATGCAAGGTTGAGATCAAGGAGTCATAGGATTACCCAAAAAACTTGGTGTTATTCTTCTTCTCTTCATAATTATTTGTCTCCACCAATAACTTTTCTCTTTCTCACCTTACTCCATCTTTAAATCTATAATACTAATATTCAGACTCATTCTAGGAAAAGTTTTACAGGTGTCGCTCATAGAGCAACTTATGACCAACGATTTATTTTGTTATAAAAATTACCTTAATATCTATTTCATTAATACAACATAAATATTTCATATTAAATATTAGATTTCATACCATTACAATTCTTAATTTAAATGATATAACTAATCAAAATATGTCAATCTAAATTATTTAACATTAAAAATAGATATTCACGTGATACATATATTTTTCTATTTTTTGTATAATATTTTTTATTTTTTTCAATTAAACACTTATTTTTCCATATTAATTACAAAATTTAAAATTTTGAATTCACCTTGATGTTTTACATTTTGGATTCAATAGATACTTAATTTCTATTTCACAACAAACAAGAATCTAATCAAATTAGTGCAAAAATAAAAATGGAAAAAAAAACTATTGCTATCAAGAAAGGTACGCTATAATCAAAATATAAACCCCTTAAATTACTCTAGAATCTATAACATATTCATTGCTATAAAAGATGACCACTTATACTAATCAAAATAAAAACCCTTAACGTCTCTTAAATCTCTAATATGGTTTGTTCCTAGATCTCTCCTCCTAAAAATTTAGTGTGAAATGCTAACACCTTATTTCATTTCTCCTCTCTACTATTCCACAACTTTCTTTTCTCTTCTATTCTTCCTTTCATATTTTTATATTTTTCATTTCTCTTCGTTCATTATCTATTAGTTCTCTCAAAAATATTAATTTACTTCATCTTTTAATTTTCTTCTTCGTGGTTTATATTAAGGAATAAGAATTTATAGGTTAGAAAATTCAAATGTTCCATTATTCTTCTTTGAAACTCTTTTCTTCTTTGTGAGTTTTTTTTTGTATAATATTTTTTTATGTTTGTTTAGTATTTTTAATTTGTATATTTTATATATATATATATATATTTATACATTTAAATATTTCCTCAATGAAATAAAGATTTGATTTTTTTAAGTTCTCTTAAAATAAACCAATTTATTTATCCTTTTTATTTTCGTTGTTTATATCCAATTTATTTATACCTTTCTTCTTTGTGATTTTTTTTTTGTTTTTAATAGAAATTTTTCTATGTTTATTTAGTCTTTTAATTTGTGTATATATCTTAACGTCTTTTTTCTATGTTTTCTGTAGGAGACAATCATTAGGCAATAGGCATAACGCTTATTGTTCAATCCTTTGTAACAAAGGTAATTGTATTTTTCATAAATAATTTAATAAATATTTTATTGAATTTGAGATTAATTTTATTGTTGTATAAATGAGTATTAATAATTTTATAATTTTTTTGTTTCAAAATTTGAAGCCACAATTAAGTAAAGGAGATGCTATTGATGGACATTCTCAACTGGTTATTTTACTAAACTTAAGATAGTAAAGATTAAAGACTAAGAGTAATTGAAGATTGTGTTTAGTTTTACTTTTATTTTTACCTTTGATTTTGTTTTGCTCATTTGTTTGGCAAAACATTTATATGAGAGGGAATTGTTGTTGTGGCGAGAGCAACACTTTCCTGAGTCAGTTAGTGCACAATCAAGCTAGCTGATGATTCCAATTATAATATTAGACAAAATTCATCAGCTAATTTCCATTAGAATTTGTTATATTGTTCCACCTTCTTCAATTTATTTTTTCTTCATTATTTTGTAAGGCTTAAAGATTGTTGAATTCAATATATACATAGCCATTGAATTATAATTTCAATTCCATTTACAAACACTAATTATGGAGAATGAATATTATTTTGGAACAAAATTATATTTTTTATTTAAAATTTTCATTGTACATTAACGTTGTACAAATAAATTGTCAACTATTATTCTTTTTTATTTTGATGTGAATCAAATATACTGACATATGTATAGCTATTGATTGATTTTTCTTCCAATATATGCATTTATTGTTTCCTTTTCTTTTCTCACTCTAAAACTTTTAATTAATTGATAAAATTTAAAATATTATTTTTGTAACTATATACAATCCATATTTATTTGTGTTTGCTTTTTTAAGGTATAATCATTATTAATATATTATTTTATTTAGAAAAATATAATTATTGATAGATTGCTGATTTTATTTTTCAAATCCCTACCTAACTATTTAAGTAACAAATTTCATTTTCTAATTCATAAAAGCTAATATTACATACACACCAAAAAAATAGAAACATAGTAAAAATTAATAATAAATAATATTATTGCCTTTTTTTATAAGCCTAATATTATAACCTTTAATTGATACTGATATCCATATCAATCAATAATGTATACATAGTAATAGTATTATTATCCTTTCCGTTACCATTTTTAAAATTTTTCTTTTTTTTTAATTTTTTTTTAATAAATCCATGAATACATGTAGGAATTCAAATCTTTGTAAAAAATGAGGAATGGGCTACGGGGATGGGGATGGGGATGGGGATGAGAGGAAAATTCTAAATGAAAACAAAGTTGGAAGAAAAATTTTTAACATCAAATCTAGAACTTTTGAAAATCATATATATATATATATATATATATATATATATATATATATATTTCAATATGTCGTATTTAATTTTTTAAAACTTAAATATTTCAATTTATCAATTCCACAATTGTTTCATATTATTTTTTGAAAAAAAAAACTTCAATTTTTCAAAATTAAAATATTTTGAAAAATCAGTTCAACAATTTATACTTCTTTGATAATGATACTAATTATTTATTAATTTTTTAAAAAAATTAAATAACTACAATACTTTTTTAATTGAAAATAATTATGTAATTGATATACTACTTCAATAATTGAGATGACATAAATTAGGATTATAAATAATTTTTTACTAATGATAACATATTAATTATAATATATATTTTAAAATTGATATTTTAATTTACTAAAAGGATGTACAATGAGAGGATGTGTAATTAAAATCACATAAATTAAATATATTAATTAATTTTTTATTAATTTGAAAATATATTTTTATGTTTTTATAAATTAAATACTTTAATTTACTACAAAGTTGCAAATGACTAGGGATGACAAAAAAAAAAAAACTAATGAAAGTGGATACACACGGAATTACCCACACTAATAGGATGAAAATGAGGACGGATTTTATTTTCTTGGGACGGCTAACGGGGAGAAGTTTCTATTTGTTAAATAGAGTAAAGACGATGATAACACACTCTCATTTTTTCAATTATCTTTAGATTTGTATTATGTATGCATTTTTAATTTTAATTTGGATGATGTTGTAGTAGTAGTATTTGTTCCTATGGATATTTATATTTTGAATTTGAAAATATTTTTATTCTTTCTCTTTTTGAAAATTTTTAATAAATCCATGAATAGCTATAGGAATTCAAATTCCCATAGGGATAAGGAATGTACACCCGTGATAGGAATGAGGATGAAAATTGAAGCAAAATTCCAAATTAGGATGGGAATGTGAGACGTGTCCCCCTTCTCAAGGATAACCATTTTTATTCCTATAAATGTTTATAATATAGTTAAATTATCCACTTATTCTTTTTCATTTTTTAATAGTTTCAACTTTCGAAATGTGCAAAATATTTATAAAACAGACTCTTTTTTATTAGTTATAGGTCATCTATCGAAATTTTTTTTTACCTTATAAATATTATATTTGAAATAAGATATAAAATAGAATGACACATTTATATATTTTTTTTTCCATTTGTTTAGTTATTTAATTATTAACTTATTTTTAAAATAAATTTATATATTCAATTTTCTATAAGATATATTTAAATAAATTATTATTTATTTTTCTTAATGATGAAAAAAATATTTTTTATTATCACGGTGCAATACTGGTCACACGACTAGTTATATTTATATATATAAAATTAATATCTTGTTTCACATAGTTATATATACTCTAAGATGTGAGGAAATGTGTCTTCAAATGATATACATTACTCTTCGAAAATTCCTTTTCACCCCTAGTATAACACCTTTCTTTTCAATTTTCAGCTTAAAAAAGAAAATGCAAAATTTACTCTTTACTTAAAAAATATCAAATAAAATAATTAAAAAAAAGAAGGTGATTTGAACTATATGTTAATACTTACCTTGTTTTTTTTCTTCAATTAATTAACCTTTTTATCTTGTTATGAAAACTGGCAATGATCAAATCCAGCAAGGATATAAGATTTGCATTAAATTTTCTTGCTGTGCATTGCAAAATCAGTGGTCATTCAGAGAAAAATATGGTGATGACGCTTATAAAACAAGGTCATATCACTGGTCCCCTGCAAATTTCCCGTTGACTTTGTTGCAATGTGAAAGGATGATATTCATTTCACACTGGCTAATTGCATTACATGTAATAAGTGAGATGCTTTTTGGGTTTCGTCCATTGATTCAAAACATAATACTTAGTTTGCAGTGATTAAAATTAATGGTGGCCGTAAATTGAGAATATCATAGGCTTAACAAAAAGATGCTTGGAATGTGACCAAGGTGGAACAGCAGAAACGAATATAATAATAATTCATTTCATTGTTGCAATATGCTCAACAATACTGCCCTTGCCATCTTCTGCTGTATGTAAGAGTGAAAGATGAAGTATGGTGATTTTAACAGTTTAGTTATAGTTTTGGTTCATATAATGTTCTTCTCAATGTCTTATAACAACTAGCTAGTGTGTTTGGTGCAGACCTTTGGAGGGCTACCATGATTTTTGCTACTGAATGCTGAATTGCTGATAATTATAGTAATTGCAGGCGTGCACTAAAATCACGTGTGGAACTGTTCAAGGAAGAATTCAACTATGTCAGCTTGGCGCTGTGTGTAGTCACTTTGACTTGCAGTAATTTGCTTTTCTCAAATGCACATCCTAGAAGAATCACCTTCCTTATTGGTTCATGGCAATGGTTGGTGTTTAACTAACTATATTCATGAGAATCTTTGGCTATGTGCTTTGCATAGTACCACTTGCTGATGCTTTCTTTACTTTGTGGAAGACAAGAAGACATACATGAATTGTTTGGTTAGGTGTGTCTGTATGCTTGCCTGCTACCAATCCAAAGGGAAACTAGAGTCCTACATGGCCACATGCCTTAGATTTCATGTTAATACCCTGCTTACTTATGTAATAGCACAGTTTCTTCATGATCCCTTTTATTTGTACTACTATGTCAGTCAAGTTGTATCAAGAGGGATGCCTCCCAAACAAGGTAAACAATCCAGAGAATTTTGTACTTGATTCTTTTAACAAGTCCTCAGAACTCCAATCTGCTGTGCACATTTTGAAGTTTAATATCCACAACCTTGTTCTATACATAATTTTGATGGACATATATATATATATATATACATATAAATATATACATATATGTGTGTGTGTGCTGAATGTTAAGTATATTAAACAAATTGGATGGCTAATAGTATTTTCATGTAGTTTAGTTCCTCTCCCTTTTCCTCCTCTTGTTCATCTTCTTTTTTTTTAAATAGAATTTGAAGAAAAAGAAAAGGAGAATTAAGTCTCCATTGTTCTTGATGCAACCATATTAATACATTTTCATAGTGAAGTTCCTATGCTACATGGGCTTGGACAATTGATTAGGATTTCCCGGCTTTCTCTTTATTTTCCTACTTCCAAACAAAGTTAAGCGGCGAAAGACCTTCAGCAAGCGACTGGCATATTTTCTTTGTGAAGCAAAATTCACTGAACTGATGCAGCTAGTGGCCTGTCCAATTGGATTCCTCCTTTTGCTCAGTGATCTAGTTTCCAACCCACATGGCTTCAGCTTCTGTGTTTTGATCAATTTTGGTTCTGCTTTTGTTACAATATTTTGCAACTGAAGGCTTCTTTTCAAGGATATAAGTTCTTGTTCAAGGTTCTGAATTCTAAAGCTTGTGGACTCATATTCTGCAGTGGGGAACTTGAAATTCTGCATCACAATGTCTTTCTGCAGCAACAAGCTCAAGGGCCTGCTTCCCAACTCCAGTCCATCGGTGCATGGACTCTCTACTAGATTCTGACTCGCAGAATATGGACATCTAGAGCTTGACAGGCTTCCTGATATGTCTCCAATATTTGCATACCTGAATGAATCTGAGCATTCTTTGAAGGCTTTGTGTGTATTGAGTTGCTGAACAAAAAGTGCTTGAACAATTAGACGTAGAGGCATCAGTTCATTTTGAACAGCTTCAATGCATGCCTCTTGTGATAACCTTTGACAGTCAAGGTACTTGCAAACCGCCCCCTTTTCATCTTGGGATATACCAGGATGTGTCTACAGCAAGAAAAGCAAAACATGTGACCAATAGTAATGCTAAAACTGCATTATTTTTTGTTAATGATTTCATTTGCCTTTATAGCTTGCCAAGCTTGCAACAAGTTTTACTCATCATTATTCCTAAAGTGTCATCATGACTATAATATCCAAGTTAATCAGTTAATTTCGATTCATTTTCGTTTCTTCACTTAGACCACTTGGTTAATTCTTGGAAATTCATTCGAATGTTCGTAGTAAATAGCACGACAGGCATGTGTAATGAGCTGATGATATTAAATCAATCCAACATGTTTAAGAATGGTCTTACCTTGAGAAAGTTGTTGATTGCTCTGTAGAGTTGGTAATGATTCTGTCTATAAGATGGTGGCACCCTTTCAATGAGTTCCATGAATCTCTTAGTTCCCATGTCTGGATCTGCAGCCACATTGTATAGATATTCATCCCACAATTCCGCAACCCTGCAGTTGCTAGCATCTGGATTATGGTCTATATGTGAGTTATATGCTACATATGTTGAAACTATGCTTTCCATAGTTGCCAACTCAGTGCTAGAGGACATTGCTGCTGTTCCACTCTCGGGAAGAAGAAAATCCTCCACTTGAGCAAAGTGCAGCAGTGACGTAATCTGTGCTTGCAACTTTGCCTTACTCTCAGTTCTCAACCCAAACTCGAGAGATCTTGAAAGCAAAGCAAAATAAAAACCAACGGGAATCACTTTGCTGGCCTTATCACCCTTAGGAAGAAGATCAATAATGCCTTGTAGAATCACTGAAGTTCTGCTATTCATGTCATCATCCCCATTTTTCTCACAGGAGCTCTCCCAAAATTGGAGTGTCTTCTTGGAGAGCACCCATTTGTTTACATAGAAAAGAATGATTGGACTCACATACTTTTCTTTCATTCCTTGTCTCCTCAAAGATCCTATGACCCTTGTGAAAAAAACAAAAGGTAGAGCAATCAGATCCTTCATCCAAAGGTCTTGGCTCACAATATCCTTCATCATTTCACAGCTCCAAGCTTGGGAAGCTAATTCTTCCATCGTAACAACTGGCGTGTCTCGCCTTCGTTCTGGGTCAAGGATCTCCATGCATGCCATGAAGGCAAGAGACTCAATGCAGCGACTCACTATAAGAAGATCTTCAGACCAAGGAAGCAGCATCTGGCACCTTTGGAGTGCAATGAGGGTGTCATCCCAACTTTGCAACACCACTTGATTCAGATACAGATCAAACCTTTCACAAAGGTTGCCTGAACAATAGTCCTCAGTCATTTCAAGAAACTCTGCTGCACACCGCAGGGCCGCCACATTAAAAGGGTCAATCATTGTGGAGGAGCCATAAATGAACAAGGCAATCATCTCGAAGGTTTCTGGCCCTCCAGGGAAATTTTCTGGCAGCTCAACCTCACATGTGTCATTTAACCTTCTCTTGAAGTATCCACTTTTTGAAGCCAGAGGAAACTGCAATTCAATCAACATCAACATAAAATGTATATTAGTAAGTTGCATTTCAAGGGAATACTAACAAGAAAGTTGTAGTCCCATAACACGCCGACCCGACTCGGGACAGATTAGTTAGATTCCGATAGACTTTGGAAACCAAGTTCAACTTGGATACAAAACTAATAAATAAGCTTTGTGGAACATCCTTCGATGTAAAATTTATCCAACTTACTTTGTGCAGGTTGAACATCTTATCTTTAACTCGAACACGGACAGAAACCGGCAAACCAGTCTCTTGGCTCCTGAGAACAAAGTTCATACATAATTCATGAGCATTGAAGAACAAAATGGAGGCATCAAATCAAAGAATAATAAGTGAATGAATGAATGATTCATAATCAATCTTACCATGTAATGACCTTGATCTTGAGTAAGGCCCCAAGGTGAGGTGAAGAGAAAGGACTAGAAGCTACTGAGGAATAATCTTTTGGGCTCACAACAACTTCCATGAACATAAAGAAGTTGTAAGTACTGCAGAGAATTAATTTGAGTGAATGGTCACTACTTATTCTAACTGTAACTGTGACTTTACAAACTAATGGGGGTTGGTATTATTACTGATGCATGCATCTGAATCTGAATCCTTCTATCATAAGGAAGTAGAGCACAAACTAGCAGCAGGGTTCTAAAAACTAAGAAAAGGAATAGAACTGTGGACTGTGGTGGTGAAGGAATGGAATGGAAGGGAGAAAAAGAGGTGGAATTTGATGAGTTTGTCCCAACACATTCGTGCAAGCTTTCTTGTAGTATTATTCATCCTGGTTTAGTCAAAGTCAATATGCACACGAGTGAAACTCAAAGTCCAAGTTTTAAGGCTTCAAAAACGTTCTCGAATGTTGGGAAGTTGAATTTTGGGGCTACAACTTGGCGGTTTCGGCCAATAGAATAGGTGCCTTTTCATGCATCCTACAACACAATCTATCTTGCACTTCAAGTTTGTGTGTGTATGCTTTACCCATGAAATCCTATTCCTAACATTTTTTTTAATCTAAATCACAGGTGTGTCTTTAATTCTTATACTCTAACTAAGTTGATTTGAGTCGATCAAACTATATGAAAATAAATTTTCTATCACTAATTTTCTTTTTTATGCATAAAACTTAAACTTCAGCTTTATATTTAAGGAGGAAAATGTCAAAGAACATTATCCTCTCCGTTCTTGAATAATTGTTTATTTTAAAAATTTATTTTATCTAGAAATAATTGTCTATTATAAAAGTTTTGATAATATTACTTATTTTTTATTAATAATATCTCTATTAAATATTATTGACTCATTAATAAAGAATAAGAGAAGAAGTTGGAATATTGAAAAAAAAATTATTCCTAGTAAATTATTCATAATTTTTACTTATATTGATATTTTATTAATTATTTTCTAAACTTCAGTGATTATTTATAACTAAACAATTATTTAATGATCGGGAAGTAATATCTAAAGTTGCTTTCATTGGTATCTTACACCTAAAATTTAAGATTTTCTATTTTTCAATAGCATATTCGACGTAACTTATCCAATGGCTCGAATCTTAAAGTTCGGTTGCATTTGTCAACTTCATTGAGCCCTTAATTGATGGTTGATGAGGCATTTGGGGCAATGAAGGGGCCAAACAAGCAGTTTACACAACAAGTTACCTTGATTTGGTTTAGATTTTCATAAAGAAAAATCGAGTGTACTGGGAAATAGGAAATACATGGTAATAAATAAACAACCATGAAAATGATTGGATTAAAATATGGTAAAGGGGGGGAACATGAAGTGCATGTGAAGTTTTGTAGCACTTTTTTTGGGCATATGCTAATGCCCAAGACGGCACGGCTACTCAAAATTGGGGGTGCTTTTGCTTAGTATCAACCAGCAACCCTCGATCCCAATATTTACTTTTCCCCACATTTTCTAAGGAACCCTTCATTGCAAACTCATATCTGCATGTACAATTCTTATCTTATTTTTTTTATATAATACCATAATGGCTTATTTTTTATAATTAAGTCCTACATCAATACGTTGGCAAGCTAATCTGTCAGGAACTTGATGCTAGTATATTATAGTTTTCTATTCTTAGAAAGCAAGCAATCAATCATAAAGCCGAACATATACATTTACACATGTGTAATTCTATATATATATGAATATTAGAGAATAATTGAGGCCCCCATTGACTATTCTACTAAGGGTAATAATATTTTGACACCAAAAAGTGGGTGTCTATTACAGGACTTTATAACTATTGGATGTGATGATGCCCACTTATTTTTAACATCTATCACATTCAATGATTATAAAGTGGGTGTCTAAATGAACAGGACTTTTTATGTCAAAATATCATTACCCTTCTAAGGGAAGTATGTACATTTTAGCAGGTAGCAAACTACCAAGGGTTGAATAAGAATATGATGCTTTGCCGAATCTTTTTAGCATGTTTGCACTTCCTAATGTCAAAACATCGACAAAATTATGTTGACACATAAAGGTAGCATGTATAGAAAATTTCTATACTGATCTCGCACGAAAGTGATGGGGGCATGGGGCTCACTGATGAGTTTAGGGGAAAAAAGTGAGAAAGAAAATGATGGTGATTAAATTTATGCAAAGTCTGTAAATGAAAATATGCTGTTATATTCTAAATGCAGGATCTATAAATTCAGAATTTTTTTTTTTAAAAAGACGTGCGTTGAATTCGGTGAAAATTTCATAAAAATAGATAATATTCTTGTCTCGATTGTTCCCTTATAAAGTTCACCGATTCCATTGGAAAACGGAATAAACTATAGGTTTGTGAAGCGTTCATACATTGTTTCAGACTTTCAGTTCACCAAGATGCACTTCGAATATATAAAAATGAATGCAATGCTAACTTATGCGGGATGGTTGCATTTTTATGCACTTTGTTGTTTTCATTTTTTTTCAAAAAAATTTATCATCCAGTCCATCAATATCTAGTAGTTGAATTTTGGAGAACTTTAATCATTTTATGTAGTTGCATAGTCAGAGGAAACAAATTCATGATATATCTTATGAACAATAGTAGTCTCGTATTAGGACATGACAAATAAGGAGCGAGAAGGAAACCAATAAAATTTATGCACCCTTGTCCTTTTTTTTTTTTTTTTGTCTTATAGGTTATATAGACAAATTTTGTTAAAATTAAATATCTATGCGTAACAAACATTTCGACCAATAAAATGTTGGAAGGAAAAGAAGCTTAGGTCCTTAAACATTAGTCTTAAGTTCAATTTTAGAAGATTAATGAACTCTCATTTGTTAGCGAGGGATACTATAAAAACAACTAAAAAAAATATATGAGTTTAATTTTACTGCAAATGAGATAATTCAATTAAATGACAATGTTAATATATCAAAAAATTAAAGAAATTTCCATCCAAATGACGAAATAAATTGATTACGCCTTCAAAATATGTTTATCGTCTCTACTCAATGAATAATCATCCAATTTTGGCAACATATATTTCATGATGAAATCTTTCTTATGAATTTGCATTAATGTCATTGCACTCCCTATAATTTTTTTTTGGGTCAATCAGTTAAAAATAGAAAACCAAAATTAATATAGAAATTTTTTTTGTTTGTTAGGCCTTGATTTTATTGTTCAATGGAAAGGCTCGCTGGGATAAAATAATAGTGGAAAATATCGAAATATATATATATATATATATATATATATATATATATATATATATATATATATATAATATGACTTATCAGTTTATGACTTGCAGTTTTCCTTGCTTTCATATTCCATTCCACCCACTAATGAAAAATGAACTATAGATAACAGCAAACATATTGAACAGCTAGAGCTTTCCAGCACAAACTTGCCACAAAACACTTATGTTTGCGTCACTTGCCATAAATAGGACACGTATACTCCTTCATAGGTGACACTGTTCAATTTTAGGTTTTTAAACTACCAGGATATGCAAAGTAAGGCTAAATTCTTCAATGTTAAAACTCAGAGAGTTCAACTTGTAACCTCTTAAAATCGTAAAATCGATTAGGGACATAATTCGTATTGGCAATTGTAATGTCTTCTATTCCTATTTGCATAGGATGTTCACATGTGCTAAATCCCTATATCAAACGCACTTTGGGAGGACACATACATACAAATGTTGGTGCGAGATAGCCATCTAATTAGTAGCCTATTTATGAATCAAAGCTTATGCTGGACATGTTAATATGAGCAAGCTGCAACTGCTTTCAAGGAGACCCTCCCAATGGTTTCTCTGTTGAAGCAAGTAAAACAGAATGTGCAAGAAATAAACGATGGAATCTGCTGGAAAATCTACAAGGAGATTAGCATTTTTTGCCAAAAGAAAGAGTATTATCTCTAGTTCAGTCTACTAACGAAGTTATGTACATCACTGATGTAGTGATATTGGAGTAGAAATGCATGTGCTAACAATCAATAGTGGATGCAAATACACTTGGTTTGGAACTTGAAAGTGAAAGTACCTAGTTGAAGGAGAAGGGACAAACAACGAACACAGTTAATAGGTCGTTGATTCTTCATCATTGTTGAGTTCAAAAAAGAAAGGGTCCTCAAGGAGATCAGTGGCTGAAGGTCTTGCCCGTGGCTGTGCTATGCACTTCTCAATGAATGCCTTCACCTCAGGGTCTCTGACTTTGTTCAAGGACTGAGGCCTAATTCCCATGGTCACCTTCTTGTATATCTTGGCCACACTGTCACATTCACTGTAGGGTATCTCCATTGTAACCATCTCAAGCAAACACATCCCAAAAGAGTATATGTCCACCATCTCAGTGTAATCTTCCTCATACAGCTCGGGTGCCATATACTCCGGTGTCCCCAAAATTGAATGTGCTGCATGGCTCCTTCCAACTATTGCAGCCAATCCGAGATCACCAATTTTCACCTACAAAAGAAAGCCACAAGTGCAAATTGTTTTTTTTTTTCCAAAAAAATAATCTAGGGAGATAAAAAGGCACATAAAACCATCTAAATACGATAATATTGTTAGGCAGTCATTAAGGATTCTAAAAAGGCAAGTACTTATTGGAAAGTTTAGAAATTAATTTTTTTTACCTTAACCATTGCCTTTGAAACACTGGTTAGAAAAATCCTTATTATTATTTGTTATGTTTTAAAAGATTTTCTTTCAATCTAGGCTCATAAATCATACCATCCGTTACTATTTCTTTTAGAGTTTCATTTTTTCGATATGATATTGAGACACTAAAATACAAAATCATTTCATTTAAACAGGTAGTATATTATGTTATCTCCATACATAGGCACCTCAATATTCACCCATATTCACATAATATAGTATGTCTCATTCTATATGTATACATGTCATGCTCAGAAAACATTTCCCTACAATTTAACCATAATAGTAAATACTTTTCCTTCTATTCATCAATTTCTTGACAATAAAGATGCCCCCATGTATTAAACAGGGGAAGTTTAACACAGTTCAAAAGTACTGAGCTCACTGCTCACCTGTCCAACATTCCCATTGACGAATATGTTGCTGCAATTGAGATCTCTGTGAATAATGCATGGGTCATGAGTATGAAGATACTCCAACCCCTCAAGGACTTGTTTTGACCACTTCTTCAGAGCCTTGATTGAAACATGACGATGCTTCTTCCTATACTCCCTCAGATTCCCAGAAGTGCAAACCTCGGTGATGAAATTGATGTGGTGATGCTCCTCATCCTTCCACACACTATAACAAACGATGATGTACTTGTTGCAAAGTGTCCTGAGCAACTCAACCTCAGAATGAAGCCTGTTTATAAGCACAGGGTCTTCACTGAAATTCCTCAGCTTAACCTGATTCCAAGCAACCTCAATCCCTTCCTGTTGATCAAAGGCCCTATAAACCTTCTTCACCGCACCATAACCAAGAAGATCATCGTAACGCCCGAATCTCCCTGTTGGATCAACCTCAACAAAGGGTTCCACTTCTCTGTCATAACCAGCGTTTGAGTTCTCTGCAGCTGGCATTTTCAATAGCTCAAACCTATGTCCTATGCTACACAACAACACAACAATTGCTGATTAAACTTTGAATCTTAATACTGCTGCTACACTTCCAATGAAAATCGTGCTATGACTAAAGGAGATAATTCATTTTTTTTTTGAGTGCATGTTTGCTAATTAGGAAATAATAATAATATTTCCTAACTGTCTCATAAATCTTTTGATTGTAATAAGTTTTTTTGAAACCATAATAACATTACGATCGAAACAAACACAGCTTTTGGCATTTGAATTTGAATGAAAATGCAAAATAGTTTACCAGCTTGAGAACGGAGCTGAGTGGTGCTAAAATTGAAAGCCTCTAACAGAGAGAGAGAGAGAACATGCAAGTGCAATGCAATACGAAAATAACGAATCGGTGACGGCTTCTTTTATAGTGCCGCCACATAAGGGGGCCAACCCATTCAAACGGCGTCGTTTCTCTAACGCAAGTTGGTCACTTTTTCCTCCTTTTTTTTTAAATTTATTTATATTTATTTATGGGCTACGGCTGATTTGTTGCTAGAGAAGTTGAGACTTGAGAGAGATGAGATTTTCATGTGCAGAATCCCCCCTTTTCCCTTTTACTTTTATTCTCTGTTTGGCAAAGTTATTTATTTATTTGTTTCATGGTCTTGCGCACTAGCATCGTTCATATGAAGCAGTGTCATAATGTATGATCCTAATGTAATGGGAAACAGTGTATCTGATCCTGAACTTGTTTCGTTCACGAGAAGAATGCGGGATGCATTATTGCATTACACTCGAACAAAAAGGTTTCAGGCAACGCCCGTGCTCTGGTGCCAAAACAAACAATCTGAATCTTTCAAAAACGCCTTTATATCCAGGACACTTCCAAATCATACACATTCGTCCTATGTCCGAAAAATCGTTTTGGATCTGGTAATGGATCAATAAACATGTATTTTTATTTTTTATTATTTTGTATCAATATAGTATTTAATAACAGTATCACTTTATTGACAAGATGTATAAATGCTTCAATGCTAAACGTTTACATCCATAGGAACTCTTGTTCTTTCTAGAGAACAACATTGTTATCACGGTCAATCCCTCCTCAGGAAAGGTCATTGTGAGCCTGTCAGGGAGTGTTTAATGCTTTTCCAATCCAAGGCAACGCACTCACAAACAACACAAAGATATAGGTACATAGCACAGGTACCTTAGCTTGTAAAAGAGCTTATCTTCTCTGCAAAAGTAGCCATGAACATTAAAGTAAGTAACTACATCAATAGACCCCACCTCAGGCTTTCTCGCAATCAATGGCCCGGTGGCTTTCTTCCCACGGACACAATGACCGTTTGGCCATTGCAACATTACTCTTCAGCTAGCTCGCCTACCACTTAAAACCAATGCCATCTCCTATGGGAATTACCCCTTGGTTCAATAACCTTGTACACATTTAACTAGAAGAAACCTACTTAAGCACACAGAAGCATCAAGAAACTTGCAATAAGAACAAAACCAACATAAAGTAAAAAGGCAAAAGGCCAGACATACTACTACACAATTATCCCAATATACAATGCCTTCATTACAGAAGGATTGACTAGGAGAACTTTTACCAAGATTTCCCATATAGACAACCAGTAATCAATGAATAGGACACAGAAGAGAAACATATTACCATTCTACGCTGAGACTACAAAATTTAGAATGCAAAATCTATTATTCTCATATTGCTCTTCATCTCCAAATTTATGATAAGATTACAGCACATTATATGTTAGAAAAAAGAAAAAAAAAAGAAAAAACTTACATGGTCACTTTATCATGGTTTCAAAATACGTTACAACATATTACCAAGGAGGATTGGAACCCTCTCTAACAACTGATGGAGACCGGGAAACCATGCTGCCTTCTCTACCAAACCTGGACACACTTCTACTAATGCTTCTAGGAGTAGCCGAAGCAGGACTAGAACCACGGTAACTTGCACGAAGTGATTCATCAACAGAAGATGAGGACTTGGCAATTGCATTCCTTACAAACTTCTGAGCAGCAGGAGAAAGTGTCCTCATGCTTGGACTAGCACTTCCACCTCTAACCGGCGAGGCCAATGGTGGCTTATGAAACATCTTCGACCTCTCCCTAATCTTCCTGGCAGCCTCCCTAGAAAGTGAGTGTGCTTTTGCATCTCTAGCCGGCACAGAAGGAATCTTATAATGAGGTCCATCAGCGCTACCACCAATATCAATCGGAGTATCCTCAGGGTCCAACCTCAGCGGCGTCCCTTCTATCTCTCCCCAAGTAATAAACGGGATTCATCAACCCCCGGCGCAGGAGATGGCGTCTTAACAAAGCTATAACCATTCTCAGCCTTCTTCCCAGATTCCAAATAAAACGGATTGGGAGTCTTCCTCAAATCATCAAGATCATACTTCTTCAACTTGTCCCCTTCCCTAAGAGACATAGGAGCCGGAGTTGCACCAGCAACAGGGGTGTACAACACCTCAACAGTCCCATCATCTTTCGGCCTAGAATCCATGGTTTTACCATGAAACCTAGTATTCACGCGATTAATCTCCTTTGTCAAGCCTTTAATTCTAACAGCCCTTTCCTCCTCAGTCAAGGGTGCCTCACCCCTATCAGCAGGGTGATACATTAACAAATTCTTCGCAGTATAATTCCATCCTTCCAATGTACTCGGAGGCTGATAAGAGGTTCCATATCCATCAGTTATCCTCTCCCTCTTCGCATCCTCAATACCCTTAACACCTTCCTTCTCACTCTCACCTTCAATCAAATACCCAAACCTCTCTTTCCTCTTCCTATTCACTTTCTCTAGAATCTTCGAGAAGCTATGGTTATCCTCACTCGTGTACCTCCACAGAAACTGATCAAGCCCTAGCGAAGTATCAACCCCAAAACCACCACCACCACCAACATCGCTATTCTCTCCCTCAGAGACATCAAAACGGGGCGTTTTGGGGATTTTACTATCAAATTCATCAAAAGGAGTGAAATTTCTGACAAAAGTGGAACCTGGTGTGACGGTGGATCTACCACCACCGTCGACGGTGTCGGAACCGGTTACCTTAGAGGCGGCGCCGCGGCGGCGCTCGATGATCTTGAGCTGGGCGTCACGGATTAGGACGGGGTCGCCGGATTTGACGGCTTCGAGCCAATCGAGACGGTCGCGGAGCTTGGAGATGTCGGGGAAGTAATCGCGCTCGATGATCTTCTCGAGGGCTTCGACGTAGGTGTCTTCATCGAGGACGGTGGGGCGCTTCGAGGGTACCCTGGGGGCGATTGCAGAGGATGTTGATAATGAATTTGAAGAATTGTTGATGTTAGGGTTAGGGTTTTGCGATAACGAGGGAGTAGGTGAAGAGAGGTGGAGCGGAGAGTGGCCTGGTGATTGAAGCATGTTTTCGTGATTGGGGATTTGGGAAAGAGGAAGAGAAGGAAGAGATAATTGGTGATTGAATTGAATTGATGCAAAGGGATTTGAATTTAGGGTTTGATTGATGGAAGGGAGTTTGTTTTTCAGGGAGAACTGAGAAGAAGAAACACAGCGAACGGGGCTTCAATGCGGTGCAGGATGATTAATGAACTGACTTCCTCATAATTTGTGTATAAATATTTAATTAATTTTTTATTTGAATTTAATTTTGATCTACTAAATTTTCCATTGTCATTTAAATAAAAAAATTAATTATGATAATAAAATGCATCACATTGTGTATTAATATGAAATTTTTTTAAGATTAAATATCTATTTTAATCCATCATAAATATATCATTAGATAAATTAGTCCTTCAAAATTTGAAATCTTTTATTTGTCTCACAATTTAAAAAGGAGAACAAATTTATTCCTTTATATGATATTTTTTTCTAAGGTTTTTGTTATAATACTTTAAGGTAGGTTAACTTTTGAATCAAATGGTTATGATTTAATCATAAATATTTAAAATATGAGTTTAATTTTGATGCCTGAAGCGTGAAACATTTTTACATCATCAATTAAAACATTTAATTTGGATAACTTTTCATGTAGTAGGTATAAAAATCAACTATCATGGCTTATGTAGTAATACATGATTAGATGATTGTGTAAAAAAATTTTATCCTCGTGTATAACAATTAAATCCTTAAAATATTAATAAATTTAGTTAGTGGGACACATGGTAAAATTTCAGACAAGTTATCTAGAAAGTCCAATACCTATAAATTTTATAGGATACCAGAAATCTCCTTTTCTAATTGCACGTTTCAATATGAAGGGAACAATTTGTCCCTTTTCTCCTTTTGAATTATGAGAGACCAAAGAATTTCAAATTTTGGGGACCAATTTGTCCCTGATATATTTTAAGGGACCAAAATTGTGATCTACTATTTTTTTCACAATTAAAATTTATTTTGGATAGTGAAAATAAAATTTTATTTATATTTTAACTTATCTTAAAAATCTTGTGACTCCTTTTAATTATTTCTTGTAATCTTATCAAATTTGACACTTCAATAAAAGAAAAGAGGCTCAAACCTTTTTTTTCATGCAAGGCTCAAACTTTATAAATATTAATTTATGAGAATTCTAAACTTAAATGGTGTGAGAATATTATAAAAAATAGAAAGAAAAGACTTGTCTATCTTTTTATGATAGTAGTCATATGAGAGGATCAAAATCTTATAATGTTTTTTTAATTAATGCCCTAGAACATTAGTTAAAGATTTCCAGAAAAAGTAAGTTTTTAAACTTTGTAATGGATTCTATATTATGGAATCTTAAAAAGAACACATTTTTTCATTAAAAAAATTATCTTTTTAAAATCTTTAACAAGTGTCATAACGGCAATTAGGGCACTCGTAAAAAACCCAAAAGGTTTATTTATTGTATTTTATTTATTGAGATTTTTTTTTATCTCCTAAGAATACAATAAATGACCCATCATGTCCTGCATATCCATTTAAAAGTAGATGTTAATTATGTGTTTTCACATAACTTGTTCGAAAAGCTTAAATGTTGGTTCTCTCACAGTTGCCCACACTCTTGACAACTTCAAAGTACTACATCATGAAAGATAAAATCAACATAGAGCTATGATAGTAGTGGATTATTGAGAATTCTTTTTTTTTTTCCTTTGTTTTGCCTACTTGTTCATCACGTTTTATCTACATGTTCACAATTTTTTGGAGTTTGGTTTTTATGTGAAACAACAAGTCTTGAGTAACAACTATATTGATTTGAAGAAAAAAAAGAAAGAAAGATTAATCATGGGAATAATTTAGAGAGTTTCTACGTAGCACCTATGTAAACTTTTCTCCTAAAATTAGAGTTTGATGGAAAGAAAGCTTGTATAGACAAACTCATCAAGTTATTAGCATGTTAAGAAGCTTGGCGTTGTGATTGATGTGAATACAGCTATTATGTTTGATATGTTTGTTTCTACACAATTAATATATAATATTTATGATGTTTCATATAGATTTGAGATTTAACATATTCACCTTTATGATTATGAGTATGTGTAACATGTTATGATAATATCCATATTCAAAGCTTTTTATTTAAGTTGTGTAGTTGTTGTTGGTTAATATTCTTCGCTCAAGTATTTAATGTCAATAGAATTAACTACATTATATCCATATTTTCGTATGATATTTTGCCCTCAATTGTACACCTTTGTTTATTGTATGAAACTTTGTTGATGCTCCTTCCATCCAATTTTATCTAACTCCTTGAAAAGCGAAAATAAATTGGTACATTGTAAAGTTGAATTGATAATATATGTACACAATTTGTGCCATGATAATATTGGAATGAGTGAGTAAAAAAAAACATGAAATGGGCAAGTATTGACAAATGAAATGAAAGACACAGATAGGCATATTCTATTCTCTCCTCCTGTTTGTGAGTAGTGTGTACTTTAGCATTGGAGAGAGAGAGAATATAAAGAATAGAGTGGACTTGGTTTGCTTACCCAAAAAAAAAGAGTGGACTTGGTTTCCCAGTTGCTTAGTTTTTTGGGTCAAATGAGGATGTTGGATTAAACAAACAAACAAACAAACAACTACCTCCCTCCTCTCTCTCTCTCTCTCTCTCTCTCTCTCTGCAATCTCCACTTCCAATTCCAAACCAATCTATTCCTTCAATTCAACCAAACCCACCACACAGCTCCACTTCCTCTTTCATTACTAACTGCTCTGCTTCAGTTCTTCGTCAAGGTAATGCCTCCCACGTGCTATCTTTGTTTCTCAACCACTTTCTCTCTCTCTATACATGCTTGTTTTAATTTCACTCTAAACTTTTATTCCTTTCAGTTATTCCTTTTTCTTTCCTTTTTTTTTTTGTCTTTTGCTTTTTTCTAGGTAAATAAATTCCTAATACAGTGAAGTGAAATTAGTGCTTGTAATCAAAGTATGAACATGTGGGTTTTGGGGGAATTTTGAGAGACAATTGAGTGTGTATGTTTTCCAGCTGAAGATTTATCTCTCATACGATATGAGACCTAACCAAATGGAATCTTCCCCCCTTTCTCTTTGTTTCCACTTGTTTAATTTCATACTCAAGATGTTATAAAATTGTGCTGAAACTAGGAGCTTTTAATTCAATTTTGGTTTCAGACTTTGGTTCCTTTCAATCTAAAACTGTACTTGGCTTTACGTTTGTGCCTATCTATATATAGCTTTAAGACTCCAAATTAGAGTATGCAGCTCTACTATTTGACCCTTTGGTGTGTGCGGTTGGTCAGTAAAGATGGGTGGAAATTTTCGTGGATGAGTCATGTATAATTTTACACTTGAAACTCGTCTATAAAAAATTTTCACCTCATTTCTACCCGTTAACCAAACACAACCTTAATGAATGGTTTCAGAAGTCTACAGTGAATTTCATCTTTGTGACTTATACTGATACAAGTTTGGTAAAGCAATGACATATAAATAATAATCACTGTCTTCTGTGTCTCCCCATTTAACCCCAATTAACATTGATTGAAAAAGAGAGAGGGACAACATCTCCTCTGCCCCCAATAGGCCAAGATTTTCCTGAAGAACTTCACCCCACTCTCCTTGTTTTTTCAACATATCTGATACACATGATGGGAAAAGCTATATGTACCATCACAAAACCATTCTTATTTTATACTAAATCAGTCAATTATTGTGCGACCCTAAGTCAAACTTGTCCACTACTAATGCAGCATTGACACATCAGATACACAGTACTATTCTATTAATAAGAGTCTGGTAAAGGATTATCAATGTTTTTGCTGCTAATGCGGTGATCAGTGACTTAAGTTTCTAAAGTTTATGAAAAACGAATTATTTCTCAACCGCACTGGTCATACTATATATTATTTGTATTACTGTGCACCCAAATTTTGTGTTTTTGCTAATAAGCTTTTCAATTATGTAACAGGTTTGAACGACCACAAGCACCTAGACATTCATGGAAGCAGTGAATGAAACTAGACCGGTTTCCTTCTAAGTATATATAAGACAGTGGTTCACATGGTTTCTTCAGAAGAAACTGCGGATCACAATGTTTCTTCTGATGTATTGGAGCAGAAAGCGAGTCCTCATAGTGATATTACAGAGTCACAAGAGATTCATGATACTAAAATCCCTTTGTCCAAACCTAGAGAAGAAACAAGTATTCCTTCTGTTGTGGCTCGAAATGAAGTCAAGGATTCTGATGCTACTGTGTGCGCCTTGCAATCAGATCAAGAAGGAAGCACTGACTCTATAGTACCACTTGAAAAACATTTGCAATCTGGTCATGACAGTCCCTCTATAATACGTGAAAAGGTATCAAAAGATGGGTATAACTGGCGAAAATATGGCCAGAAACATGTTAAGGGGAATGAATTTATAAGGAGCTATTATAAGTGTACACATCCAAACTGCCAGGCCAAAAAGCAGTTGGAGCAGTCAAATGATGGGCAGATTACAGATTCCATTAGCATTGGTCAGCATAATCATCCTAGACCTCAATTTAACATCACAAAGCCAGTTGATTCTGTTCTTCCTGCTGTTGAAGACAAACCAGACAAGTGCTCTTCAGCCAGTGTGGAAGGTGAGAATTTAACCTTGTTAGTATTTTAGTTCCTATCCCTCTATGGAAAAGCTCTTGATAAATATGTTTTATGGCATCATACATGAAGACAAAGCACCCGTAGAGCATGGACATGTGCCTCAACAGATCAAGCCTTCAGATTCCCCTCAGATTTCAAATGTTTCCGCAACTGATGAGCTGAAAGCTGCACATTTACAATTGACTAGAGCAAACGATGAGGTTCATAACAATGAGGATCCTGACTCAAAGAGGCTGTACGTTATTTGACTATTTTAACAAAATGTTTTTGGTTGAAATATAATAGCTAACCCCTTTTTAACTGCTAAATTGTTACCAAACAGGAAGAAAGACGATAGTAATGTTGATGTCGCTGGTGTTGACAAGTCAACTTCTGAGTCTCGTGTTGTTGTTCAGACTTCAAGTGAGGTTGATTTTGTGAATGATGGGTACCGCTGGCGCAAATATGGGCAGAAACTAGTTAAAGGGAATACAAATCCAAGGTACACATTAGCTTTCATGTCAACATGTTGCTGTATATTCATTTCTAGTGTTAGATGTTATGAATTTAACTGGAATATGATAAGTGTGTTTATGATGGGCCAGATTGTTTCAATCTTTGAAACTGATTTATATTGACCAGCTTGAAGCCTTGTCACTGTAAATGGCTTGCATTTGCTTCAAGTCTAAGATCCATTGAATTTTTCTTCCTTTTCATGAAAGCAACAGGAATGGGTTATAGTAGTTTGTTTTATATCTATTTCAAGTTGTGTTCCACATGCACTTTTTGTAAGATAATAATTTATGGTTAATTCTGCACAACTTGCTGCCACAACTTTTATGGCTTTAACCAGGCTGTGAAATGCCAGCCAACCCCACACATGCTTGCACATGGATGAAAGCAACAACAATTATACGGCAATAATCCTGTTGTTCTGAACTTCTGATTTGTTACATTGTGGATCTATGACCAATCCATTTGGCCTGACTGCCTCATCTTCTCCTTTAAGTGCGGGAATAAAAGTTACAGCTCTCTTGTTTTCGACCTGTTGATCACATATGTTTTAGATGCTTATCTCTCTCTCTCTCTCTCTCTGTTCTAGGCTTTTACTTGGAAATATACATGCATTTATGTAGGTTTTAATTTAATGTGTCTGCATTTTCTATCCACTCTTCCAGAAGTTATTATCGATGCTCTAGTCCTGGATGCCCTGTCAAAAAGCATGTGGAAAGAGCCTCTCATGATTCAAAAATTGTAATAACTACCTATGAGGGACAACATGATCATCAAATACCCCCTGGAAGGGCTGTCTCACACAATCCAGCTACAAATGCTAACTCAATGACCACTAATGACAATCCAGGAACCAGATCCGGAGGCAATACTGTTTGTATAGATACAAGGGAGCGCAGCTGCTTGGACTTAGAAAGCAGATCAAATGAGCAACCAAATTGCGAGTCGATTACTAAATCAGATGCTGGTGATAAGGTTGAATTTCAGTGACCGGCCTTCAGTGTGAGGGTCCTGAAAGTAAATTAAATGATGGTGAACAACAAAATGAAAAATCAGGTACCAAAGAAGATTCTGTCAGCAAGAACATCAAATGCCAAACAAGTTCTGAAGTTCCATGTATATCAGGTGCACATCTGAAAGATGAGGTAAAAACTAAGTCAGAAGGAAGTAAGGATTGCCTTAATGTGGTTGCCATTCGTGATACTCCTGGCCAAGAAAGTGAACTTAGCAAGCAATCAACATCTGATGCAAATGCTGTCCAAAGCTAAATTTGCAATGTGTTTTTAAAGCTGCAGCTAGTTACTGAAAGATTGTAGGCAATGACATAGGTTATACAGCCTATATGTACCCTAACTTCTCCTCATCCTTTCCCTCTTTGTAGCTCCCTCCTTTCTTGTCTTTGGGCATGGGCAGGTTGGCTGATATGCAAATGATAATAAATACTGCATTGGATGTCATTACTTGTATACTATTATTTATTAGGGATAAATAAGCGAAGATGTACATTTTCGTATACATTTATCTAAAATTCCAATATTTGTAATATATTTTTGAATATCCTTCTCACTTGTAGTCTTTGAATGTAACAATGGTGATTGGTGTTGGTAGGTAGCTTCATTCTCCAATGTTAGTTTAGATGCCCAATCGATTCAGAGTCTTAGAGAAACCTAAGGTTTTTAGTTTCAGTTTTCATTTTCAATTTTCAGGATTATGTGTAAAAATACTAAAAATTAAAAATTAAAATTTATAATTTTCAGAATTTTCAATATTTTCTTTATAAAATCTGAAAAGTGAAAATGAAAATTGAAAACTCAAACCAAACAAATCTATAGTAGTAGGATATTGAAATGCTTTACAATTGAGGTTAAGAGTTTCATTTAACATTTATCCAAGAAAAAAAGGGCTCTGCTATTGTGTGTTGGAGCCCGGAGGCATTTCATGCCATTGTTCAAGGACAACAGAGGACCGATTGAGAGATATATTACCCGTTCGTATTTTCACTTCATCTTTTCCCATAAAGCAAGTTTGTTTGTTATTTACAATCATAAATGTGTCCAACTTCTACAATTGCAGAATTTTGTAAATAATTATAACTTACTATAAAGTGGTAACTTTTTTAGAGGTATTTATGCCTGATAATTGTGCATATTAATACTTATATCAACAAATCATACTGTAAGTTTCATTCTAAACATTTTTACAATCCTTCAATTAAAAAAGGTCCTTTCTAACGATCTAATAAATTTCTCTTATTCTATCACTATTATTATTTTGCGAGTCCACGGGTACAGGTCAAGCTCCAGCTAGTCAACTTGTTCCATCAGAAAACATAAACATCAGTACAACCCCTGCAGCACGCATATCCAGGACCCATGAAATAAATAACCACGCTAAGTTAATTTTATCCGTATGCCTAGCTAAAAAAGGAAAAGCTAATCAAATTTCAATTAATCTTATACAGTAGTAAATTATAAATCATTACTCATCTTTCCCCCGGCACCTCAGCCAATCTATGATGTATAAAAGCATTGGAGTGCTCAGAGATCAAGAGGACAGAAGATTATGAAATGGAAGATTAATATTGCTGAAAAGAAAATGCTAGCAACATTTCCTATTAAAACTCTTGAAACAAAGAAAATGGACAACCGGATTGGATTTACCGTCTCACTTACTTCTACAACATAATGGAACAAAACAAGAACAAGGAGGTTCTGCTTAGTCCTCCCACATAATGCTTAGTTCTCATTTCCATGCACAAGAAGCAACCAAATCTCTATTCATCCAGCCCAGATAAAGGGCTCCATCTCTCTCTTCAAGTCTATATCTATCACTGTAGTTGTCAAGCAATTTCTTAATAGTACCATTCACCAATGAGCTCAAAGGGTAAGGTGTGAAACCAGCCATTGCAAACCTTGACCTCCACTTCCCAAGTAGTTCATGTCTTTCCACCCTCTCAACCCCTTCACAAGCTATGATGTTAACCAAGTCTCTGGCCAAGCAATGCTGCTCAACATTGATCCTCTCTTTATGCTCTCTGGGAAGTGTCACATCTATTGACTCAAACATGGCCGTGTAATAGTCCAGAGTTTCAAGGAAACGCGGAAAGAAGGCGGCAGTGTTTGTGTTAGATTCTTGCTCCACAAGTGTCACCACCTTTGGAGATAGGCTCTTCACCAGCCTCAACAACCTGTCCCTATGATTCTGTGTGCTGACACTTTCATCAGGCATGTGATGTAGCATGAATGCAAAATTCACAGCTAGTGCCTCACCTGGTCTAACTCCAAGGTTACGCAGCTGAACATCACAACCAGATATAGCTGCAGCATGAAACTCAAATGGCACCTTAAAGTGCTCAGCAAGCTTAGATAATCTCTTTCCCACTATATGCAGCCCACCTCCGCGGGCATAGGCTGATGTTGGATCATCAATGCCTGTAATGCGGATGTGGGGTGGCCCTCCAGGCCTAGCTGCAAAGGCCTGAATCAAAGTGATCCACTGGCTCCCTTGAGCAATTTGAAAATCAATTATATGAACTCTGGCTTCATCTTTCATAGCTTCTGCAATGGCTCCGTTAGCAGACATGTATCCAAATTTGAAGTAGGGGCAAACCTCATAAAGTATGTGCATGTAGGAAAGGAGATCAGCACTTGCTGGTTCCTTGCATCTCAAGGCTTTGTAGATTGAACTCCCGGAGGCAGACAACCGCGCAACAAGGCCTTCCAACATGTATGCTCCCAACCTTTGGATTGGTTCACCAGAAACTGACACCATCTGCCGCAATTCATCCATCAGCCATTGTGCCATTAGCAAATCATTGTCTGCAATTGCTTTGGCACATGCAACAAGGACATGCTTCAGGTTCTTGCTAGAAATTGCCACCATTGTTTGTCTCCAACTGTCCATCTCAGGTGAAACAAAGTTTGTTCCATCCTTGAAGGCACTGTCATAACTATCAAGATTATCAGAGTCAGGGCCAAGCATTACACTTTCCAACTCTCTCAGCTTGTGCTTGAAGCTACTTAAATCATCGGTTATGCAGGAACCGCTCATTGAAGAGCCATAGGTATTGTCAGGGGAATGATACTGATCAGGTGGATATGACTGAGACTGAGAATCTTGATGTGAAATTGGGCTACCATTAGGTGAGAAACTAACAGTTGAGGGAGAGTTGTAAACATTGAAACTGCCAGTTGCAGATGATGATTCCAATGTGCAGTAAAGTTCTGAAGAACTTTCAGTTGAGAATCTTGTTCCATGGCCTCCATCGTTGTAGTACTGATGATTGAGACTTCGATACTGTGGCAAGCAGTAAGCCTCAATTTGTTGCAAAGATTGATAGTACATGCTTGGACTTCTATGATGCTCGGATGCCTGCATTATGGAATTAATAATAAAGTATCTGATTGGTGTCTCAATTGTAATGAAGTAGTTCACTTGGTCTCTTCCAGCAGTTTGTACTTAGAAGCCAAGTAATCAACAATCCTTGGATTTCTAATTTTCAGCTAAATGTTCAGTCTTCCAAAAGGAAATAAACCACAGAATTGACATAATCTGCTGTCTGCAAGGAAGAATCACAGCATCAATGTATTATCAACATCAACTTTCAATCAATGCATGGAAAGAGACAGAAAGCCGCAGCTTCTTAGAAAAAAAATGGTCAAATTTCCTTCCACTTCCGTGTAAAATGAACATCTTGACTCCAATACCAAGTCAACCGATTCTCTCTCTCTCTCTCTCTCTCTCTCTCTCCCCTTTTTTAGTTCTTTTTATGACAACGAATAAAGAATTCAAAGGAATCAATTAGTGGAAATTTCCAAGAAACTGCAAAAATGACCAATTGTACAAATTATTGATTGGTTCTCTTGGCCAACAAAGTGAAAAATTAATGAAAAAGAAAAGAAAATATTTAGGAATATTCCAGATTAAACAAAGAGAAGGGATAAATACATAGAAATGAAAAGGTAATAATATGCATATGAAGGTCTAATTTCTATTAAACAAAAACGTACAAGGCCCTCTATGAAATATATTGATTTCATTTGAATAAAAGCTGAATATTGCAAACAGCTGAAAAATTTACATTTGTTTATGGAAAGATCCTCAACCAAAATGTTCAAAAACATGAAGTTTATAAAACACAACAGCAAATTTCCAATTCTACATGATTAACTCATTTCAGTTTTGAAATCGGCTGAGGTTAGAGGAAGAGGCTTTGAATGTAACTTACAGTCAGTTCGCTGCCACAAACCACAAAAGCAGCAACTGCAAATGAGAAGTACTTTTTCTTTCTGAGTTTGATGAGATTTCCCAGATATTCTAAGCCAATATCACCTATATATGACAAGGGTAACCAAATTACCCTCTTTATACAGTACACATATGTATATCATGACAAAATTTGTGGAACAAGTAGATAGATTCACTGCAAAATGCATGTCACCCCATTACCAGCAACTGGAAATCAAGTCCCGCACCTCATTGCATGAATTGTTTAAGAGTAAGTTAAATATAAGAAAAGAGATGCTGACATTTCAGTTAAAGCCACTCACATCAGAAACAGAAATGCCAAAAACACAAGCAAGAATGATGAACATAACACACTTAACATCACATCAACAACCCATTTGGAGAAATTATATTGTAAATCAATAATAAAAACAAAAAGGAAGCAAAACTTGAAGGAAAATATTAAACTATGAAATGGCTTTTAGTTTTAGATGAATGTTAATTTTTTGAACATTAAACTAGTTTCTAACCTTGCTTTGAGGGAATTCAAAGGTTGGAAAACCAGAGTGGACTACAATCTCAGAGCATGGGCGTAGGACTTAGGAGACAGAGAAAGGGTAAGGGAGACAAAGCTATTGCATTACAACGAAGAAAAACTAGCAGTGGACTATAAAATAATTAATTTAGGAGAATTTGCCCTTCCATTATTATAGAAACTACATAGCAACCACTGGCAGGTGCCAATGTAATGAAAAAGTTTTTCCATATAAATTTAACACTTTCTATTTAATTATAGTGTATAATTTTTATGTATTAACTGGTTTTTAATTATGTATTGACATATTAATAAAAATAATTAAATTTTTTATTCATTACTTTAAAAATTGTCAAAATTAAACTCTTAAATATATTTATAAAAATTAATTTTATTCAACATAGAAGTGTTTATGTCTATGCTTCTCAAATTTATTTTAAATATGTCTAGACATAAGATAGGAGATTTATATAAGATATCATAAAATGTAACTAGATGGTCAGTTGCAACTTTTGTTTCCTGCACTGACGAAAATACCCTTTGTTTATCATATACTTGGTCAAATGCATCCATCAATGCAGCTCTCACAATTGTATGTCTCGCAATCAAATGTGGCCCGGCTGTGAGGATGATGAGCAGCTTCACGTCAATTTCCTTTTTTTCATTCTTTTTTTTTTATATACGTGTTCATTTTGTTTTGAACCCTTCATAACGCTTGAAATTTGTATTGAAATAGAATTAAATTAAATTTTATTAAGAATTAAATTTCATCAGAAATTGAATTGAATTATTATATTTGAAATGATTCAATAAATTAAAGAATTAAATTCAATTCCTTAATTTGAAATGAATCTAAAAATAAATTAATTTAATTATTTTTACTATTTTATTCTTCATTAATAAATTAAAAATAAAACATTATATTCAAGTTAAGATTATTTTGATATTTTTATTTGTTAGAATTTAATTCTTATATCAAATCATATCCATTTTGGTTTGATTTTAATTTTTTAGTTTTGTTGGATTTTAATTTCTATGAAATTTCAATTTTTTCATTTAAGTGTCTTTTAAAATATGAAATTCAATTAAATTCTTTAATAGAATTGAATTCTAAATATTTTCAAATTTCAGGTTTCTAAATGCCATGTTAATGAATTCTTTTACTAGATGTAAAAAAGAAAAAGAAAAAAATATTCATGTATGTTTAATATTATTTTATTACACTTGAGTATCTATCTTCCAAGTCTAACAACCACTACCGAAACCGTACTTCAGTATTTATTCAGTACCTGAAGGGATTGCATTAATGACTTAGAAAGTTTGATCCTAATTTGGTGGCTAAAGAGACATCAACACACACAAAAATAATCTTGTCCGCAAAAGTTAATTGTGTTTAAGAAATCACATAATGCTGCTTTTGCTTCAATGATCAGTAATTTTGTCCATTGAAATCAAATTAAAAGAATATTAAAGACCATATCAAAATTTTCACAATATACATTAGTAACATTTATCATTTAACAAAACTCTTTATAAAATCTACACGTTTTGTACCACTTAGACCACTAATTAATTAATAAGATCTTTACTATAGTATATTCAGTCAAATGTTTCTCTTATAATTTTTTTTTAATGTTTCTCTATTTAAATGCATCATTAATTAGTTTACATCATGAAAATCATTGCGAATAGGGTATTGAATATTGTTATTGAAGATCATTAACTTGCCAACTAACTTGTTCTTTTCTAAATTAAGTTATTTAATTTAACAACCCCAATCAATAACAATAATTAGTCTCGGTGTTAATGTTTAACTATTATACAAAAATATATATACATGCAATAATAATGCTATAAACTAGGTTTGCATGCAAATTGATTAAGGAAGGTTTAGCTGGACAGGTCCCTCTTGATGTATATGGGCAATGACATCATGTTCAGCTTCCGAATGACACACTTCACCCCTCAAACGGTCGGTGTAGTTACATTATTATTATTATAGTCACTAAAATTTATATATATTGTTTGTATAAAAACATGTGTCATGTAGTTAGGTTCACCCCTCAAACATGTAACGTTTGTTTTTTTGAGTTGTGGAAAATCAGTGTATCTTTCCTTATGTTTACGATCGGTGACATTGGACAAGATTATTGGACTAGGAAAAATCCTTGTCATTTGACCCCAAAACATTGATACATTTAAAATTCGAGTTTATATCAACCCACACTTTATACCACTAAATTAACCTTTTGTGAGTTTTAAAAAGGAATTGCCTACTTGCATTATATAGAAATTGTATTAGCAGAAGCCATAGTTTTCTACTATTTGGAAATATGGACGAGCATGATAGGTGAAATGGCATGTTGTGGTATTAATTGTTTGAAAATCCATGTACTATGGTATCCTTCGGGCCATAACATGGAAAGTAGTTGCACATGAAACTGGTCATCGAGCATCGCATCATCATGAAGGTCTCACTCAAGAATTAAACATCAATTAATTAAGATTTTAAAAGATATATTATAGAAAAATACTTAGGTGTTGTAAGAGTAAAAGAAAACACTTAATTTATTCTATTTATTAATTGACACATTAATTTATGGGTCATTCTTATCTCATACTCCTATATTTCTAATACAACAACTGATTTGTCAAGTTATAAATAGAGCAAATTAAATATTTTCTCTTGCTTTGAAAATACCTAAGCATTTTTCTATACAATAGTGTGCTTATCGCTTAATACCATTGCTTAAAAACAAGTGTATCTTTTCAAACCTCCAGGACATATATATTCGTCCTGCTAGCTAATCCATTTAGGTTTTTTAAGATCTCTGTTTAAGAGATCAAAACATCTACTACTTTAACAAATCTCAGGTCGATTATATTCTTATGTTGTTATAATCTATGTTGGCTATTGTCCATGTCTTTATTTGTTTATTTCACTAATTATAACATAAAACTCTACTAGAGTCACCTAGTATATAAATACCTCTCTTTTTTTGGGTAGAGAGTATATAAATACCTCTAAATGTAAATGAATAAAACAAATGATTTTCACCTCAAAGAAAATAAAAAAAAAACACGTCAGGGCAAGCTAATGTCATTTTTGTCATTTACTATTATCTTAGGTTTGATTTTTCAATTTTTTTTTTCAAAGCCATCCCACTAAAGGTTGTGATTGAAAAGGTTGGGTGTTGTAATCTGAGATAATGACCCACACACACGGTTGAGTTAAACCTTAGGAAGAGAGAACCTTACATTAAAATAAAGGGCAACGGCATCAATGACGTAGGAAGTAGTGCCTTACACTTCAGCTAACATGCACTTGACCCTTTTCTATCTAATTATTAATTGTAATTTTACTTTAGACCTGCAGATTTATTGATACATATTATTCTGCTTGTTGCACTTATTCTCCTTCATAATCCATTGAACTTATCTCTAATGTATCATCTTAGCATCTCTAAAGCGCTAAAATAATTATGTACAATGTCTTATCCTAATCCCACTCAAGTTATTATGATGTAGTCTATGAAAAGTTAGTAACTAACATAATTGAAGTGTGCACAATCCTAGATGATATTTGCTTATCAGTTATCACAAAAAGATTAGTAGATAACATGAAGGTAGGTAAGTGAATAGTGAATATAAAATAATCCGTGATAATTATGTTTCAACCATTTTGTTAACTGTTTTTTTTTTCTCTCTCTCTCTCTATAATGCCTAATAACATACAGATTTTCTAGCGTGGGGTTTTTTTTAACTTTTTATACATTTGATTACGCCTATATATATATATATATATATATATAACCCAGCTCTATTATATATTTATCTTTTAGAAAAAACGACACAAGGGTTATTTTTATTTTGTGTGCAAATATACCTAATGCATTCTAGAGTAGGAATAATTTGACTAATTTTAAGGTGAGAGCGTAGGAAACATGTGTCAACTTTTTGAAAGACAGAGTAAACAACGTAATTTGTTCTGCGCAACTGACTTTGAATCCACGTTATTTCATAATAATTATTAAAATCGCACATTAAAAATAAACTGACCATTTTTTAAGGGAAAATAAATATAAAAGACAAAGCAAAGAGCAAGTCATGACTGTGTTTCCAATTTTTATTCCTACTTGGCCTTACTACTATTATTTATTTTGGTCCACCATATGTATCAACTTTATACGCGTGCTATTTGGGATTTCTGGATCATGTTCTTATTGAATGAATTTTTGAAAGATCCGTTGCATATATAAATGTCAAATTCTTTCTCTTAAATAAATATAAACATGAACGATTTGCCTTGTTTATAGTCAGCTTTACTTATGTGAAATCAAGTGTTAAATTATTACACGTCGACCAATCTTGAAAATGGTTAATCTCTCCCTTGCTAAAGCATACAATATTATATAGTCCATTGATGTGATTTAGCAAGTAGTTTTACCCCTTAAATATGCTTGTGGAATCAAATGTACCAAAGAACTAGACTAAAGATGAAAACTAAAAAAAGGGGAATCTTGTTAACACTTTGTCCTCTCCAAAGTGAGTGTACATCATGGTCCACACCCTTATCTTCAGTTTAACCTTTTATTCGTCAATTGCTCCAACTTGGAGTTTTGTGTTTATTCTTGTATGCGCAAGCGATTGTGTCGAAGATATACTAAGAGAGGGAAATTAAATATTGTATATATTGTGGTGCTTGTACTTAATTTAGGTTTTAGCTGAAGCGAAGATGACGTCCAATCTCTCTCAAATAATTCTAATTTGCTTCTATAACTATGGTTTAAATCTAAGTTCCAGTTGGACAGAAAAGAAAGTCCCGAGTTGAAAATGACATAAACTACTTCACCATCATTGATTATTTGGACTCTAATTGGATTCCCCAACTACATCAATCTTGATCTTATGTCGTTTATTATTATTATTATTATTTTTTTTTTTTTTTGGGTGGGGGTGGCCCGGGGGGAGGGTACAATTGATGTTGAGACTTGATAGCAATTCTTACGCGGTTATGCCAGATATGATATCAATTGAGTTAAATAATAGCATCAGCAAATTTCTAAATTCAAATCCAAAAGAGAATTCTTTTGCTTTTTGTATAAAGGATGAAAGAAAAAGGAAAAAAAAGAACAAAACAAAACAAGAATAAAACACCTAACAAGTTCAAATTTTATGTGATTGAAGACAAGTGAAAAAATAGTTATTTTTCGAAGAAAAAAAAATATCTTAGAAAATCCCTGAATTTGGGCCCCATAATTAGACAGATGCACCATGTTTAATTATGAGGTTTTCAAACTGTTCTCTATTGTCACTTTTTATTTATTACGAATAGCTTAAGTGATTAATTAAAGGGGTGGAATGAATGAGTTCAAATTAAATGAAAATTAATAAATCCAAGTGCTGGCATAACCCCTATCAATCGAGTTGGGATGCTGTTTTAGAATTTCGATCTTCATATTCCTAGGCCTGACTTTAGGCCACCAATCAAGTTGATGAAACTGAGCTGTTGTTTCCAATCTCTTTTTGTCTCCAAGTCTGAATTTCTTGCCATTAATAGTATTTTTTATTTAATTTTCAACATTGACAATTAGTTTTCAACTTGTTAATGACGACCGCGCGAGGTTTCTATGTTACCATAAAGTTAAAAGAGCCAAAGTAAAACAGTACCATTATTCTCTTAATCTTTTTAATTTAATGTACTTCGTGTATAAAGTTGTATAATCTAATAATGCAAAGATCATAGTTATCTGACCCTCAAATTAAAGTTATCTGATTCTTAATTACTGCAAAGAAAGATCTATATATATATATTTTTTCTAATTCTTTTCCATTATTTTGTCAATCTTATGAAGAAGACCATGATACAGTGTGACTTGCGACGATGATGAGACCAAATCAAAACATACATTAATCTTCAATTCTTTTTTCTCTAATTCACTCGCTTATACATAACCTTATACCAAATTAAAGACTTCATGGTAAGACAGCAGAAATTAAAAGCTTAGCTACCGATTGCTCCTTCCATCATCTAATAATTAGCCAATATATATGCATGCATCAAAATGACGAGGAGGTGGAGACAAGAAATAGGTAGATATCTTAATCAAAAGGACAAAATGCTTGTCTCCGGGCATGACAATATGGAATAGCTAGCACTTTAGGCTAGAAGCTCCTATTTATTTCATGCCTTGCGTCTGCACGGGGAATGTAGGGCTACCTTTGTCCCCCACTCCCAAATTAAAGCACTAAAATGAATTTCAACTGCTACTCCTAAAACGAGCTCTCAAATATACATGCGTCATTGTCAATTTATTCAATTATTTATACCCCATCTGTTTCACAATAAATATTATTTAACTTTATATAAATACTATTTTTTTTTTTGACACATTGATTTATATGAATGTACTAAAGAAGTCAAAACCATATATATTTACTATCAAATGCAGGGAGTATTCAATAATTGAAGTTATTTATTTTTAGCTATATACTACTTTCATTCACTTATAACTGTCTTCTAGAAAAATAGCAAAAATTTGGTACATTAACAAATCAATATAGCCGGAGACCCTGAGTATATAAGGTAAAGGTATGTAACTATGGAAGATGGGTTATGAATCAAGGGGTTATACATGGCAGGAGCAAAAATTCTTGGGTCCATATTTATTACACATACAAGAAGCGGTTGAGATATGTGCTACCACCAAGATACTACCTACTATAATAATTTCTCAAGGCATGCAGCAGAGAATGATAATGATAGTTTGTTCAGGTTCCGTAGGGATTCTATATGCACTGCTCAAAGAGTAATGGGCGAGAGATGTATTGGCCATGCTAAAAGCCGGAGACAAATAAGCTCCGAGTGAAACCGACCAAATGATTCGTTTCAGTGGGGTTCCTTTCATTAGGCAGGTGACCTATTTTCTCACGAAAAGAAAACTGACCATATCCTCATATTCCTCAAGTTCATAAAAATTCTCCACGTAGCCGATTTCGAAAATTGACTTCAGAAAAATCGGCCCTCAACAAGCATGTTTCCCATTGCAGTACAAAAATAGATAAAAATCCTCAATTTATGTGTAAATTCTATAATAAATTATGAAACAAATTTGTAATTTTTTTTTTGTTTGGATGGATGATTTAAGCTTTTTCTACATATAAACATTTGAAAAATGCTAATTTCAAAAGCTCAGTTCCAAAAGATAAACATTACCTATTCTTTTTGGCAAGTTTACTTATAATGTATAGTAAAAAATTAAAAAACTTCGAAGCTCAATTCCCTATTTGCAACTTTGATGATTAACCAGACTGCATAAACTTATCAAAATCTCAAGAAGAGTTCTAGACATGCAATGCAAGTCCTTGGCAGATAATCTTGATCAAAGAGCAAAAGGCTGTCCCTAGCATAGCTGTTGTGGCACTTTAGGATGCAAGCTCTTGCAAATTGCATACCTTATAGAGAGAATGTAGGCCTTATTTGTCCCCCATTTCCAAAATCCCAAAAATAAACCTGAACCCATATAGAGTACCCAAGTGTTTCGTTTCACACACACAATCATGGTAACTAACCGCTATATGTAAGAGGTGCTATGCCTAAACTCGGTCCAATTACATTACATGTGTTACATTTTACCAAGTCCTAGGAGCATATGACAAAACCAAAAGCCATAATGACAACTTGACTTTTGTGTTCAATTTTTCATGTCACCACACCGCCCATGTTAGGGCTTTTTGGGGAGATAGGTCACAAAATGTTGTGTCTTTTTATCTGCAAGAATTTGTCCTATTCCTCTCCTATCAATTACCAAAGTTACCAAAGTTGCAGCCTTTGTAAAATTTAATGGGTGTTCACTGTTGAACATGTTGTTGTGCTATGCATTTTGGCTAACATATGGGTCCCTCTTACCACATGTGCCCCATATTTTAACTTTTTGGAACATATTCTTTGCTCAACATTTCAGGCTCTGCATTTTTATTTGTTCATAACGCGGCATATGCAGATTGGGAAGTGTGCGGTGAAAGAGTTTGCATGTGCTCAGGTTCCAAGTCTGATTTTGGGATAACCTTTGCTTGCCTTTTTCAATTTCCCAATCATGCATGCCAATTTGTGGGTCTATATATTTTTTAAATTTGCAAGTTGCTAATACATGTAGAAATATATGTCATGTGCACACTGTATTTTTTCTCTAGGATAAAATTTAGATATATGTCACTTTTTAATGAAAACATAATATTTTTATTAAAAGAAAACAAATAAGTAAATAATTAAATGATAGTATACATATATATGTTATATCTTATTAAAAACACCATACCAAAAATACACAAATAATTTTCTCTATTATTTATTTTATTTTTTATTATTCATTTTTTTATACTTAAATCCTGAGGAGTGAGAGTTTCTATTCTTCTCTTCTATGACTTGAGGTTTGATGAAATTTATTCAACCTCTCTTCTGTATCTATAAAATTTGCTTAGGAACTCTATGAATCTATAAAAATATCATACAACCTTTAATAAATTTGGAAAAACAATGCATTTCTTAATTGGATATTGCACAATATATTCAAGAGAAATCAATATTATCTTAACAAATAGGGAGAAGGCGGGTTAAATTTCAACAAACTTCCTAGAAAATTAGGGTAATCTATCCAAAAAGAAATTTTTAGTTAATGTTGAACTATGAAGAGCTTCATCATCCGAAGGGGCAAGACAAGGCAACAAATTAATCTATTTTTCACGTTAGCTACGCTTCATTTCCTCTCAACTTCGCATACCATCTTAAAACCTTCATTGTCAATTCAAAGCCACTTTCTAGAAAACCAGGTATCATTACCATTAATAACTGGTCAAACAGCAAGTAAGCTAACAGAAATTTTGGTGAGGGCATTCGAATACTTAGAGACCAATTGGCAATAACACTTATTTTTCCTTCCAAAGTCTGAGTAACTGGGAATTTAAAGTTGAAATATTGAACAGCAAGAAGTGACAAACCAACCCACTTGTCAAGCATAATACCAAAATTTAACTTGTAAGCCCAGATGTGTTTTACGTTTATAGTTTAGTCTATGCCTTCATCTCATATTTCCTACTACCCAATTTTCAAAGAAAAACGATTGACCAAAAAGAAATCATAATCTCTCAAATGTGGGTGGAATCATTTTCAAATAAAAAATTAATATGATTTTACATGGAAATAAAAATGTGGATTTTTTTAAAAAGTTCTCGACCATAAGAATTCCTCAATTTATACAAGCTTTTTGTAAAATTACTGGCTACAATAGCTCCACAATTAATGCATATTCTTTTTGGTTCATATGATGTCTTAATCAGAATGTTCGCTTTATAATTTATTCAATTGCTGAGTCCATCAATGTTTGACTTTCGGGGAAATGTAATTCTAATTCTAAATTACACGGTGACCGAAGAAAACTTGGCCACCGAAATTATTTTCTAGTTGACTCATATTGCAGGGCTTCTCAATCAACTTTGGTTCCTAGAATATTGGAGAAACCAATGAGACCAATGAGAGTCAAGGGGGAAGAGGGAAGGGGGGGGGGGGCAAGAAATCAAACAAGAATGTTAACATTATATGCTTTAACTTCCTTTTGAAGTGAAAAAGGGGTTAAGTTTTTGGGAGTAATGTATTGGATGAAAAACTTCAACTTACATGGCGTGCATGATGACGCTATGATAGAAAGCCCATAGATTTAAGACCATATGGTTTTTGGTATGTATGATCACTTTATGAAAATATTGTCATTAGTTATACCCTTTTTGTAGCTGATCCATTTTTCGGTCACTGGTTCGTTTTGTTATACTTTAAGGTGTTCTAAGAGATATATATCTTTTCCAATTTAGCAATTGTTAAAGCCCAATAATTCATTGCTTAAAGTTCAAAAACTAAAACACTTGCGTCAGTGTGTACCGAAAAGAATAACAATTATAGCCCATTAATGCAAAGATGGGCCTTATTTCAATCGTTTTGAGGCCCGTTTTGTTTTCTCCTTTTTATTTTTATGATTTACAGAGTTAGAGCTATCTTCAGACCCAAAAAAAAACCCTAAGGTTATTTGGCCAAAGAAACAATAGGGTGTTAAAGTTAGGGACCAATGACCCAAAAAAAAAAGTTAGGGACCATAAAGGGTAATGTTATAATTCACCCTATAGTTACATATTTATATTTACTAGATTTAGAATAAACTTAGAAAAAGAAAGACATGAATGTTTCTGAAAACAGATTTGGTATCTACGATTATCAATTAACAAGAGTTTGAATGATAATATGATATCATAGGATTCTCTGTGGTTTAGTGTGGACATCATTGATGCACAAGTAGAAAATTTATCATGCAGCAGGTGATGCACATAAGAAGTGTATACATCAATGACAATTCAATTTAGGAAAAAGAAACCAATTAAGCTCTTTAAGATTGGAAGCTAGCTAGTTTGCATGACAAGATTTAATAGTCATCTCAGCCTTCGACTGAGATCAACATTATATTGCTTGTTTGGGATTACACAATCACAAAATAAATAAATAAAAGAAGATAATCCAAGCTGCAGTTTTTGATGCAGCTATTTTAAGTCTTCATTGACAATTGCAATCAGGGAATGAAATCAAAGTGGCAAGAACCATGACCTGCAACCAAACATTAAGCAGTCAAATATTTCATAGATCATTATTATTCGTACACAACTTTTGTGTTGCAAAATTTAGACTAATGGGTATATATATAAAATGTCACTGCTTTTACTTTGAGTAATTCTCTTAACTTCTACTAAATTAGATGCTGCCACAGCACAGCATGGATTACAACCTGACTCATTTGCCAAGTCAGTTTGCTTTTTCCCTTTATTGGCCGGCATAATTCAAACTAAACCAATTAGCCCATTTTAATTGATATCAATAAAGTTATAATATTGCAAAGTCACATGGCATGCCCTTTTTTCTAGATCTGCTTTTTCACTTAATGCCATGTGAACAAGCATATGTCTTCCTAGTTAAGAACAAAACACAAAAGCATAGATTGGTTATCTTTTCTAGAATCTGTTTAATATAATATATATACTTACTTGGATCTGCTTCTGTTGTCATGGCAGCACCTCTGAAGAAGCATGAGCCACCACTGTGCTTGAACTTCTGGAAGTAGCTGTTGAAGGCATAGGAAGCATGGTCTTTTAATGTGTTTGGATAATAGCAAGGTTGGTTCACTTGAATTTTTCTACAATCTGCACCTCCTGCCCCACAAGCCCAATCCAAGGCTGCCTGTAACTCATTGTCTGTGCTTTGCTCATCAGCTATACACCATTGCTCATATTCGGCAAACACTGCATGTAATAATGTAGTTATGTAAATGGACATTATTATACACAAACAATGTGGTGAATTTAACAACAGCATAGTGTTTACATTTTCAGAGTGAAAACTGAAAAGTGTTCATTGCATTGGGGTAGAGTTATATGGAACAATTATGTTTGTATTTACCTCTTTTTGGTGCAATCATGGACAGTAAAAGTAGAGGAACCATTAACTTGGACATTAATACTGCCATTGTTTTGGAGGAGACAGAAGAAGAGAGGCTTTGCTGATTGATAAGAACTCTGAATAGAATAGAATAGCCAAGACACCAGCAACTTAAGGTACCTATATATAGTAAAATAAAGGTAAATCAAGTTATGGGCTTCTTTTGTGCTTCTAACGGCTAAGATTGGAATTTTAATATTCCCTTGCAAGTGGACTATGCACTAACCAGGATCAGATTGTAAGTGGGCTCTACCTTAACTATATAACACAATATGCTAGTGACAAATTCTGGTGGTCACAACTCACAAATGTGATGTCACGAAACACGCTTATTTCTGAATTATGTTGCCGCTTCCAATCTCAGCGCTTATTATGCTTAGTCATGCGAATAGAGACACAAAGGAACGAGTTATTAATGAGTAAAGTATAGTAAAAGTGTATACTCCTGTGAAAGGAGAGAATTAAGTGAGAGGATAAATTATAAAAACGAGCAGAATAAATCTTAATTATCAAACTTTATATAAATGATTAATATTAAAATATAAAAATTTATGACCTTTTTTAAGCAATCATATGGCTATTGATTAACTTTTAATCTTCATTCGTATATAATTATAGGGTCTAAACTTACCTTTAATTTTCATAATAAATCAATTTTTTTTCACTTGATACGCTCCACTCTTCTGGATATCATACAAAACCTTGAATTTTTTTATGCTTTTAGTTTCTCTACATGGTATTCACTTTTGATATACACGTGGCATTACTTTTATTGTATTATTAACTCTCCCGTGAGATGCTCTACAGCTAATCATGAATTTGCCTTTTTTTGTTCTCTCAATGACAAATATTTTTTTGGGCAAAATAATTATTTATTTATCGCACTTTACTCCCCTCTTACTCTGTTGTACGACCTCTTTTCTTTATTAAGGAGGAAATAGTTATCCAAGTTTGTGGTGCTCATGTTCCGCAAGATCTCATATACCAAAATCTCTTGTAGCTCCATATGCAGCTGTAAAAAATTGACAAATCTTTAATAATTGCGACTTCTAAAGTGGTTAGTTTGAAAGCTCAACATCATATCAATATATATGACATTCTGCTATATTGTATAACAACTTTGCTTTACATACAAAATTCTGAGGGTTCAAAGATTTGTAATTTCTTTCCATCTTGGCCCCAAAAAATCAATAAATGATATCATCACTATAGCTTTTAATCTTATCCTACTTACTCCAGATGAATATATACAAAGAAAAATGAAAAATAAGAAGCCGAAACAAAAAGGGTTATCTACATTAAAATGAAGTTGTCTTCTGTTGAACTCCTCTTGCCCTGGAATGAGTGATGATTAGCATGAATGACACCAGTCGAAGCAACAAACAATTGATACTTGCACTCAATATTTGCTTCCTGAGAAGGAAAAAAACCAAAAAATAAGTCGGTATTAATAAGTGAACAATAGTGAATAGTCATATATAGTAGAAAAAGAGTCTATAAATTTTAAACTCATCATGTGTCTAGATCATTGAATTACGAAGAGAAAAAAAATTTAACTTTCGGGCCTTAAATGCTATTATATATCCAACATTATAGATGTGTGTGCATGAAAATCCATATTACATTAAAAGGTTTCTACTTGCTTTAATACGTATAAATTGCACTTTTGATATAAAAATCTCGGGAATAGGGATGATGAATAAGGAACTTACTATAACTAGCAAGAGATTCGTGATGCTGAATTGGTAGCTTCAATACTGGCATGGATGTCTTGTTTAGAAACACATCAGCTGGGGTATCTCCAGCTATTACAGCATCCGGAGAAAATTTTCCATTACATGGAAAACTAACATTTGACAGACGCCATTGATTGCATGCATACTACACGTCAGAGCTCGGTCAATAATTGTCAACATGGTCCCTGCACTAATAATCGATGATCACAAACATGGTACTTTCACACTATGAACCAGAATTGAAGCAATGTGCCACTGCCATATAGAGCTGCTTTTCATCAAATGGCTTTGACACATAGCCATCCATCCCACACTTTCTGCACTCTTCACTTGAAGCCTGAGTTACATCAGCTGTCATTGCTAGTATTGGAGTGTGCCAATAAGAGATATCACCAAACATCTCAGCTGATGCTCCCCCACATGCAATTTTCTCATTTACCTCGCTCTCAAGACTGCGGACTATCCTTGTCACTTCAAAACTGTACAAATTAAAATGAAGAGAAGAGAACACTTGTCAATTATATCATAGTCATGGATACTGATGTCTAAGATCATATCTATAAAAACATTCAAAATCTATCAGATATCTTACAATCAGTTTACCGGCCAACTGTCACACCTAACAATTAGAAATGGACGACTATCCCCATACCATTTTTCACTTAGATGTCAGAATAAAGTAGTATATCAAGATGTTCCCAGAATATCACACAATATCCTTTTAATCGCTAAATTATTGTTCTATCAAGAATCTTGTTTTTGTGAGATCCTATCAAGAAAAGCATGCAGATTGTAATACTCATAAATTTTTTCAAGTATTCTTACTACCCATCTGGGAAATTAAACATAGAACAATAATTGTTAGCCAAATAAATTAAAGAACTACAAGGCCAAAGCATAATCGTGATCACACACACACACACACACATTATTTCAATCTGGTTGACATCAGTTATTTCAACTACTGTCCAGTTTGTTACATGCATGTTTTCTCTAGTAAGAAATCAACTTAGTAGACCAGTCACTGGTCCTTGATTCTATTCTTATGGGAAACTATGGCACATCAATTTGCATTCAAAAGTCAGAAACAAACGTATTTTCAGAATAGACAGTTCAATTACCCATCCATTTCTGGCATTTGGAGATCCATGAAACAGGCATCAAAATCATGTGGTGGCTTTAGCATCCGTAGAGCAGCGTGGCCACTCTCCACACAAGTAACTACTGCCCCATATTTCTGAAGAACACCTTGTGCAACTCTTCTGTTCACTGCATTATCATCAACTACCAAAATTTTTTTGTGTAAAAATAAATTCCCTAGTTCGGACACTTTCTTCCTATTTATTTGCATTTTTTCAGTTCCGAGGGACTCTCTGTAGCAGCGAACCAAAATACTAAGCCAAAGAGGCTTCATTAGTACATCATCCACAACACCAGTTGACTTGATTTCATCACGTTCATTTGGGCTAAGGTGGGTGGCTAGGAGAAAAATTTTTGGAAAGTTTTTTGGGTCCCCTTTGATGTCATTCCGTCTTTGTTTCTGGATGGTGCATAAGACACTATCCTTATCCCAAGCATCCTTGTCTATAAGAATCATGGCCAACTGTGATGACATACTGCAGGAACAAAAATAAAGAAAAGAAAAATACAACTAATAATTTAGTGAACAAAAACCTCAGGTCCAGCACAGATTTTTAAAAGAAAAACTAACAAGCAATTTGGTAGAAATAAAAATAAAATATTAGTTTACATCATGGAGAACATAATCAAACTATATGCTCTAGCAACAGGTAAAATGAATAACTAAATAGGAGCACAAGCTATAACCAATGTCGACGAAATGGACATTATCTGAATTATGCTAACTTAAAATATTTGTTCACATGAACCAGTTAACACAATTCGGTATGAACAACACATGCACCAAATGTCCACAAGACCATCAAACAGTTCAATCATGAGACAACATGCAAAGTTCATATTTCATATGCAAGATGCATGCATTGGGGATGAGGTTACTCTGAAAAAAATACTCACTATCATCGAGCATGTCGATTATGCTCTTTCTGTCTGGTAAAGCATGTGATAGAGATAATTTATATTATAACTGCCATCATTTGTTTATTTAGTCAATGAGTAGTACAAGCAAAATATTCCAAGGCAGCCTAACAAGCCACCTTTAAATTTGGAGCAATATTTACTTCAAAATCCTTTTGGCAGTGCTCTAATGTCAATGAAGAATGTTGTAAGCTTAACTAGGTAACTTCCTACGGTTAGTTGTGCACAATCCATGAGATTTTTAACATCAAATGCCAAAATGACAAATTATATACCTCGTGTTGCAGGTACTTGATAGACAAGAACATGCAGATTTCAGGCTTAAAGTAACATCCACAGACATCCCCAACCTCTGCAGATAATATCTTGTGACCTCAGCTCGGATTTTCCTTCTATCTACCACTAGCGCTCTCAACCCTTGCAACTGTGAAGCAAAAAGATTGTGTTTCTGCCACTTCACATCCAAAGATGTGACTTCTCCTCTTCTGAAAGTTGATGTAAATGAAAAAGTACTGCCAATTCCACGCTTACTAACAAATCCAATTTCTCCTCCCATGAGGTCAACAAGACATTTACTGATGCTCAGTCCTATTCCAGTTCCACCATAAGTTCTGGAGGTGGAACTATCAGCCTGCATAAAAGGTGTGAATATACGGCTTTCTGCATCCCTAGGAATTCCTATACCTGTATCCTCAACAGTTACTAGTAGTTGAATCATCTCAGACTCATCCATCAAATTCACACTACTTAACTTCTTAAACTTTTCCCAGCTTTCCCATCTGTTGACTACAGGAAACCCACTTAATGTATTATATGTTCTGTCTGACATATCTTGATCCAATTTCAAGCCTTCTCTCAGAACTGCATCCATAATATGAGGCATGTTCTTCACTTCATTTGCCAAATGAACCGAGACAAAGACGTGTCCTTTATCATGAGTGAACTGAAATGTATCAAGTAAACTAATTAAGAGATAACAAATCAAGAACAAAATTCTACTTTTATTTCTTCTAATTTGAAATTGAAGGTATGAAGAAGATATATTATTTAAAATAAAAGCCCCAAACATCCTCTTTCACAATCTAAAGAGAAGAAAGGAGACAATTTTTTATGTATTACTACAATGTCTGTCCATTGCATGGGTCACACTCACTAGTGAAAGTGAACAAAAGAAATATTATAGAAAGAAACATTGAATAAGAACAATATCACCACAACTATGGATGATGTTTCAAGATCGATCAGCAAAGGGACCCATACTTTCCAAATGGACAAGTATCTAAAAGACAGAAGGGTTAATTGATATGACAGGTGGCAAACATCTAGTGAAAGGTCAAAATCTACTGCAGTATCCTTGTATGCTTTAAGAGAGAAAATGTTGCATAATCTAAATTAAAAAAAAAAGAGATGTTTCCAGAACCAAATATGGTAAGTATAAAATTGGATCAAACAGAAAAATGCAGCGTGAAGCATTGCAAACCTTGAGTGAATTGCCCACAAGATTAGTAATTATTTGTCGGAACCTTTTAGGATCGCCAATGACAACTTCAGGTACTTGATTGGATGCATAAACAGCCAACTGTACACACACAAAAGAATAGATAAACAATATATGTAAGGCTTAATATGAAAAATTATAAGAGGTACAAAACTGAGGTCACTGAAAGAGAGGATTTCACCTCAATTCCTTTTTCATTAGATTTTCCAGAGAAAAGTGACAGAACTTCATCTAGAATAGAATGTGGATCAAAAGCTACAGCTTCAAGTTCAAGCTTGCCCGCTTCAATCTTAGCCTGATCCAGAACCTCACTTATCACTGATATAAGATCTTTACCACTCTTATGGGCAGTTCGGGCATAATCCATCTGGTTCTCGTCGAGGTCAGTGTCCATCAACATTTGCAGCATACCTGGAAAATTATTTGAAACAATTGATGATTATCACCTAGGATTCACAAGTTGAGATTATCTATGGTAAAATAAAATACTTTTCAATTACCTAGTACACCATTCATTGGAGTCCTGATCTCATGTGAAACTGTTGCAAGAAACTACAAAAGGAGAAACAAATCCTTGAAGCTCAAGGCAATAATATTAATTTTAAATTTCTAATTAGGTAAAAGGTTATATAACTTATAAGAAATAATTTTGATGTTGAATGATGACCATTATGTGAAGCACTAAATATATGAATTGCATGAGAATTATTGCCATCACACTAATGATTATGTTGCATAACAAAAAACAAAATCCCAGAAATATATAGCACCTGAGATTTTGCCACATCTGCAGCTTCAGCACGAACTTTCAGCTCCCTCATTTCACGATAGTCAGCCTCCACTTTTGCTATTCGATTTATTGCTGCATAAAAAATATGACCAAGAAGCAAAGTAATAACAAGTACCCCCACCGATGCATTGATTGCTGTCCAAGGTAATGGAGGCCTCTGCTTGAACCTGAAATAGAAAGGAAAAAAGGTAAACTAATTAGGAACTGTGCTGATACGAGGTTTCCAATTCTTTATACATAACACAAACTTTTAAAAGTGAAAGAAAAACCTGCAGTGCATCTCGTGTTTTCGTTGTGGATCCCCAAAATCTAGACTGCTTATATGTAGTAGGCCAGTATCAGCAACATCAGTGCCATACATTGTGATGGGTGCAGATGCATTAGTTGTATCATAAACATTCACAACAATGGTTTGCTTGCTTGCAAGTTGATGCAGAAGCTTGTCCACCAGTGATGGAACATCATAAGATGCACCCAGATACCTTCCAATAAATATGTACCAATACACACATTACTGAGTTTGTAATTGTATATTTTTCGGTGGGAAGAGTGTATAACAAGAGAATAAATACATGGTACATTTTAATAGGTAAGTAGTAGACAGTTAGTCATAGGGATTAAGCAAAGTTATAATTAGATAAAATTACCCCACAGTAGCTTCAATTCGCTGCTCTGGTGTAGCATCTGCTGGAAGATTACTGTTATAGACCGCAAATGTAAGTACAACACCCAGGTGGTTGGATTTTAGTAGTTTGAAGGGAGATGTCAGAACCCCCTTGCCAGATGCCCTTGCTCGCAAAATATTCTCACGGTCCTCCTGTATAACAAACAAGTTAATCAGGCCTGAAAAGGCATTGATACCAGTGTTTCACCTTATAGTTGGGAAGTGGAACTCCTAACATGTAGTTTATTCTGTTTCCCAACATTTAACATTCACCATTCAAAGTTACAGTATAAAGTGCAAGGTCTTATGATACCTGGTTCCATATATACAAAAGCTTCAGGTGCTTAATGCTACAAGATTGCACAAAGAAAACAGAAAGAATAAAATTAAGCAAGGCACACCTTCCCTGACATCATGTCAATAGACACAATATGGGAAACTGTTTCTTGAGCAAATATCACCGGTGCATATTCATCCTGAATAGGTGCCGGATCCAAATTTTCTGGAATACAATCTTGGACTAGTGCTTCATTCTCAGTTTCCATTTGCTTAATTGTCCACCCATGCTGCTTCTCAAAATCCATCCTGTCAGAGTGGAGAACTTTCATAGCATAAGCAACGCCACTAGTAAGTGGTCTCTCAAATGCTGTACTCTCAGTATATTCTCCAAAAATTTTCTGCAATAAAACATAGGCACCAAGGTTATATCACAACAATAACAACAGAGAGCGGACAGATGGAGACACAAAAATTTAACACAGTTTGAACTTGGCGACCAACATCAACACAATTATCACCCACATCCAAACCGTGGTCTAATACACCCAATTTTACTTTATAAACCATATCCAACCAGCCATAAAGTTGATATCAATGGCAAGAAAATGAAGCTTCATAATGCCGTCAAACATACTTCTCATAATATAGCCGGTAAATACACCTAATGAAGATACACCTAACCTTCATGTTCACATCTTCCTTTAAGATTCCTTATCTGCAGCAACGTTACCATAATGCAATGGAGAAACAGAGAGAAGATAGAAATTTTATTTTAGGCAAGTTACTTCACAAGTTGGGCATTTTTTTTTTTTTTTTCATTTCAAACATATTCTTCAGATTCCTTTTTCTTCTCTAATTCCAGTAAGAAAATCGTACCCCAAGAGACTCATAGTTCTGGAAAAAGAAATAATAAAGCTCAAGACTAACTTCATTGACCATTTTTTTCAAATAATTCTGGCTTTTGGCGCATTACCAGGGTCAATGGCACTGCACAACCTGAGCACAATGTAACATACTCTTTTTCAATCATTACTACACCGCCACACAGGCCTTTAGTTAGATTCAACTGCACTGAGCAGAAGCTAATGGCTAAAAAGATTGTAAAATATCTGACATTGGCCATGATTAATTCTGCATGGAATGGATTAAGAACTGGCATTCAGACACCTTGTAATGCACTAACTAGAGAATAGATGGATGTTGACTTTGTTGAGTACTCTACCTGGTCAATTGCAGATGGATGTTTACCATGGTGAAATGTAGATACAAGAATAGCCAGAGCATGAACATGGTTCATGCTGACATTAAACTGATCTTGCAGCATACGGGCACGCTCATCGCACATATTGGCAAGCATTTCTTCTCTTCTTTGCATAATTCCCGTATTTAAGTGCCAGAATAACCAAATGGACCCAACAATTCCAAGTGACACAAATATTACTAGCAACTTTTTCCTCCAACTCCCAGCACTTTTTGAAGGACACCGGGCAAATTGTTGCAGCCGCTTTTGCTGACCAACTGGATGCCGCGGAACTAGCTTCTTATTTTGAATCCTCCATAGGAAACAGAATCCAGACAAGTTGCAGGACATTATAATTCCTATAAGGACCCACCAGCATCCTTTAACCAAATTTGAAGAACTCATGTTGTCCAGAATTTCAAAGACCTGCAGTTCCCATGACTGCAAAATGTTCTGAAAAGTCAAAATAAACAAGCAAAATTATATTGTGGATGTAAAAGTTTCAAATAAGCATGTAGCAACTGCATGTTTTCACAGTTACTGCACAAGCTTCGACGCATAATCTATGTATTACAATCCACAATTAACATGGGAAAGGAAATATTTGGAGCAACTTTAACCAAAATTCAGTACTTTTCCAAAGACATGCCTTTACATAATAATGATAATGGGTTGTGTTAAAAAAACACGAAAAAAATGATCCTGAGTCCTAACTAAAATTGGCATTGCTCTGTCTTACACATCAAGATTCAAGGCAATAATTTATTATGGAAGTTGCCAAGCTAATAAGAATGTTATGATGCCGGTTAGGCAATTCTAGGGAATCATCATATTATATTCAAGTGCATATAGAAGGGTATCATTATAGATCAATATGATTCATTATTATTGTTTAGTTTCTAACCCAACATTGACAAACATAGCAATCCTTCAGGAAAGGATACACATGAAAGGCCGGACTCGTGCCCCTTGGATAGGTTGAGCAGTTTGAAAAGGAATAGTAAGGTAGGCTAGAATTCATAGGTGCTAACTATTTTGCAACAATCAACAGTTTAAACTATGGAACTTAAGGTCGAACAATACATTTCTCAGCTTTAGTAGACTCTACCTTTCCGCAAAGCAAACAATCAACCAAACTGGACGAGAGTAGAGAGTGTGAAGCCAATGGTACATATTTTTTCAATAGGAATGATAACTCAAGCCTTGTCTGGACATAATCACCGAGAATTGGGCATTGTTCTATAGGTTCTACCGTGTCTGCAAAACATCTATGCTCCTTTTGTAACTCCTGATTCTCTGGACACACTAACTGTGGACTGCTGGCTATGCCACTGCTTAACAGCATTTGTAGTCTCCTTTCATCAATACAGTTGGATAAAATCTGCATAGCACCACTTTGTTTACTGCTCATATTCATCTATGCAATAAGCACTGTTTTCTTTTATGAATACAGCAAGATAGTTTTGGTCACATTTAGTAATTAAACACAAGGCGACCCCAGAAAAAAAACAATGTGGAAAAAGCATCATAAGACAATGGTTTATATCCTCTCAGTTAAGGCAATCTCTTGGTTCACATTAATTTTACAATTTTAACTTCAGCTCAAAGTTATAATCCAATAAATCCTTTGTTCAATGAAAATAACACTCAACAGAAAGAACAGTTTGCATAGAAGAAGCCAACTAACTAATTCAAGGTTCTAAGCAGAAGTAGTTGTCCTCAACAACCATAATTCCAACGTCCAAGCTAGAAAACCAAGAAAAATTAAAAAGTGTGCAAAAGTGCAAGTATGTCACCTGATCTGATCCAGAGAATACGGAAGACAAAGCATGGAGCTGTTTCCTGCTGATATTGTAACGCTGTAGCAAGATTCTTGCTCTCTCTTCACAAGCTGCTTCTCTCTCCTTGCTCGTCAAATACTCACTACTATTGAAACTCAAGAAAAACCAGACACTTCCTATAGCTACAACAACACTAAAAAAAATCCAAAGGAGAAAAGGCTTCCTCCTCCATGTCCTATGAGAATTAGACCCATGCAAAGGCTCATTAGCCTTCCAAGGCTTCATACTTGGTGGCAATCTGCCATTTGATCCAGAAAGCCTTCGATTCACAGACATCCCTTTTGCCAAAATTCAGCCACGTGTCTTCTTCTCAAATACTCCTGAAGATTCAAGTTAAGCCCCACCAGCTTCAGCAGAGCCTTGAAAAAACAACAGGACCACCAACCACCCCAACCATGAATCTTCAATTGTTCACCAAAAACTGAACCAAACCCAGAATTCCACTCAGCAATCCACCTCTCAGAACTCATAAAGTTTGATGCTTTATGAAATTTATGCTACCTCCCTTGAAAACCAAAACCAAAACTAAAACTTGCATGAAAACCAGTTCATATCTGAAATAAACAAACCAGCTCCAATCAAGCACTGTTTTGAGGAAACACAACAAAGTGGTCCAAACCTTGTTTTTATCTATGCTGGTCCACCACAGTAAATTTTCCCTTTTTTTTATGAGGGGAGCATGGGGTAATAATCACACAACACAACAAGGTGAATGAATCAAAAACCAAGTTGTCATTTTAGCCAAAATCTCACTGAGACAATTCTTGGTGAATGAGATGGCAAAATTTGTTCTTTTTCCAATGACAGGCTCTTTCTGCTTCACTCAGCTCTGAACAATCTCATAGAGTCCCCATCACCAGCTTGCAAATGCTGTTAAGATATTATACAGCTCAAGTAAATGTTATGTTCCTCCTCTCTCTCTCTCTCTCTTACAGTTTGCTGTGCAGCATTAGCTAATTGAGGATGGATCATGATTATCTCATCATCTGGTAGGGATGGTTTAACTAAAAGCAAACAAAAATCCAAGATTTTAAAAAACAAGGCCAATTATTTTTTAAAAAAAATTGGATTTTTTTTTCAAACTCCACAATTTATTATTATTGTTGTTTTTTATTTATTTCTTTTTTCAATTTTACATTTTTTTTATTTAATTGGGGAGTTGCTTTTTGGAAGAGTTGAAAACGACCGCACCATCGAGTGTTTAAAGATGGGGTACTCTATCAGTCCCAACTGTGCTGCTGCAGAATACGGATTCAAGTGACAGACAGATAAAGAGAGTCAGAGACAACAGAGGTAAGAAGAAATGGTTCTGGTGAAACCGTGAGAGAGAATACGAGAGAGAGAAACACAGAATAAGAATTTGAATGACAGAGAAAGGATTAAAAAAAAAGGTAAAAATGGCAATCCACATAGCTCAGTTTCTAGTTTTAAGTTTCATCTCAAGTGGAAAGTATTATTATATTACATTTACATGTTAAAATAAGAGTTTAATTTTAATATATTTATAGTATAAATTTTTTTATATGTGTTTAATCAAATTTCAGCGCATTAACAAAATGTGATGGTAGTAAGTTATGGATAATAATTTGTTAATATATTTAAATTAAACCCTTAAAATAAATTAGTACTTATTTGTTTTATGTAAAATTCTGAATTTAAATTTTGTAAATAGAACTTTTACTCCCACAATAAACAGATTTCCATGCGGATCAAATTAGTTAAAATTGACTGAATTTCGCACACTAATAATTTAGAGTTTTTTTTTTCTTTGTGGGGGCGGGTTCTTCCTATAATTTGGAGTTGTAACTTATAAGGAATGAATAGTATTATTTATATTCATATTTTATGAAATATTATACTGACACATTTTTATTTACCATTAGATGAATACCTCTAAACTAAGTAATTCATACCCCATCTAATAATAAATAGAAATGTGTCACAATATCACATTTTTCATAAGTAATAGCATGATAAAAAGTACTAGAAGAAGAATGGGGCCATGACTTTCTGCAGAGGGGGTAGTGGCTATTGTGCGCATGGTGTTAAAAGATTCCTGTGTGATGGGAATCAATGGTTTTGAGGAAATTATACAGGTGTGATGAGAGGTATACAGGTGTAATGGGGGCATCAAAGAAAATGAATGTCGGCTATATACCCTTACCCACCACACATATAATAATGATGAAAGAAAGTAAGAATCAACAAGCAATGGTACTAAACAAAGTGGCAATTTGATTTAAAACTACCATCAAAAGCATAATTGTTTTGACCATCATTGCATGGATATTATTATATTAAGTTGATCTTTTTTATTGCTCATATATTCATTAAGTTAATCCTAGTTAGGTGGGTGATCAAAAACACAGAAACCTTATAGTTTAGATCTTTGGATTTCTTGCATTTAGAGTTAATAATCATTGTATGATGGGGAAGCAGGGTTATGCACATTGAATAATGAGAAATTTATCATTAATGGAAAATATTTTCCATAAATTATAGTAAGTTTTAAAATGAAGCCTAGTCTTAAGCTTTTAGCCATGGCTTGAGATTTGTCATTTCTATGACACATTTACTATTATTTTTATATGAAAAAAATTATTTAAAAGTTAATATATCTAACTATAAATCAATGTATTCGATCATAAATATATTAAATTTTAAATAGTTATTTTTAGATGAGGGAGTATTATTTATTGATAACCATATTTTTATTGTTTTATAAATTGTTGTGTTTATGATACCACGTTGTCAACATACAGAATATTTGTACTGCTTAATGAATTGCCGATGTAAACGTAATTTATTGAATATTACTCGTTTGTTGGAAAGAATTAACTAAGTCTCGCCCAAGAAAAAAAATGTTAAGCACCAAAAATTGTCATAAAATTCAGGGAAAGAGGAAAAAATGAAGCAAAGGAAGGAAAAATATGGGCAGATAAATACAATTTTATGTATCATAACTTCACATGCGATAATCATCAGCAGAATGAAACTATCCGTTTATTATAAGTTCAATCGATTGGTTGTTTTGATTGTGAAAAATTATCGTACACGCTTTGCCCATACAGGTAGTGTTGATTGAGTTAATAATCATGTCATTTCGTATAATTTATTTTTTAATTCAATGAGAAATACTTGAGCAAATCTAATTATACTTAAATATAGCTAAATTCTGTATTACACTTTGTGTTTATCTCATCATTCACAGAAAAAAACAAATTGTTCCTACCTTAGTACTGAAAAATCAAGCATTCATTTTCTTTTTACATGTATGGAATTAATTTAACTCTTTTATATAATATATAAGAGTTTTATGCATCTATACATGAAATTCAATCATGATTTTTTTATTCCAACTGAACACACTCTTTACGTTAGCTTTTGACTTATTCAATACTGAAAATTTCCTGATTTTTCAATACTAAAAAAAATTATATTACAAACCCAAAAATTTTTGTTCACAAATAATAGAAGATAATTAATGTTTTATTTATCATTTTCAATAAAAGATAATAATATTTGTCAACCCTATATAAACTATAAAGTGTAAACTACCTTCCGCCGAAAAAAGAAAGCCGATATAGGGATAAAGGTGGCTGTAAATCTCTCAGTACAAAAAAATAAAAATAAAAATCCCTCCATCCATTTTAAGGGTCAAAAAGAAAGTGGCTGGCCAGAAGAAAAATTCCAATCATCAAAGTAACTCTTAACATGGTTTTAAACTTTGTAGGGCCATGCTTCATTGGAATCCACTTTGACATAATGGCATTGGAAGCTTTGTTATTTCCCTCTCCAACTTTTTTGCTTTCACTTCTTGGCATGGAAACTGTACTACCATGCTAGCTATTTGTTTGTTTGTTTAATTAATATTAATTTCTTCATCTTTGGAGCTAAGTACTATGTTCATGTGGGAAGTGCGTTACTGTATGGGGCACATCAAGTAACTATGTGTAGCCTCAATAATTACAAAATCCAGTTGGACACAGACCCACCACTACATCTATTATTCTCCCTAGGAAGATTTCTCTTCAAGAATATGCATTCCATTCGTAATTATTCCAGATCTACATCATTTCTTACCTTTTCTTTCATAATTTATTGATTTAATCTATTTTAAATTCTCTACAATCAAAAAAAAAAATCTATTTTAAATTCTGGAATATATGATCTTACTAATACTTTTTAATATCTCTTTTTTAGTGAGAATATTGCTATTCTTACAAATTAAACCTCATGTATTTTATAAGTTTTTTTTAAATGAACCAAAGTATCCATTTTCAGTATCCTTGAGATATAAAACTCATAAATATGGGTATTATCTTTAATTTAGTCACAAAATTTTTTCATATATACTGTCAGAAGTTAAATCCTTGATTAAATACTTAAGAGTTCAGCTATTCAACTACCCTGGTTATATATATTTATAAGTTAATACCAACATAACTAAAGGATTATATACCTAGTTAAATTTACTGAAATTTAATATTGATCATGGCTATTATATAATCCAACTTCCAACGCTTCAATCTTTCCCTCTTAGATGTAATTCCACAAATGGATGAGTACAGTTTAATCTGAAATTATTTTAGGACCTTGGTTGAAAAGTTAATCAACTTGCCAAAGCTAAAGTAATCAAATAAACTTGGGAAGGAGACAGGCTAATTATATAAACCATTAATCATAAGCTGGAGAGTAAGGCTCAAGGTTTAATGACTGTAGTGTCTCTAGTTTTTAGAAATTTAAAGGGCTAATCATTTTTTAATTTTATTTTTATTTTTTTTGAAATGCTCATTTTCTATGTTCAGCAGTCTGCTCCAAAGAATAAGAGTGCACTTGTTTGTAATTATTTTAGCTAATAATTACTTTTTTGTCCAAAAAAAATTATTTTTCGTATATTTGGATAATTTTTAAAAAATAATCAAAATTAAAAAATAGTTTTCAGCTTTTTTTGTAGAAGCTAAAATTAGTAGTTTATGAAAAAATTAGTTTTTAGTTTTTTTAATTGTATATAAAATTTATCTTTCATAATATCTTTTTCAAAATCTAAAACAAATACACCCTAATAAGTAACCTACTAGAATCCATTCTCAAAGTTAACTTCAAATTCACGAGCTTAATGAAAAAGTTTGTACAGAAGATGTTAATCATATGATCATCAATGCACAATAGACATCGTGGAACTTAAGCCATTTAATAAATCCACAATCCATTTTAGCTGTAACCTTAAACTATATGTTTGGGAGTTTAAAGAGGAGAAAGGGAGTGGTTAATAATGAAATGAATAAAAATATATGAAATGAAATGGTTGGTTAAATCACCTTATTGTTTAAGAGGTTATTGCGAATGGAATGGACTGATGTATAAATTTTATTATTCATTTTTATCCGTTTATTTTAGAGTGATGTTAGTATAGACTAAATTTATGATAAATCATACATTTGGTAACATATTAACCATTCAAAATATAATTTAACATTATGATATATAAATATTATAAAAATAAATAATCAATATGTTGCCTTATGTCTGGGCACATATAAATCAGAGTCTATATTATCATCATTCTTATGAGTGTATATTTCATATATCAAAGGTTGCAAAATAATAAAATAGTAAAACAACATAAGACATAAACTTTGCGCCTTCCTCATCCCCTTAAGTTGGGAGGTCATTAAAATCACGGTAGATGAGCATATGGAGGTTTTGCTATCCCTCGTGATGCCTCGCCTTCTCCATAAACCACTCTCAAACACATATCTTTAATTCACTTGGGTCATTACTCGCCTTCTCCTCCACCATCCTCCCCAAGGAATCTTTAGGGTCTGATTGGGACGATGGCGGAAAGGGAATAGAAAGGAATGACAGAGACAAATCTGGAGATTTGTGTTTGAGAGTGGTTGAGCAAGGGTGTGGCATGGCTAAAGGGTCTTCTAAACCTCTTCAAGCCCTTCTCAACAGTGATTTCATTAATCCTCCAAATTGGGGACAAAGACAGAAATCAAGGTTTTTTTGGGTGATATTTCTGTTTTACCATTTTTAATCTCTTATATGAAAAAATCACCTATAAAGAAAAGGGCAAAAATGAACTAAATTTATACATCATTTAATTCATTCATTTAAATTATAAATTTCTAAATAATAGAGTGGTTCCTTACCATTCATTTCATTCCTCATCTTTCTTCTCTACTCCATTAATGACCCTTCCCTTCCACCCTTTGTAAAACTCCCAATCATACCCTTAGGGCCTCACAAAGTTTTGCAACGCCAACAGAGCATTTCCTTCCAAGAAATAGAAACAAATATAACCCATCCATATGCCAAAAAAAACAAATAGCTTCAGTTTCTTATTCTAAGTTACTTCTTAGATGCCTTTTCCAACTGTACAAATGAGAAAGCATAAGGTTATGATCGAGAGGATCGAAATTACATTAGGTTAAGGATAATTGTGTAACTCTTAGGCATGACCCTCCTAAACAATTTAACCAAAAAGTAAATAAATAAGTAGGGTATAGTTGTCATGCAACGTAGGAAGATGATTGAAGAATGTAACTATGTAAGTGGTAACATCACACGTTTGATGCAACAGGGGTACCTAACAAGAGTTGTGGCTCAGCTAAGATCTGAACACAGTAGTTGGCAACTAGCATGCGTAGTCTGCTTCGGATGCACAATAACTGCCCCATTCAACTTCAAAGGTGAGGAGCTACATGCAGCTATAGCTAGCCTACTACAAGGCACGTAGAGACAGAGTTATAAAATAAACAAAGATATAATAATATTTATTAAGTAGACGTTAAACAACTAAATAGTATAATTATGTAATTTGGATTTTCAGAATAATTGTTCATATTATATGGTTTTTGTTTTAAAAAAAAACTCTAGTGTATATAAATATTACTAAATTTCATCTTATACAAAAATTCTTCCTAAATAAAATGGACAACTGTAAGTTGTACAAGTTGTTTGAGGTTGACAACTTAATCAAAATAGAGACAAAAAATGATACAAGACAAAAGACTTTGCATTATATATAAATTAGCTCACCTATCTATTTTCCCCTGACACACAAAGCTTGTCTTGACCAAGCTTGAAAGCAACCCTTGCTCTGCTGATTTTTTGTCCATGAAAATATGTTGCAACCCCCTTCTAGTGAACATTATTATTCCTGTGAGCTAGATATATATATTCAGCAAATTTTGAACACCCATCATAAAATGTCTGTTATCTTTTGGTATTTTATAATGGTTGTGAAGGGACGTGGTGATGCAAAATGGCTATACAAATTGAGCATGAAAGATTATAATCTCCAAACTTGTCTTTAAATGGTTATCATTTTGACTCGGGTCAAATTGAAGTTTTCAACTTAATTTTTTTTGTTTTTCCTATATAGGAGCTAGCATTTGGAGGATATTTAGGTAAGGGGGTGTCCCCCACCTTTGGTGGAGAAACGGCTACTACTTGAGCAAAGTGGAAATTGAAGTTTTCAATAATTGAATCAATTTTAGAGCATAGTTGATGCTTCAAATTAGAAGAAAATGAAAAATGTTGGCCAAAAACTTCATAGAAATACAAGGATAAAGTTGCATGATATTGTACATAATCCTTGAATTATAAGAATTTTTATGCATAATATAATCTTGCAGAAACAGACGTAAATCTCTAAGTATAGAAAAGCAAAGTTTGTCTGCCATTTCTAGATTTGATTTAACAGTGCAGCAAAATCACCCCAGAAAAAGAAATAACAGTACAACAATAATTTGTCAAAATTTTTTGGTTAATAAATTTGTGAGATTAAATGATGTAGGTCTTTTACAACATATTTTAACAGAATTCACTAACTGCTACCTGTTACCTGCTTATTGTATTGGCACGTTGACTACAATATAAATTGTTTCCTTGATAAATAATCAGTCCTCATTTAATTGTATCACTCTCTGGTAAGCCAAGTAGCTGTTTTGGCAGGCCTATAAATAATAGCCTTGTAGTTTTGGCATTAACGAATTACTCTCATTACCTCACTAACGAAGAAATCTGCGTTTCCTTTCATGGGTGTTGAGACTTGAAAGTATAGGAAAATGAAATTAAGAAAGATAATAATAAAAGTATATGATTATTTTTCTATTAGCATTGAGCTCCAAAATGCAGAACATACTTTCACTTCTTGATGAATGACGAGTCCTCGTTCTCCCCAAAACATGAGAAACTATTGTCTACACTCTACTCTTGGACCTAAACCTATGCTCTTTCCATTTGTTAACTTCTCCTTTAAAATTACGTTTTCTTCAATAGTTCAATTCACTATAAATAGTAATGATTAAGGTTTTGAACATAACACCCAACTCAGCTTAATTAATTGGCATGGTTTGAAGTTAATTGAACCGAGAGTGTGATATTTTGAAGTCAGATTTTGGTTATATTTTAAGTTCATTCCAACTGAATTTTATGTCAATATAATATTACAAGATTTATAATTTCAAAAAATTAAAAAATAAATTAGGTTTGAACTAAATTAATCTTTTACACGTAACATTTTTTCGCTGCTATTTTACGCATAACATGATAATAGTTTATGACTTAAATACGTTTTTAAGTCATTGTAAATATATGTCATTTCATTTTAATCCCGCTAATTTTTTGTTTGGCATTTGATCCCATTTTTTTAATATTATGTTTTTAGTTATTGCACTCCATATTTAGGTGTCTAAAATTAGTTTAGAATATGCATTTAATACTTAAAAATATCAAAAAAAAATTTCTTTGTTCTTATAAATATTTAAAAATCTCTTTTTGATCCTCATCATTATTGCTACTTAACATTACAAACTAATGGTAAGGACATAGAACATAATATTATAAAAACAAGTCACTATAAACAAACAAAATTTTTTAAAGGGACTAAAACCAAAATCACCTATATTTATAGGGACCAAAACTTATTTAAGGTTTATTTAAATGTTACAAAACATATCTAAAGTTTAATTTCTTAATTCTAAAATTTGTACATTTTATTCAAATTTTGAGTCAGTCCATTCCGGCTTAATCATTAGATGGATATGTTCCGGCTGGTCCAAGTATAAAAATTTGTCCTGACCAAGTATATCGAGTGGGGGAATGAGATCAAAATTAAAGCCAACCAATGATCAACCCTAAAATGTTAGAATGAGGAAATGCGCCTATCATTCATACAGAAGAATGATGAGATTAAGTGGGAACGTAACGTTAGGTTGAAGTCATGATGACCACTGTTTGATCAACCATTCACGTTAAAAGGAAGAATTACAGACTGACCTAGATATGCAGGCTTTATTTTCAGGATTACCAGCAAACGATTTATGTTAATATAGACTTGGATTTATAATTAACCACATATATACTAACTATTCAAAATATAATTTAATATTATAACATGTAAATAATATAAAAATCAACAATTGATATGTTAATGTCAGGACACACACATACCAATCTCTGATGAGTTTCAATTGGATAAGAGCACTTCTTCATGCACAACCGGCCTACCACCTAGAAAGTATGGCAACATAGGCGTGAATTATATTATCAAAAAAGTCTATAAATACCAAGCACAGTGAGATTTCACTACATTACACAAACTTGAAGACATTCAAGCATAAATTTTTCCATCTTTACTTTTTACCCCAATGGCTCTCTTGTTTGTGCTCCTTCTTACTCTCTTTACAGTTGGTGAATCTCAGTCTCAGACCACACCTTCCTTCAACCAAACTGACCTGCAGGCAGCAATGGCTGACATGAGAAGTAGGTCTTACTTTGGATTTGTCATCCTTCTTAAAATCCTCAACAGCCTCCCCAACTCACTTCAAAACAATGATCTCACATTCCTAATGCCAAATGATGAGGAGCTATCTCAGTACTCAATAACCCCAGATCAGCTACGTGATTTCTTATTCAGCCATTCTATTCCATCACCACTGCTTCTCAATCATCTGCTGCATTTCCCAAATGGCTCTGTGGTTCCCTCCAGCGTTCCAAGCAGGGTGATCAGCATAACCAACGGCGGTAGAGCAGGTTTGTTTGTCAACAATGCAAAAGTTGTTACCCCAAATGTGTGCCAAAGCTCTTTAATAAGGTGCCATGGAATCAGTGCTGCTTTAACATTTGACAATAAGGATCCTTTTCACCGAGCTACAGAACCTAAGGAGCCCCCCAAAGAACAGTGAGGTGCCAATCCCAGACCAATCTGCCAAAAAGATGAGCATCCCACCTCTCTAGTATGGCTAATGATGCTCGCCTTTTGGCAGTAATGTTGTGTCATTCTATTAATAATAAAACACCATTACACTTGCAATCTATTTGGCCTCTAATCCTAATCCAATTCACAGTGGTTGACATATAAAACAAGCAGCAATCACTAAGCTTCAAAAGCATGACATAAAATCAAGAATTTCCTGATTCCACAAATTAAACAACGATCAATAGTTTTTCACAAAAGCATATTTATACATATATAAAACAAGCCAGTATCAAACTGATTGAAAAGCCTTTACTAGTACCTCTTCCCTCTACAAAGGCTTATACTGTCTCAAATCTAATGGAATTAGACTTACTATTCATCAATTGTTTAACAGAATGACATTGCTATAACTGTCTAATAGATTATAACATACATTAAATCATTCCTCATGGATTTGTTCTGAAAGGGTGGCACTCATTAGATTGACTGTCTGCCTTGGGAGGAACACTATAGAGAAGATCATGGATTTTGGAATACATCAGCATTGAAGAGGGATCACCGCCGCTACTACCCTGTGATACACGAGAACTTTCCTGCAATTTGATCTTCTCATATAGATATTGCTTCTCAGCCTCAGCTTCACTTAATCTTTGTTTCAAATAGTTGCTAGTATATTCCTCCTCTGATTTGTCTGACTTGGCAAGAGCAATCCTCTGGAGCCTCTCAGCCTCTCTTTTAGCCTCATTAGCCTTCAATTGGAACATATCAGCCTCTGCACTTTTAAGCCTAACAATTCTCTCCAGTTCTTCAATCTGTAACTTCTTTTTCTGCCTGTCCATCTTGAGCTCTGCTGCTTCTCTGGCCTTGTCAGCTAATTCACGATCACAAGTCTCAACAGCCATGCGAGCCTTCTTGAACATTCTCATCTTCTCATCAGCAACTATTTCCATCTTTCTTATAGCCTCATGCACCACTTCAGCAATTCTATTGCAAGCCTCTTGAGGAGCAATCAGTCTTCCACCTTCTGCATTTTCCAGGCTCTTTGGAGAGTCCATCTCAAGCTCTTCAATTAGGAAAGGCATTATTAGAACAAGAAACAGAATAAATAACTAAAATAACAGCCACATATCCAATTGCAACTATGGCATTGACTTCGCTGATGATGCCTGTTTTGTAATTGCTAGCCCTAGTTTTTTAGTACTATAATCCTTTTAGGCATAATCAAATATGAGATAGAAAAGGTGAGTGAGACCACTCATGATAAATATCCATTCACACAAATTTCATATATATCAAAAAGCCTACATCAAGGTAGAAATATCAAGACTACAATTTGCAGGTAAACTATAAAATTTGTACCTTGGAAAACCATCAGTATTGCCCTGCATGCTGCCTTAGATTCCACCTTTCCACTTTTCAGCTTTTCCCTGAGATCATCACACTTCCAACATAGTTTCCTCCCCCGTGGATCTTTACTGCCATGAAAGATCCTACTAACAAAATCAAGCTCCCTCATTAAGGCTTCCCCATCCCACGATGGAGCACAATGCTGGAAGACATCTTTCACCCAACCCAAGAGTTCTGAAGTCCTATTGCATGCTTGACACCTGAAAACCATCTCACTAGCTCCTGCACCACTCTTCACAGAAGGGCCCATGCAAATAAGCTGCTCACGTATGGCACAGTCTGTGTGAGTCCAGTGAGAACACAAGTCACATCCAATCCAACGGCATGTATTTACTTCAAAGTCAAACTTGCTGCAGACTACACACATGCAAAGATTGCAGAAACCATTACTGTTGGTGCATGTTTCACAGGTACAATCTTCAGCTGGAAGCTGGCTTTGGCAAGCTATGTTTCTGCATCTCTTATACACAAATATCTCAATTAGGGAAGTCTGTGATAAGCTGATGCTAGGATGTAAGAATCCCTGAATTCCAGTATTTATAGCAACAAGGATTTCAAGCTGCACCCGATGTGCTCTAATCAAAGTCTTGGCTGTTAAATCAGATCTACTCTGAACAAGCTTCTGCAAAATGAAAAATTGCTCTCTATGCTGTGAGCCATTCCCTCCCTCGAGGATGACTCTAAGGTCATTTTTCAGCTCCTCTAGAAATTCTTCAGGTAGATGATGCATTTTTTCACATACTACATCAACTCTTTCTCTTGCAATGTCCTGAAGACCAATTTTGTCTGCACTAGAAACGCGGCGAATAACAGACTGCTCAGGGCAATCGATCTCAGCTTTTCCATTCTCCATCTTCTTTGCCGCGATAGTATCCGCAGTAGGCCAAGTTTCTCGAGAACTGGCACTCTCAGTAGGAGATTCTCGGAGGTTGTCAGAGTTTGACCTAGGTTCCTCAGGAGAGAGGTGAGGATCCGAAGAAACCAGAGAAAGAGACGTTTGTAGTCCTCCAACCCGTGACTGCTGTCGCGGAGGGAGCATGTTTCCTGCCAACAACGCTTCTGGTTGATGCTAGGGACTGGAGTGCTATAGCCACGAAGAGATTTACTTTGTCAGTAAATAGCAGAGGTGATTATACGAAACACATACCACTACACATCATTATTACTTACATAATTACTTTTTATGCTGAAAAATGAAAATGCTAAGGCTATGTTTGGTTGAGGGACAAAATTACACAGCTCATCTATGGAAAATTTCCCCCAATTTTACCCCCTTACGAGACACATCCTAAAAGTAATAAAAAGACAGGGAACTTGAGAAAATTCACAATCTGGTAAAAGTTGCAGCCTTTCATCATCCAAATTACAGAAGCCCAAACAAACCCACACCCCCCCCCCCAAAAAAAAAAAAAAAAACTGCTAAAAACTAACAGCTGAAGAAGCATGTTATCCTAATCATCACAGGAATCACAAGAAAACTAACAAGTAATACCAAAGGAGAACCATATTATTAGAGGGTATTACACTAGTGATTTTCACTTATTATCATGTGAAAGAAGCTCTTTTACGAGCTAGATATGTATGCAAACACGAAAGAAAACTCCGATATCACACACAGAAGCTAACTCGTCAACTCAAACGCCAGATCAAGTAGTAAGATGCAACTTTGAACGACCCGCCGAACAAAGTTGACCTAAAAATTCAGCACTTAAGATCTTCACACAAAAGGGGCAAAAAAATAAAATGAAAATCATGCAATCACAGCACAAAAGAAAAATCTCAATTTTTCACAAAAATGAAAAATAGAAATAATTATGATTCGAGAAGGAGAAGAAGCTGACCGGAGGAGAAGAGAACAGAAGAGAAGCCTCGCCGATCGAAACGGAATCGAACAAGAGAGAGAGAGAGAGAGAGAAGAAAGAGGGGATTTAGGTCAAAATTAGAAGGGGGACAATGTTCCGAAATTGCCCCTGAGCGGTGGTACGGTTCAGACCGGTAAAACGACAGAAGCGACGAAAGATGACAAAACAGGAATAATCATTTTGAAACTGAGAGGGGTCGTCTTTTTCAACGCAATGGTCACCCGTGACCGGTTCAGCAGGTTGACTGCCCTTTGCGCGTTGTTTCTCTGACTTTTGTTGTGTTGTGTCCCACTAATTACACTGTCAGAACTCAGAAGAAAGGTTATGCTTTTCTTGCACCCAACCGTCAAACTCCTGCATTTCTGTGAATTCATGCGAGGTCACTGTAACGCTCTTAACGGAAACCGTCAACTCTTTACATCTTCCATATTTTATTTATTTTGGGTCTAAACCACAATGGTGTTCTTTTACAAGAGGAAATCCTACTCAAGCTGGATAGCACTACTGATAAAGTAAAACACTTCCTTCCAAACTTTATCGTTACTACATATCAAGATTTGATCCCAACACCCCTGATTAAGCTAGAATGACACCTATGTTAGCTATAACAGCTCTACCAGTTGTTCTATACACTCATTAGTTATAGTTCTCTCATAGCTCTGATTAAACTAGAATAGCCCCTGCTAGCGGATCCCCGCACTCATCCATTCTAGTTCTCTCACATGATGTACGTACATATTTAGTTTTAATTAAAATAAAATAATAAACGTCACTTTAAATGATTACTTAATATTTCAACTAAATACCAACTTAATTCAGTATGTAGATTGCTTGCTCATGAGCATTATCATGAGATCCACTTCGTCATAAATCTCCACAATGGCAACTGGTTAAGTTCTAGGGTGTACGTAGATTCAAAACAACCCAGAGATGACCTGATCTCACTGTACACAATGGCTAGACCAGAGAGCACAAATCTGTTAATTTTATCGCAACATATAGTGGGGTGTTCTTTTAAGAGTTAATGTTCATTTTAGTCCTTACTTTATACTTATTAATCATTTTAGTCCTAACATTTAAAACGAATCAAATTATTGCTCATATTATAAAATGGAGTCAATTAATCCTCAATTCACTCTTATTTAATATTTCGTCAAATTAAACAATGATGGATAACCTTAAGTGATATATTAACATACCATTTATTTTTAAAATAAAATGATATTAAAATAACTCATTTTAGTATTTAACATTACATAAAATGAGTCATTTTATGATTTAAAATAAAATTTAAATGACTCAATTTATCTAATTTTAAATACCAAAATAAATTATTTTAAACTTCATTATACTTTAAATACCATAAGATATATCAATGTATTATTTAAAATGAGCTATCAGCATTTAATTGATGAAATTTTAAATAAAAATGAAGTAAAAGACTAACACAACTCATTTTATAATATTAAAGACTAAATTAATTTATCTTAAAAATTAAGGACTAAAATGACTGGAAGTAAGAAGTTAAACACTAAAATGAGCATTAACTTTTTTTATTTTTTGTTTTAGGCATTCAGTCGTTGATTTTGCTTCCCACAACCCACCCAAATGGGCTTGATTGGATACCAGAGCAAGTACTTGTGTATCATTGTAACAATTCTCATCTGAGATTGCACCATAAAGTTAACCAAAAAGGATTGTATGATCCAAAACAGTTATCTATAATTATAGTGTAGCCTTTGCAACATAAAAGAAGTACTGAAATGTCAAGTACTACTTGGAGATGCTAGGTGTTAATTACTTTCTACCAAAAAAAAAAAAATTTCAACTACTTATATCACATTGAAAAGGATGAATTACTTGAGCTTCCGGAAATGCGTTTACATTAAAAATTCCTCAGGAGTATCTGTAAACTACTACCAATATTTGTGACAACATAATTCCGCCCATAAGGAACTTCGAAAGAAAAGGGGAAGAAAGGAAAAAGAAGAGGGAGGGTAGCGTGAGGGCGCTACAATCTTGGTATGACAGTTCCTCATTTCTGAGTGCCAGCCTCAGCAGGTTCAACCACCTCAGCTTCTACGGTTTCTGGGGGATGCGGCTGAGTTCCGGTGAGCTGGAACTGACCGGAAGCAGACCATTTACCACTGAGAGCCATACCCATCATCTCGTATATCTTTCCTCCAAGCTGTGCTGGATTATCAGGCTGCACAACACCAACATATTGGGTCAAAAGATACAGTTGCATTTTGGTATATATAAATGCAAATAACAACCAATATAAGTAAGCATCTTTGCACCACTTCTCTGCTATTGAATATGGAAGATATTTAGCACCCCATGTACAGGGCAACTCATCTCTGAGCGGTCGAATTAACAGCAGAGCCTCAATGACTTTTGGAACAATAATATCAAGCCATGAGCTTACCGTAAAACCACTGGAGACCAAAGCCGCATCATACAAAAGGTCAATAGCTCTAAGGGCATCTTGATCATCTGGATTTGTCTTGCATGCAGCCTGAAAATTACACATTTACATTACCATAATTAGAATTTACAATTTACATCACTAGACCTATTATTCACGAGACAAAAGGGAAAATGGGGATTCTCCATGTATCGTACATCCAAGTTCCTGATAATAGGGTGGTCAGGATTGATCTCAAACACCCTTCTGCTTCTCATGAATTCCAAGCTAGAGGCATCACCCATAGCTTGTGTCTTCATTAGCCTGCAGCAAAATTGATTACATACAACACATCATCATTTCAAATTTCCAAAAGTCATCATTAAATATCCCAGGAAAATGAAGACTCACCTTTCCATGTTTGCAGACCAACCAAATTTTCCCGACACCAGAACACAGGGTGAAGAGCTAAGTCGGTTTGAAATTTGCACATTCGCAACTTTATCTCCCAAATGTTTCTTAATCCAGTCACAAGTTTTGCCAAATTCCTGTTTCATGTCCTTTTCCTTTTCCTCATTCTTATCACCTGCAGAAACAACAAAGTTTAACTGACGGTAAAGAAGAACTAACCATGAATTAACCCCACTGACAATATTAAGACTGCCTCATAAAAGGAATGAAAAGCCAACACCCTTGACCAAGCTACGTGTTTGCCCAATGTTGCATAATCACCAAAAAGAAGCACAAAAAAGAGAGAAACCTTACTGCATTCAACATACAAATTATTTTGATAGAAACTATAGTTTAGGTACATACCTAGATCCAAGTCCTCCTTGCTAATGTCAGCAAAGTTCTTTTCCTTGTATGATTTAAGGTTTTGAATGGCAACCTCATCTATTGGATCCACTAAATACAGTACCTAAAAAAATAAATCACAGAAACACCAATATATATAGATTAATAAAAAATAAGTGAATTAAAAGATACAAAGTTATAAACTCCCAAAAAACCAAGCTCATACTTCAATATCCTTCTCCACAAGTCTCTCCAAGAAAGGTGTGTTCTTTGCACTAGTCACACTGTCAGCAGCAATGTAATAAATATCCTTTTGATCAGGTTTCATGTTCTCAACATATTCATCCAAGCTGATCAGTTCTTCTTCACTTTGTGATGAGAAAAACCTAAGCAATGGAGCAATGCGTTTGTGATTCTCACGATCTTCAATGCAACCCAGTTTCAAGTGTTTGCCAAAGTTCTCCCAGAATTTCTCATAGTCCTGCATACAGAACAAGGCATCTGGTAAAATACTTATAAAAAAACATGTCATCCTTTCTATCAAGAACGTATAAAAGAAGAAGAGGTGGGGTGAGTCAAATATCGATAATGTTAAGGTATCTAAGATAAAGCTACCTCAATTTATTCTAGCTCCTCTATAATTTAGCATAGGAAAATGGCAGACTGTATACAAATAAAATTTTGCAAAATATGAACATACCTCTCTGTTATCGCTCATGGATATTCCCAATATCATGTCAAAAGCTTTCCGAACTAAACGTTTCCTCATGATCCGCACCTTCATGCAACATTTAGGGAAAAAATAATAAGCAAGATGAAACCAGTTAAAAATTTTGCACGCAAATCCACCAAAAAAAGGTTGAACTTTAATACATGAATGTGCCATATCTACTTACTATGCGACTCTCTTGTAGAATTTCGCGTGACACATTGAGTGGAAGGTCATTTGAGTCAACCACACCTTTAACAAAGCTTAAGTATCTGGGGAACTGTTCAAGCAAATAAGAAATTAGTGAAGAAAAAAATTATAACAAGACTCTGAACACTTTCCTGTTACTCAAGGTGATAGATAGCAAAATGCCTATACCAGTTCTCCATCAAAGTCATCTGAAATGAATACTCTCTTCACGTATAGTCTTATATTCTTGGTCTTGGGATTGATTATGTCATCCTTCCCGAGGAAGCAAAGGCAGGAACATATAGTATAGACCTAAATTCTACCTCACCCTGCAATAGCAAACAACACCAGAACATGTCAACAAAACCAACCACCAGAATATTAGCTACCAAATTAGCACTATGAGTCTCATTTATGTAAGACTTGAAGGTCTCAGGCAATTCTTCCAAGAGAACTCTGAATTCAACCCCAAAAAAAAAAAAAATCCACTACACACAGCAAATTGGCACTTGTGTCAAAAAACAAAGTCTTACCTCTGTGGTAAAGTGTGACGATGCGAGTGGGTCCAGATACTCATTGAAAGTTTTCTTATAAAACTCATTGTACTCCTCCTTAGTGACTTCTTTAGGATTACGAAGCTGCCCAAAATAGAGTGATGTCTAATCTCCATTCAAGCAATAAATTTCCAATTAAAGCACAAAAGATGGCAATTTAAAATCATAAAACTCACCCAGATTGGTTGGGTCTCATTCGTGAGCTCCCAATCCCAGTATTGCTCAACAACAGTCTTAGTCTTCTTCTTCTTCTACCATAACATGGTTTCAAAAGTAACAATTGAGTGAGTAAATATGCAGCAGCTACAAAATCACACTCGTGAGGTGTAAGAACAATAAATACTTGGTTCAGGGTAACAATCAGAACACTACCTCAGCCTTCTCATCTTGTTCATCCTTTTTGGCTTCAGCTGGGTCCTCATCAACCTCGACCTGGAATGAGCACAAATTTTAATAAATGCTCAAAATTATTCGATTTTTCTGTCTGGTTATTCCAAAGGGAGGCAAAATAAACTTAATAGACAAAAAATTGCTAAAAATAGTGTCATCAAACTAAAAAGATCTGGAGTATGTAAAGGCATACTTCTTTGGTGTATCCTTTTTCTTGCCAAGTGTATATTGGGAATGAGACAAACTGTGAGTAGTTTTTCACAAGCTTCTGAATCCGCTCTGGATGAGCAAAACCTTTGTCATCCCTCTGAAGTTAAAATACAAGTAACACAACACGATGTAAGCTCAGGGAAAAAAATGATAACCACCAAAATACATGAAGCCCAAAATGGAAGGTATCAACATACCTTAAGATACAGTGTAAGGCGTGTTCCTCTTGGGACCAGCTTCTCCGGATCTGTCTCCTCCCTTATGGTATATGAGCTAGCATTGGCCTCTCCTTCCCAGACATATTGTTTATCAGATTTTGGACTCTTTGTTGAGACAGTTACCTTCAGAGTTCAAACAACAAAAAATTAAAAACTACAAGAAACAAAAGTGAAAAAAGTATCACAATATTACTTATTGAAATGCATACCCGATCCGCAACTAGAAAAGCAGAATAAAATCCAACACCAAACTGGCCAATTAAATTGCTGTCCGCACCAGCGTCCTTGCTATCCTTTTAAATGATACACGTTTGTCAGCATACAAGATATCTAACTGTAAAAGGAAGTAATGACAATAAAATCATAAAGCATCATTCAGAAGAGGTAAGACCTTTAAAGCCTTCAAAAATTTTGCAGTTCCACTCTGTGCAATAGTTCCAAGACAATCAACAAGTTCTTGTCTAGTCATTCCAATGCCTGTATCACTGCATAAAACAAAAGTTGCAGCACCAACTGAAAATAGAAAACATCAATCAAACATTAATTGAAATCAAACGCTAATTGTAGCTATTTATCTTACGTAATAGTGATAATCCCATTATCTTTGTCGGCTTGAATTCGGATATCAAAATCAACTGCATCCTTCATAAGTTCGGGCTCTGTAACACTCAGAAAGCGCAGCTTATCCAAGGCATCACTTGCATTGCTGTAAAAATAAATAAATAAAAATAAAAAAACAATTAGTGAATACGACAAGCAGAAATAAAAAAACATCCAATCATTATCAAAGATAAGTTTAGGCTTCTAATTTGGCTTCTTCAACGACATTTCTAGAAGTAGCCGATGAAAGAAAAAAGGAAAAATTGAACACACGTCGTCAAAACAGATCCTGACACCTCATGCAGTATCTCTAGGGGCGAACCACAATATGGATCTACTCACATGAAAGTGGGGGCTATACCCTCACCAAAAATTTAGAAAATTATTTAGAAGTATATATGTATATGTATTTTTTGTTCCCATCATTTTATTCAGTTTGACCCTATACAAAGATAAAAATTATACGAAACTTCATCTTATCTTTATACATTATCTTTGCCCCCATGGCTAATATTTTCTGGATCCATCGTTTTCCCTTAAAAAGGCAACTGAAGTTATTATAATCAGCATGGTTGCATATCTTTCCACACCAATGAAATGGTAACAAACACAAACTCTAATCGTTCTACATGGGATCACCCTTGCAATGCTAGAATATACCTGATAAGTTCCCTGAGAAACACTTCCTTGTTACTGTATAAACTGTTAACAATGAGGTCCATGAGCCGACTAACCTGCCAATTATGCATATCATCAAAGTTATGATCATGATATATTTATACACACCATATGGCAACATGAACTTCGTAAATGAAAAAACAGCCATACCTCTGCTTGGTACTCAAATCTCTCAGCCGGCGGTGAACTTGATGCAGCAGATTCTGCCGCAGTGGATTCATATCGCTTGCCCAAAAACAAATCCCTCTTCAAATTTAACTGATTCGAGGATTTATTGGTGCCGGGTTTCTCTGAACTTAAGACAGAATACCATCTGGGTTTGGCATCATTCTCACCCACCTGCTTCCAACAAAAGTGAAAAGAAAATATTGCTTTATATAAAACACAACTACCTCACAAAACACGACAGTTCCAACATATAAAACATAAAGCTTATACGATATGCTTACGATAAACAATCACTCACAGAAATGACACAAAATTTGCAAACTCCGAAAATTAACAAAAACACAGCAGCACCCAAAAGAAAAGGGTGAGATTTATAGCAGCTGGTCCAATGCTGCCGTTAAACTTATCAAATCAAACTACGGAATTACTTCCAATTTTTTTTACAAAATAAAAAATAATAATAAGTGAAAATTTGCATAATTAAGTATTAACAGAAGAATGCGCAAAAATAAATGGAACTTAAGCTAACACGGAGTCGCTGATATTCAGCATGTTTGGTTACAAACTTTTTCAGCGTTGCGTTAAAAAAAATTGAGCTGAGAAAAAGTGAACGTGTTTGTTTTGTATTTTTACTTTTGATAGAAGTGATAAGAACTTATTCCAATGAAACTGAAAATATTAACTTTTACTTTTCGATCTCATATCAATTCTTCTAAACTCACTTTTTAACATCTTTCCCAAACACAAATCAATATTTTCAAAATCAATTATCTAACAGGCCCATTGTTTATTAATGAAATGGAGAATACTATGCGATAGCGAGAAAGGAACAGGAAGGAAATGAATAATACCGAAGAAATGTAAGAAGATGAAAGAGGAAGGGCGGCGTGACGGCGAGGCGGGGCGGCACGGCGGAGAATGGCGGAGAGGGAGGAGCAGCGCCTTGAGAGCCTGTGCATGCTGATTGCTGACAGTAACAATCAATCAAATCAGAAACAGAGAGAGAGAGGGAGAGAGAGAGAGAGCGAGAATTTGAGTGAGTGTGAGATTCGGAAATGAAGAGCGAGGCAGCTAAATAGAAGTAGTAGGGTTTTAGCAGGGCTTTGTATTGTGTTGTTCGTGTTGCTTGCAATGTATTATTATTATTATTATTATTATTATCCTCAGCACTAATATTGGGGTTCGGAAGCTTCTGGATGCTACTCGTTTCCACTCTTCGCCAAATTTTTTCCCCTTCTTCAGGATTTAAAAAGGGGAATTAAAAAAAACCTTTGTTTATTTTTATAAGTCTTGCGCCTTTGAGAAATTAATCATTTTTTTTTATAATAGTTATCCTAAGTTCACATAAAAAAGAATAAGAAAATTTGTGTTATTTATGGAAAATAAGGTCAACTATACGAATATTTCTTGTCAGTTAATAGTTAATCAATTTTAAATTGAAGATTAAGTTAAATTTGATATTGTTAGGATTTAATTTAAAAACTCACGTTGAGAATGAGAAAGCTCACAATTATTTTAGTCGATAAATATAATATTTGATTGTTAGATTTATATATTCTCTGAGAGTAAAAGAGTTCTCCATATGAATAAATATTTATAAAGATTATTTGAAAGTTTAGGTATGTGGAATATCTTATAAGGGCTATTAGCATAGATTAGAGAGATCAAACTAGGTTGAATTTTGTGTAGTTTATCTCATTTATGTTGTTTTTATTCCTAATGCTAGTTGATTTATTTTTTGTATTTCTTTTACTTTCGTAACAACACATATTTGTTTGGGTGGAAAACATCAATGAAAACTTCCGAGTTCCAACAACAGCAATGAAAAAAAATGAATAGAGTGCTGGAAAATCTAAGTCTATGTAAAAGGTTATTAGTTAAAATGTGTGTTTGAATTATTGTTTTTTTGATGAACTTTTAAGACAAGAAATAAAACCAAAATCCAAGTATACTATTTTGATTCTTTTCTTTATCTGAAATGGGACTAATGCCCAAAGCAAAAACAAAGAACACTCTTTTTTTTTTCAAAATGTTCATTGATTAATAAATAAATGCCTAAAAATTCATTTGACAAGGAAAAAATTGACAATTCGGAGACGCTATGTTAGATGGCACAAAAAAAGCCAACTCAATGTTAAGGGGGCATATCTAGCTAGCAAAGACAAGTTGTATTTGCGGATCAAAGCAATAGGCCTTAGACCATTCATTCACAGCCTTCCTTTAAACCAGATCCATTCTCACTCGAAAATAAGGATTGGTGAGTGGTTTGTAGTATGGGATGATGTGGATTTAATTTGGATTGAAATGGGTTGATAATGATGTTGTTAGGGAGGTAAGAAGATGAAAAAGGAGATGGAGGTGGTGGGCTGAGGGACTAACTTGGGTGAGTGGGTAATTGCTAGGAACTAATTTGGAGTGCTATTGTGTAGCTTCATCAAATTTAACATTAGAAACCAATAAGCGTCTGATATTTGACATTGTTAGGGATCACATAAGTAATTTCTTCTTATTAGGGATAAAGTTTTCTAACGACGAAATTGTCAATGACCAATCTAGGGATTTACTCATTTAAAAACATTAACTAGGGCATCAATCCATTTATTTAAAAATAAAGTATTGTATAATTATTTCATTCAATAATTTTTTATAAATATGAAATTTCAACAATTCAGCCATTGAATTCAAGAAATGAGGTGATGCTAACCATATTTACTAATATGATATTACATGATTAATTGATTGTGTAAATATTTTTTACACTGTCAATATATCATAATTAAATCCTTAAAAGAATTTGATACTTCATCATTTCATTTTGTTTTGACATATAGTATGCATTTAAAAATATAAATAAATATCCACTTTAAAGATTATATGCCTAAATTTTCTAAACTTTAACATGTTTTATCTTAATTATAATATCACATAAATTATCGATCGAAGGAATTAGATTCAATTATTTTTAAAAGATATTGGAAGGGGTAAGTGTAAAAGATTTGAAAATTTCTTAAGTGCTTTGAGTTTAAGACAAAATAGTTGCTCTATTCTATTTATTAATTGACATATCATTTTTGTGAACCATCACTATCTCCGGTATGTCAATATTTTTACTACAATGATTGATGTATCAATTAATGAATGGAATAAAGTAAATATTTTGTTTTGCTCTCATAGTAGTTAAGAATTTCTCAAGAGATTTACTCATAATTTAATAAGAAAAAAGATTTACTCATAATAAATGGATATTTGCTTTATAAAATATTAAATTATTTTTTTGAATATGATTTACATCAATTTAATTATTTTACAGTATAAAATAATTGTTGATTGAATATCAAATTGATTTCTCAGCATGTGTTGAAAAAAACTAATTTGAGAATTATTTTATTTTATTTTATTTGTTACATAATTATTTTATTTTTAAGGTGCCGACTTCAATACTTCTTTTTAAAAAACAAGACAATACACTGTAATGTTTTTCAAAAGTTACATCTTACAATAGAAAAGATAGAATATTGGATAGAAAAAATTGCAAAATTGAAAATATTTGTTTTAACATTGGTTGGAAAGCAATGAGACTCAATAATCACGTTATATATATCACTATGCCTTTTGCAAAACTGTTCTCTATCTTAAGACTTTCTAATTTGGATCAGGGAAAATGATAAAAGTTGTTGGAATCGATTTTTTGTTAAGGCACAAGCTCGAAAAATGAAAATGATAGGACAGATTGATTTTTTTCTCCTGGCTGCTACGTAGGTGTCCAGGACGGGTTGGACAAACCTAAATTCTGTCAAATTTTAGTGGGTTAATTTTAAAAGCCAGAACTGAATCAAATCATTCAGGACTATGTCTGGGTAATAAAAGGTAACCTAATATTCAAATAATATATGAAAATTTAAATATTGTACGTAATAAAATTATAAAATTTTAAAAGTGAGAAATAAAATTTTAAAGACATTTTACTATATAGGTTTCAAAATAAATCATATCAATATAAAAATAACATCAAGTTATTGAATTTTAAAATCTCATAATTTTTCATAAATTATTATAAAAATATATATTTTTTAAAGGATTATTTGTTTAAAAGGCTAAATTTGACGTATGATCTGGCAAAGGAAAAGTGTATCGGGTTAAATTTTAATCCAAATCCAACTCAATAAAGTTTGGGTCAAACTAAATTGAAGGGGCAAGACGGACTATGAATACTGCAGCTACGCATGCATTAACACAAAAACAATAAACAAACACATGCTTCGATGAAGTTTTTCTTTAAAAAAAATACAAAAAGAAAAGAAGAAAAAACCTGCCGTTGATTTCAATTTTCCCTCTTGATCTCAAATGTTGTTCACTTATTTGCACCCAATTGGGATCCATAAATCTGGTGAGACATATCAACCATTTTTTTCTTTGTTCCGACAAGCGAATACAGGAGAAATGTCTTGTCCACATTATTAGTAGGACATAGCCCAAAAATAAAACATGCGAAGTAGGACAAGCTTTATTAATTGAAGCGTGAATTTTATTTTTTTTCCCTGACAAAAAAGTATATGTTAAAATCTTTCTTAAAAGATTCATTATTGGGTTCAATTTGGATCAACCTTGACCCAATTTAAAAAATATTTCTGAATGCAAGTACCAATATCCGTCTTAAAGTTCAAAATATTACTAGATACCTTTTTTTTTGGTAAAAAAAATGCAATCAGAAACCACCATATCTGTTCTACCTATTGATTTTCAAAAAATATTGAGAAAAATATAAGCCAAAATCCAATCAAAACTTTAATAACCACGTGAATGAAATATGGTTAATGTTTTTTGTCGTCAAACAAACCAAAATGAAATTTTCATTGTTATATATCTCCATCTATCAAATGTAAAATAATCTTGGATTGATGCGAAATATTGTGAGAATGTTATAAGAGTAATTAATATTATACAACCAGAAAAATATTATCAGAATCTTTAACAAAATTTATAATAATTGTATGATGAAATAAAGTTGTATTACCTATTTATTCATCTAAAGATGAACAATCATGTCACATTATTTTGACAAAAAAAAAAATGTCAAATTTCTAATGGTTTAGTAATTTTCATGTTATAAATGGCTCAAATTTTCAATGTTATTTAAAAAATGATCCATTTGCGTAAAGTTGATTTCAATTTATACAGTAATCATATAACTCATATAACTCAGCTTGTTACTCAGCTTGTTACTTAGATTTTACTATTTTGTATTACAAGTCCAAGAAGTAACAAATTTTAATTAATATTGGATTAGATAAGAACAAAAGAAATCTATAAAAATAGATTCTACAATCGAATTCCATTCATCACTGCCTTCTTGCCATTACAAAACACCAAAATATAATTATTTTGTGGCCTATAAAATGCCATCTTATTTTTGTTTTCTTGACGTCCATATACAATTACCCACTGCATACATCATTAACATGCACTAATCCATTTATTTATTTCTTTTCGAAGCATAACTGATACAAGTCCTCCTTGATTACTGCTACAAAACGATGGAGAACATAGGGTTATTATCATACAAACATTTATATATTGGTATTAGGGGAAGCATAGACAAAGAGAAGTAGATATATTTACAGATGAAGGGAAGTATCAACATCTGAGCTGTCAAAATTTCTTGATGATGATGATGATGATGCACCTTGTGGCCATAAACTAGAAGAAGAAGATGATGGGGATGATGATGATTTCATGGTGTAGTGATCACCTTGCTTGGTATTCAAATTGAGCCCAAGGGAAAGAGAATGATCTTGAAGAGTTGGCCTATTTGGAACCACCAACCTTGGCTGTAGAGAGTTTTGTGATGTGGGGTGGTTGTGCATAGATGAGGCACCCCTTTGGCTTTGTGTCTCCGAAGACAACAACTTAAGGAGTTCTTTCCCTTCTCTCTTTTCTTTCACCTTCTCCAATTGCCTAAACCTTTCTTGGAGAAGAGCAATGGAGGAGTTCACTATGGTAGGATCATTATCTTGCCTACCCATTTGGCTTTGACACAAAATTTTCAATCTTGAGTCTTCTTTATTGGGGTCATTATGGGATGAGGGGGATCTATATTTTGGTGGGTTTGGCATGTAGTCGCTTGGAAGTGGTATATAATACAAGGGGGTGCATATATTAGGAGATCATCATTTTTAGCTGTTCAGCATTGATTTTTAGTGTTTGGGGTCCTTCTAATTGATTCCATACGATAGCTACTCAGATTAGAATCGACTGCTGCTTGACAACATGCCAAAGAGATAATTGCTAAAAGTTAGTATAGGGGAAGGCAGGGTCACTAGATGTGTGGCCAAAAGGACTTTTTGAATGAGGAAAATGGTAAGGGGTAGTGTCCAAATTGATGATGCAATGTAGCATTTGGAAGGGAGTGTTGGGGAGAATAAATGGCTAGGTAATGCTTATCTGGGCTTGTCAATTTTAGCCACTGTTGGCTTGGGAGAAGATGGTACATATTTGTTTGGTACTGGTGGTATAATATATACTTTCTTTTTTAATAAGTTTTCAACTGTTGAATGAACAATTCTTGTTTTGGAGCTTTGAAGATGGAGGGTGGTGCTGTGAAGAAGAGACAAAAGGAATTGAGAAGGAATATTTTTGGAGTTTGCCATCAATGATTAATTAGTTCATTGTGTCCATGAAGGAAAGAAAAAGAACTCTTTCATTCCACTGTGTAAGCAATTGGTTTGTTCAACAATACTATCTAACTACTTTTAAATTGTAGTTATAGCAATATTGAAGCCACTAGCATTGTGACAGCAAATATTCACAATTTGTACTATTAATCATGTAGAATGACTAATAGTGTACCTTTTGTAGTCTTATAGTTGTTACATTAAATCATTGCTTTTATAAATTGTAACTACAACTACCAAATCATGACATTTGCAAATGTAAAAGAAAGTCAAAACAAGAATGATGACTCCTCTACTTACCATGTGCACCTCTTTGATCCGTTCATATCTCCTTCTCAGATGAACATTATTTTTCTTCCTCTTGCTTGGATCTGCATGACATGGGGCTATAAGAATAATTAAGTTTATATTTTTCAAGCTCAAACTGATGTAAAAAGCTCCCTTATCTGATAGGATTGGTAATAAAGGAGTGGAACAACTCACAAAAGTTGACTCCTAAAAATTCATATTCTTTGTTTATGTCAATGACTTGTGTGCACGACTTTGTTTGTGTCACTGACTTACATGATGCACAACTAATTAACTTCAGATCATGTGATTGACATAATCAGTTTTGTACAAATTTGTGTTTTACTAGGTAGTATTTGATTAGTGATACAAGGATAAAAATTGAAATCCTGGATACACAAACCTATTGGTGGTAAAAACAAAAACACGGGGTAGAAAAACATTAAATTTCTATCCAAAAAATAAAAACATGAATAAGAGATAAAAATTTATTTTTTTTCTTCTAATAATATCCCTATATATATTTATTTTTTATGTCTCCATCTCCATTACCTTTATTATTCCTATATTTCTATCCTTGTCCCCTATCAAACACTACCTTAAAGTATGATCAAGATTAACTTTGATGAAATAGCATTAATTTATTTTTCCTTTTTAGTCAACTCAACTCAAACACCGAAGGAAGCGAGGTGGGAAGGTTCTCAAACCACTTGGAGAGTTGGACCAGTGACTCCACTATATGCACTGTTTTAAAGGCAATAATCAAATCACTGAACTATAGCCTCGCGTGTGGTATTAAATTTTGTCTGAGTTTGTTTTGCATAAATTTGCTGTGATTGTTGTTGTCCATTTAGTCCAGCCTCATTGAATAATTGGTTGCAACAACTCTTTTTTGGAGAAGCTTACATTATTTTATTGTTTAGTTTTGGTTCATAATTCATTGTAAGCTCTAAATCCACGATCAAATTGAAAGGAATTGTAAGATAATGTCGTCATCCTCCCTTCAAACCTGATTTCACAAGTACAAAAACGATTTATTTTGTTACTGTGATGTGAAGTGTTAATGCAAGGCGTATGTACATTAGGGAAGGTGGGGGGCATGAGACCCCAATTTTTTTTTTTCAATAGTTATATAATTGAAGCTTGTTCTTGCCCCTCTTATTTAATTGACTTTAACTCCACATTAACCTTAAGTGAGATAAAATAATAAGATATAATGCATTTTACTTCTTTCTATATTGATGTATTATTATTTTTGCCTCTAGTACTAAATTTTTTTGGATCCATCACTCTTAGATGATAATGAGATAAAATCATTTATAAAGTCGTTACTTTAATATTCAAACTCGTACAGAGGCAAATAGATTTTACCTAAGGTTAAAATTAACCTTTGTTACGTACAAGTCTACAACAAACTACATTTGGTTATTTTCCCCGAAATTAAACTAGTACAAGTTATTATTTTAATTTTTTATTACTATTAAAATTTTACCCCTCAACACACACACACACACACACTATATATATATATATACAACTAGATGAGTTTTCTCTAAATACCACATAACACCTCATAATAACAATCAATTAGCAATTTTTGCTTTCAAAATATATCTATTCTTATTAAGAATTTTACTTGTATCTAAATTTCCCTTTATTATTTTTGAAGATGTGAATTTGATATCTTTTTAACCATTTTTTTTATTTATTTTCATATGTTAATAGGATAATAAATATGATTTAAGAGTATTTAAATATACTTGTTATCAAAAGATAGGAATATCCTACATTTGTTTACAAAGTAAAATGATAAGTTTGCATTTTTTTTTCTTTATTTTCATTCTTGCTTGTCCAAATTTCATTTTAACTCTTGTCTGGATTAATCACTACTATTGATGATGGATATCTTAAAAGAAAAATCCAAATTTCATTTGTTTTAGTAATATATATGTCTAAGTTTATGATTCTTTATATTTATATTATCCTTCATGATTTACTTTTGTTTACTGATTATTTTAATCCTCATTCACATGTAGATTTAACTTAGCACTTATATAGAATTACTTTCTCCTTTTTAAAATATCTATCCATTTTCAAACAATTTCATATTTTAAAATATCTATTAATTTTGTATTTAAATAAAACATTAAATTTTTAGAATACTATCCTTAATTAATTTTACGTTTTCCATTTTGTATTAGCCTTAAATATTATTTTATATCAATTAATATGTAGAAATATATTAATTTATTCACTATGTTTTACTCGACCACTAATATTATTTATTATATTTGTCTTTGTCGTAAATTAATAAATGAGTATTATACTAGATTAAATTTTCCCACGCTTATTTACCCATCCCAACTCAGCTAGACAAGAAGAGTGTTGCAAGCCTAACTGACACAACAGGAGGACATGTTCGTTACTGTCAGTTTACAGTTAGCTCCTTTCCTTAGCCATCCATGGCCGCAATGCCGAAGCTCCTTCTCTCTTCCTCTCTCCCTCCAAATCCAATCCTTCTCCCTCAAGATCGCAACTTTCCTCAATTCACCAAAACCCCACAACAACAACCACACAAACTTCACGCTCTGTATCTCAAAACCGGCACCTTGAACCACCCTTCTCCCTCTTCTCACCTTCTCTCGCTCTACGCCAGATTCAACGACCTCCAGCACGCCCTCTCCCTCTTCCACTCCTTGCAAGGACCCACTTTACTGTCCTGGAACCTCATCATCAAGTGCTGCGTCGAGAATCACCGTTCCGACGACGCCATTGCCCTGTTTCGCCGAATGCTTCTTCACGACCTTGTCCCTGATGGGTTCACGTTCCCTTGCGTGATTAAGGGCTGTGCTCGATTGAACGCGGCTTGTGAGGGAAAACAGGTTCATGGGTTGGCATTGAAAATTGGGTTTGGTTCGGACAAGTTTGTGCAGAGTAGTTTGGTGAGCATGTATGCGAAGTGGGGTGATATGGGTGTGGCTAGAAGTGTGTTTGATCGAATGGAGGATAAGGATTTGGTCTCTTGGAACTCCTTGATTGATGGGTATGCTAGAAACGGTGACATTGAGTTTGCTATGAAGTTGTTCGATGAAATGCCTGATAGGGATGAGTTCACTTGGACTGTGTTGGTTGATGGGTTGTCCAAATGCGGCAAGTTTGAGGCTGCTAGAGAGGTATTTGATAAAATGCCTAGTAAGAGCTTGGCATCTTGGAATGCCATGATTAATGGGTATATGAAGTGTTGTAAAGTCAATTTGGCTCGCCAGTTGTTGTCAGATGCCGGTGAGGAATCTGATAAGTTGAACTCGATGGTAGCTGGTTACGAGCTCAACGGGGGTATTTTGATGCTTTGGAGTTTTTCGATGCGTTGTTGAAAGAGGGCCTTATGCCTAGCAACGTTACAATACTTAGTGCTCTTTCTGCAGTTTCAGGTTTGGCTGTTATGGGAAATGGAAGATGGATTCATTCGTTTATGGTTAAGCATGGCTTTGAAATGGATGGTGTGCTTGGTACATCACTGATAGCAATGTATTCTAAGTGTGGCAGCATAGAGAGTGCCATGAAAGTTTTCAAAGCAATAGCCAACAAGAAATTGGGGCATTGGACAGCTATAATTGTGGGGTTAGGAATGCATGGTTTGGCCGACCAAGCTCTTGACCTTCTTCAGGAAATGTGCAGGATCGGAATGAAACCTCATGCTATAACTTTCATTGGGGTGTTGAATGCCTGTAGTCATGCAGGCTTGGTGGATGAGGGGACCCAAATTTTTCACAAGATGGTAAATGAATACAAAATTGAGCCCACAGTTGAGCATTATGGTTGCTATGTCGACATTTTATGTAGAGCTGGACATCTTGAACAAGCAAAAAAGGTTATTGAGAGCATGCCAGTGAAACCAAACAAAGTCATCTGGATGAGTTTACTTGGTGGTTCAAGGAACCACAGAAACTTGGAAATCGGTGAATATGCAGCTCATAATTTGATTGAGGCAGATCCAGATTTTGGTGGGTGTTACACTGTACTTTCTAACATGTATGCTGCATCTGGGAAGTGGGATAAAGTCTCACATGTAAGAGAAATGATGAAGAAGAGAGGAATCGTAAAGGATGCTGGATGCAGCTTCATTGAGCACAAAGGTCAACTTCATAGGTTTATTGTTGGGGATAGATCACATCCCCAAACCGAAGACATATATGCTAAGTTGAGGGAGATGAGAGGAAAAATGAAACTAGCTGGTCATGTTCCTGACACAAGCCAGGTTCTACTGAATATTGATGGGGAGAAAGAAAAAGAATCTGAATTAGAGAACCATAGTGAGAGGTTGGCCATATCTTTTGGCCTCATCAACATGGAAAGCAGGACTCCTATTCGCATTATAAAAAACCTTAGAGTCTGTAATGATTGCCATGCAGTAACTAAGCTCCTCTGTGTTATCTACAGTCGTGAAATTATAGTGAGAGATAATAGCCACTTCCATCATTTCAAAAATGGATCATGTTCTTGCAATGACTTTTGGTGACTGTCTTTCCCTTAGCATCATAGCATGTCATGGACGCACATCTATAGAGTTCCCAGCACTCTTGCCTAGGTATTGGTTTTAAAAATGGTTAGAGCTATGTAGTTGAAATTCATATGAACTCTTCAAACTTGATAAAAAGACGATGAACTGCATCAGCATGTGCCACCATCCTCGTACTATCATATGCTATCAGTGTCACTTTCTTTGTGTAGAATTTATTATTTTAGGTTTAATTATTTTGCAGGTCTTATAATTTCACTCAATTTCCAATAGTAATATAGTTTAAAAGTTTTTATTTAAGTCCCTATATTGTATAAAATTTTCAATTGAGTCCCTGGAAATAATAACAGTTACCAAAAAATGGAATATTCCAGGTATATTCCATCTCCATCCATCTTCATCTCCTTTACCATCCATCTTCCCCCTTCCGCCACCCACCACCGTAGCAACCCACCCAAATTATCAAACGACCATCCATCTTCCCTCGCTCATCACTCACCATCCAAATCACCATAGCTCACTCATTCAAACCATCAACCAAATAAAAAATTTAAAAAAAAAAACACTGAAAAGTAACTAGGGAAATGTCTTCTCTTCAATCGCCGCCTCCATCCCTCCTCTTCCTCTGATCACACTGCACAGAAGCCGCAACGGAGCTTCCTCTGCCTTCATCCTCACCATCGGAGCCACAATTGTCGGGACTCATTAGCACAGCGAGCCGTGGGCCTCCAGCCACTGCGAACAACCACAAGCTTCGTGGCTCCCCTCGGCACAACCCAAGCAGCGAGCTCCACCACGGCTCCCTCCATAACCATCGCGTCTCGTCCCCTTCGAATCACAGAAGCCATGCGCGACCACCACCACGGGCTCCGCCGTTAGCTGTCGTGCCGTCACCATCGCCATCGCCATTCGTCGCAACCAACACCGCGCAGAGAGCCATCTCCAGCCTCCCAGCTGTCTGAGCTCCACCGTGGGACTTGCAAAGAGGGGAGGGGGTTTGATGATGATGATGTTTGCTTGTTTGTTTGTTTTGGGGGTTTTGGTTTGGTTGTGAGATTGAGGGCTGGGTCTTGGTTGGGGGCAGAGAAGAGGGAAAGGGATTGATGGTGGTAGTGAAAGAGAGAGGGAGTGAGAGAAAAGAAAATGAGATTTCCTACTATACTTTGGTAGAAATGGGTACATGGTTACATCGTGAAATCTCATCTTTCAGATTACATGGTGTATGAATTTTATATATATTGAATGGTGTAGATAATAAGTTTTATGGGACATCTGACTTTATTAAGTGCACCATAGCATTGCTTGATATATTTTTACAACGGTGGTTAACGACGAACTGATTGAAAAATTTTATATAATATAGGGGTAAATAAAACTTTTAAACTATAGGGGTCGTTGGAAATTGAGTAAAATTATAGGGGCTGGAGTAATTAAACCTTTATTATAGCTCCAGAAGTGACAATTTCGATCTTTCATATTTTTTATAGGCATCTTTTGTTCATTTGAATGTTGGAAGTTTAAGTGAAGGATTTAACTTTTATTATCTAACACATGATGAAAGAATTTAAAAGTTTAAATTCTGCATCTAGTTAGGTTTTGTATAATTAGTGTTTTCAGTGGACGCCTTGAGCTTGGTTGAATGTTCAACTGATTTACATTTGAGGAGGGTGGTTCATATTGTTGTTGGAGAAGTGGAAAATCATATTAATATTACAAGCCAATCAATATACTGAATTCATGCATTAAGAGTTGACATTTCTAACATCATCGTTCTCATACAGATTCTTCTGCTCGTATAGTTACATCAGTGACAATGGAGTTTAAACACAGAGGAACTGCAAATGGGAGCAGAAGATTGCAGCTAAAAAGGCATCACATGATATCTTCATTGTCCAGGGACAAAGTTAGTGGCGTAAGCCCACGCATTGTTGGTAACAGGATCAGCAACATGGTCATAAAGGTTCTGAATAGGTCCCTTGCCAGTAACAATGGCCTGAACAAAGAAACCGAACATGGAGAACATTGCCAACCGGCCGTTCTTGATTTCCTTCACCTTCAACTCTGCAAATGCTTCAGGGTCATCAGCAAGACCAAGTGGGTCAAAGGCACCACCAGGGTAAATTGGGTCCAGCCCTTCACCAAGTGGTCCTCCACCAACCCTGTAGCCTTCAACAAATCCCATGAGCACAACCTGGACAGCCCAGATTGCAAGGATGCTCTGAGCATGGATGAGGTTGGGGTTGCCCAAATAGTCAAGGCCACCCTCGGAGAAGATCTGGGCTCCCGCCTTGAACCAAACTGCCTCACCAAATTTGACACCATTCTTCTCAAGGATTTCTGGGAAGGTGCATCCCAGTGCACCCAGCATGGCCCATCTGGAGTGAATCACCTCGAGCTCACGGTTCCTGGCAAAGGTTTCAGGGTCAGCTGATAATCCAGCTGTGTCCCATCCGTAGTCACCAGGGAACTCACCAGTCAGGTATGATGGAATTTGGTCAGAGAAAGGACCCAAGTACTTGGGACGGTCAGGGCCATACCTGTGTTTTGACAACAGGTCATGCAAAGTCAGATTTCAAACAAATCACATATTCAAGTACCCCAATTCAAGTTTTGGTAAGGTGGGTTTGAAATAGCTTGTTTTTTTCAAATGATTATTTTCCACAATTAAGCCGTTATCAAACATGTTTGTAATTATTGACCTTCACAAGATAGTATATACTACTATATGTGACTCTATCTTGGTTTAATAACCTTCTACATAAACCTTTAATTATACTTGCAAAGTTACTGGCTTTATGGTCAGCCCCATCATGCAGAGAATTAGTAATACTATTATACTAATAATGCTTTTGAGTAGCATGGAATAGAGGAATATTGAACACCAAATTTGCTAACGTCAAACAAAGAAAGGTTACAACTGTTTTTGAAGTTGAACTGTTAACTCCTGCCAAGGCTAACATTTACTTTACTAACAATTGAAGATTTGAAGTGCTTACCAAATGCTCTGAGGAGCACTCTTCACGGTACGGCGCATGTTAATGCGGCCTTTGCCAGAGCCACCAACCTTCCGGACAAGCTCATTAGCCTGCTTCAAAGCAGTCTGGCCAGTGAATGCTGATTGCTGGATGGAAGAGGTGGCCATGGTGAGTGACTATGTTAGTTAGGCTTGTTGAATCTTTTGGTGTTCCCCTTGGTGCTGGCTAGTAGTGTTGTGGGGAATGAAGGAGGAGCATACAATGGTTTATAGAAGGGTGGGGGAGGCCAGAGTGGAAGTCACATGATATTGTGGATGAGGATATGCACAAGTCAGCAGCATCTCATTGGTTGTGGATTTGGATGTGGATTCCCATGCTGATATTTTGTACATTGAAAGTGGCTCTCCTTCTGCCATGTGGACACAAAGATCTAGTTGCTCAGATGTTTCAGAGAGGGTGAATGTAAGCCACAGAAATCAGGTCCACCAAAGTTAAAAATCAAAAAATAAAACTTTTAAGAGGGGTGGGATTCGATTGGGCTGTTGCGACAGCCTTGCAACCCTATGTTATTGCCCATAAGTTTTTTCTTTGTAAAATAAGATTGGGTCTTAACCGATTGGTCTGCTGACCATTCACACGCACCCGTCCATCTCCATGGCAAGTTTTGATTTGAACATAATAATTTCTTATAGTGACTAATGTGTATGTGATTTTCTTTGAGAGACCATTTTATTAAGACTAGATTTTTTTTTAGGCACTAAAATGTAGTTTGACTTATTTTATTTTATTTTTTAACTAATTGCTACTTTAAGTTAGAGAAAGGAATACACAGATAAAAAAAAATTAAGATCTAGTTTATTATATCCATTGTATCCTATATTTGAATCAAAGAATGACAAATGGATATTTTTCTTGGAAATAATGTGTATCTTTTAACTTTAAAATTACTCATTAAAAAAGAAGAAGTTCACACGTCATTGTTTGATGTGAGAATTAATTAAAACAGATATAAGTAAGTTTTGTCAATAAAAGACTGAAAAAAAAAATACCAGCCACTCAATAATGAAGCCAGAAAGAAATCAGGGTGCACAACACAAACAACCTAAGATGCAGGGACACACTAATTTGGTGGTGTGTCCGTATATCTGACTGTGTGGACATCGACACAGATACAACGTGTTGGACAATACGACATGTGTTGGACATACATCCGTATGTGTCCAAGTAAAAAGCAATTTTTTGCTGGAACATACGGACACTGGACATGGCTCTTATTCACTGTGGACACAGGTTGGACACGCACGGACATGCTTGAGTTGGTTTTTTTTTTTTAATCCAACATGCCAAAATCAACTCTAGTTGTTTAGTTAACCTATTGTTGAGTCATTTCATTTTAAAAATTCTACAATTGATAAAAAAACAAAAGAAGAATTAATTAGATAAAAAAGTATACAAACAAAAAAAATCCAGACAAAAAAAAAGAATCATACATCAAAATAAAAAAAATTATATATATATGCCATGTTTGTCCGTATCAGTGTGCTTCGTAGCAAACAACGTATCAACGCATACTTGCTACATTACAAATTTGACTTGTGGGTATTAGATTTTAGGATTAGAGAAGGAGTAATGGCGTCCTTAACTTCCCTCGGTGTGAAAAACACAGCAAACTGCAAAAAGAAAGTAGCATAATTCAGAGGGAAAAAAAAAACCTTACTCGTGGTTAAGGAAATTCAAAGTTTGGAAACATAAAAAAATCGAGGGAAATTTTTTTTTTTCAACTTCTATCAAGGCCATAATTAATGGAAAATATAAAATTCAACTTAATATCTGATATGTATTTTCTTTAATGGCGAAGTTCATCATCTTATAAGCCTCGAAGTTTACATGGACCACTAAATTTTTCTATTCACAACTTTTCCGTACTTTTTTTTTGGTGTAGGAAAACAAGACATTTTATATTTATTTTTGTTTATAGATTTTTGTAGGGGGCATACAGGGGGGTACGGGTCACGTGCTTGATGCTTCCAAAGTTAGGAAAGAAGAGTCACACATTATAACATAGGGAGAGAGCAAATCAGCAGAAGCAAGTTCTACAGAAATTTACCTTCACATTCACATGCAGTGAAATGGTAGAATAAATGTGAATATTATTATGCACCAAGGTAGTACCTACAAATGAATTATTCTACATGGACACTGTACACAAAGGTACTACCTACAAATAACTTAAGATGGTATGTTACAATGTTATGTTACATGAACATCACTAAGTCACTGGGTATGTTCCAGTTCAGCCACTATATGGAAATATCTGCCCCATTTGGCTAAATATAATTACAGGGAAGGAAAAGAGCATCAGAAATGGAAATCCCTAAGTGAGATAGATCCAATGTGACGTGTTAAGAGTATCCATTTGATTCTGAAGCAGAAGCAGAATTGGTGCTGAGAATATCTAGTAGACTTTTCAAGGCCCAATCAAACGCACAAGAAAAAACACCAACCAGGACACATATGGCCCAGTGAGGAGCATTCAGTCTTGTGCAATTTGCTAGGCCATTTGCATACTCAATCACCAGCACCTGCATGAGAAGGGAAAGAGCTAAAGCCACCAAGAAACAGTAGCTCCTAAGAACAACCTTGAAAACTTCCATTTTCAACAAAGCCATGGTGTTGAGTAGATTGAATACCTGGCACAACAGGAATGTGTTGAAGATCATGGTCTTCCTAACCACTTTTTCTGTGTCAGAAATATGTCCCCCAAAGTCAAGTATCATGGATACTGAAATCTGATATGAAACTTGAATAACTATGCTTTTCCAAATTTCTTTTGTAATAATTGACTGATTCCTGTGTGATGGTTGAATGTCATTATTGAACTCCATCCCCATCATTAGGCCACCCAGCATGCACATTAGCATATTCACCCAGATCAATTGGAATCCTGATAGTGGGGATCCTCCAGTGAAAATTGTAGTAATGAAGGTTATGAGTGACCCTGATATGCCAAAGATGATCTGAAGCTGAATGAACTTCTGAATATTGCTATATATACCTCTGCCAGCCCCCACAATTGGTTCCAATGCAGCCCAACATTTGATAATTATTCCAGAACTCTCTCTGTCCGCTATTGTGCTCAGGGAATCATGGACTATCCCTACATCAGCTACCTGTAGAACTGAAGCATGGCTAGCTGTCATCCGTGTTCCAACAAATGCAACCACATGACCTTTTTCTTGCAAGCACTTTACCATGAGCAGCATATCTTCAGGGGTGAAACTTCCCATTATAACGGCTAGATCGACCTTGTCTATTAATCTACCACTGCCGTTCAAATCTTGAAGTTCTTTTCCTTCAAGCAAAATGCCATCTTCTGGCACGTCTATTCCTAGTTCACAAGCTATGCCCTTCACTACCATGATATCATCCTCTGAGACCAATTTGATCTTTATTCCAGCATTTGTTAGATATTCAAAGGCCATTGTTTGTTTGAGACCAATCAGTCCTAATAAGATCAATTCATCTTGCTCAAGTTCTTGCACCTGTGCTTGTTTATGAGCAAATGCAATTGGCTTTAGACCACTATCCTCCATCTCCTTAATCACCTGCTCAAATTTGCTTTTCTGATTTTCCACCATGTCATGGCATTCCCCTTTACTATCATAGTATTGTGAACACATGTCCAATACTGTGGATGCAGCCCCATTCCAGTGCAAGTGCAGATCTTGTTCATTGTCCCCAACTTTTCTCACCAGAACTCCACTGCCTTCTTTGTCAGTATTCAGTTTGCTGTGCTTAAGAATTGTAAATTCTCCGGTAAAGGACTCTTTGTTCATTCCCAAGTTTCTTCTGCCCAATAAATAAGTGACCTTGACATTGGAGAAAGAGCAAGCTCTGGCACAAGAACTGATAAACCAACTCCTTGTTGAAGCTTATCACGCACAACTTGATTAACTTCTGATCCCTCGACCTTGCTGATATCCATGCTGATATCTCTCTTGCCCATCCAGATTCCGGTAACCTCCATTGGTTTGGATATGAGCCCTCCAGATGCTTCGACACAGATGACTGAAACTTGCCCCATTGTTGTACAAGCTGATAAATCATTAAGAACCGCATCTTGGGACACTTCCTTATCAATCTGGCAACCCAGGGAAATTGTAACCATGAGTGGCATTCCATGCTGAATACATAGTATTGCAGCAGTAACAAGACCTGTCAAAATGGAAATCTTTCCTTGTAGTCTCAAAATAGTCCTCTCAAGGATTTTCATCACCAATCCAACTGAGACCTTCCCCTTAAGATCTGGCAACCCAACACTGTCCCCATCTTTTTTGCAAATTAGGCGAATTAGCTCCACAGCTCCAACCAATGCAAAAACAAAAAGAGAAAAACTGTCAATGTAAGAAATTGGCTTCTCAATTCGACCATCCAACAGGCCTCTTCTCTCAGGATTCATCTCAGCCAAGTTCCTTTTGTTCCCAACTGATGTTACAATCATCCTCCCTTGACCCTCATTCACCTTTGAACCTGCTATAAGAAAAGGGTTTCTCTCGCGGTCACTTTTGCTTCTTGCCTCATCCAGCACAAAGTTTTCACCATCTAGAAACAAACCTTCTGCTGGAACCTCATCACCCATCCCCAGAGACACTATATCACCCACAAAAATGTCAGATATGGCACGGCTTAAGGGCCCCTCTTCACCTCTGTGAACTGTGAATTTCAACTTGTCCTTTCTCTTTGACAATTTCATCATATTCCTTTGACGCCAAAAGTTTGCTATTGAAGGGATTACAACCATCAAGCTGAGAGCAACCAACATGGCAACACCATCATGCCAACCATATCTAGGACCCTCCTGCTTGATCTCTATTGCGAAGGAAAAAGCAGCTGAGAACAGCATTACTGGAATTGTGAACCTGTTGCGCTTGCAACTATTCACTAAAAAGCTAGAGAAGCTTGTTCCATGAAATGGTACTGTATGGCTCCCATTAACAGCAATGCCCTTCTGTTCATAGATTCAAGCTCCCATCAACAAAATAACTCTTTCTCAAGCAACTAGAAATGTACACTTGTATGGTACCAGCTTAATTTTGGGAAATAATAGCATTTTTTTTTTCAAATTTTTCTCAAAAAGCTTTTGATTATAAGCTGTTTTGAACTCAAAATAAGTTTATCAAACCCACACGTTTGGAAATTTAGTAGATCTATCCTCAACACTTGAATAAACTTACCATGCTTTTAGATACTTCAGTGTGATGAAACCCCCAAATAAACCAAAGCCAAAAATGATATCTTTTCTGTATCCTCTTATTGTTTTTCCTAAAGGAATATCATTTTCTTGTGAAACTGATTTTTTCTCTTTTTTCAAAGAAAATCTCATCCTAGCAATGTATTGATGAAAGAAAAAGTTGGTTGATGATACCTGTTGGCGTTGTTGATCAAGAATTAAGCAAACACGGTCAACCCCACCAAGATCAACAAGCGATGTCAAGTCTTTCTCCTTCACAATTCTTTCAATTCTCCTAAGGACATCTTCCGCTTTCCCCTCCTCAGCAACAGAGGCTATGTCAACTACAAAAGACTTGGAAGATAAGACTCTAGCGGTAGCAGGAGGCTCAGATGGAGATTCAGAGCTGCCACTTGAAGTTGTTGACTTCTTCAGAGAGATGAGGATCCCAATGTAACAGGTTCTACGCCATATCTTGGTGTACTTTCCATTTCTAGTGGAGAGTAAGCTAACATCAAGATCATTGTTGACACCATTCTCATCACCACATGCTGAAGACATGCTTGTTTGATTCACGTTTTGTGTTTTGTGAGTTATTTGACAGTTTTTGTATGGTAACTTAGGAAGTTGGGAAGAAAACAAGAATGTTTGGACAAAGTTTTTGATACTCGTAAGTACAAACTAACTGAACTGAACCAAATTTAAATTTCCTGTGTGATCAAATTGGCTTTCTTAGATGTTGTAAAGGAGAGGAGGTTGAGAAGAACGGGGGGTGTTATGGAAAACTATATATGAAGCCTCGAATAAGATAAAAATAGAATAGGTTAAAGCTCATATCATATGAGACTAATGAGAGTGATGCATGAATTTTATGGTAGGTAACAAAGAAGGGTAGGTAATCTAAGATCCTAAAACATACTCAAGAGCCTATCTTCCTATGCCCAAATCAAACCTCCAAAGCACATTTGGTGTTGGGTATTGAGTAAGAGAACAAAGGGGGTATATATAGAAAGGTTAGATTCAATCATCACCGTTAGATTCGATCATCAGTTTGGATGCCTGCCACGTGGCCACGCGGTATACGCGGGGCGGCTGGCACTTGAAGAGGGAGTGCCGTAGAAAAACGATAATTCACTCACTCTGTCACTCTCGCGCTAGTTAGTAGTTAGTAACATAAAAGATACTATCATGCTTCAGTGTGGAAATTCTATGGCAATTTTTTACAAGAGCCAAATCTCTTCACGTATCTTAAACTTTGTATGTATACTATACTGTATTGCAAGGAAGTGGGGAAAAACATTACACAGTCATATTAATGAAAAATGATAGACGTATTAAAATCTTCTATCAATCTAATTGTCGGTTTCATTGTGAGACATTGTAGTTTGAATTTGGAAGAAGGTTAAAATGAATTTTATAAACAACTGCCAGAATAAAAACAAAAGGGGCTAACCGAATTGGTGGCTACTAATTTGCACCCTATTTCCTAGGTTGTGGTGATAACGATTCTCATTGTCAACATATGCGCGTGGAATGATGCTCTTGTCTTAGGGAGTTTCAGTTAATATCTAGTTTTAGCTACTCCCATTTGTCAATTGTCACTCCCTATTTATTATAATTATTTATAGCATTTCTAAGATTCCCTTAGTAAGAAACATGTTTAGTATTATCCAATTTATATTAATCCAAGTTCTAAGCAATCTTGAACAATTACATTGCCAAATAAAAATATCTAGGATTAAAAAATATTTATTGATAAAAATTATTACTAATACTAAATTATTCGATAAATAAAGTAGACAAATTTCTAAATTATTTCATGACTAAGATATTCCAAAAATTTAAGACCTAATTAAAGGCTTTAAAGTTCACAATGATTATTGATAAAAGAAAAAGAGTTGAAGAGATTTTTTTTACACTTTTTTCTTATTTTTTGTTTAAATGTTTTCTCATTTAGACCTGGATGATAATTAGATAAAACTATCCTTTTTATTTATAAATGTTAAAAATTAAGAGAAAAAAATATACACGCAACATCAAAACTTGATCATGGAGATTCAATATCAATTTCCTTAATAATGTTAATACTTAAACATAATGCAATAACTTAGAACAAATTGTCAGGTCCAACCAATCTACCTAAATTTGTTCACCCTTATCTGCTTCCGCGTATACCACAAACACGCATATAGCAATTCACAAAATTTGTACCCTGGCTAAGCATCATGACTGTACAGGAGCTTCTTATTGTGCGTGCGTTATTTTGTTCAAATAAAGGCAATCCTTAAATATTATTAAATAATATAAATTTAAAATATCATAGTAATAATATATTATAAGCATTAAATAAATTTTTTATTAAAGACATTTAAAATAATACAAATAAAAATAATAAATAAAAAGTAATAATAGGTAATTGAGATTCTAATACACAATTCTTAATTTAATGTTAAAAATAAAAGGCTATATATTTATTAAAACAAATTTAAAGGCATTTTAGAAATAGTATGACTAAAGGCAATAAGAATGAAGTGGTAATAGACTAATGGGAGTGGCAATAATCACTCCCCAAGTTTTAGTTCAACATTCTAGATGATTAAGTTCCTTGATTAAGATATGATAACGTAACAAGTCTTCTTTCCAGAAAAAGAAACGGTTGCTAGTTAAGCATGGGGTGAAGATAACTTATGAGTCACAGTGAGTCTTTGACTGAATACGCGTAGTTTTAATTTATGAATTTATGAATACGCGTTCACCATTCCAACCAAACACTTTCAGAACGTAAACATATTAATATCAACTGTATAAACAGAAAATAAATTTTTATTGACACGAGTTCCGTTTTCTTTTTCACTACTTTCAGTTCACGACACAAATCATATATTTAGGAAAAACTATAATTTATTGTCAGTAAATAAGCTTGTAAGACATTTTTTAATTTAAAATTTAAAACAATTAATTTTAATGCATCGACACTTTCACCCAAACTTAGTGTAACTACTATAAATCAATCACGAGTTAAATGCCGAAGAGGGCAACGAAAAAAATCTAACCCAAGCCAAGTATAAGTAGGAAAAATTGTTGTGTAGAAGAAGATGAATAAGAACTTGAATATTGTGGTTTCAAGGTACGAAATTAATCTTTAGAGATATTGACATAATTGTTATGGGTTATGACGATCCTCTCAAGATATAATGAAACCTCTATATGAATTTCTTGTCTAGTAATAATAAAAAATTCTCTTTCTCTTGAACTTTTAAGGCTCTTAAACTCACATAATACACAAAGCAAAAAAGTGAGTTATCTGTTCAATAATAGAGATTATTTATATTTGATGATTAGATGCAAATGAATGATCACATCTTTATATAACTTTTTTGTAAAGTCATGTCTTTAAAACCAAAAGTGGTGTACAGAAATTTGAAAGCCATGACTCATGAAACACAATGCTTAAGCATGCATGTTCATGCTTGAATTGAGTCAAGTTTCATAATTGCAACGTTTGTGAAGAATAACAATATAATTATTTATAAAAACATGAGTTATTTGGCACCGTACGTGAACCAACATATTCGCATTGTTATGTGAGAAGCCATTCGATAACACTATAGAATCAAACTTCTCATGCCACTGTTTAGGAGCCTATTTTAAGCCATATAAAGACTTAAAAAGTTTACAAACTTTATTTTCATTTCTGGGTAGCACATAGCCTTCGGTTGTTCCATATAAATTTCTTCATTAAGATTTCCATTAAGAAAAACTGTTTTAACATTCATTTGATGCACATGAAGCTTGTAAATGGATGCTAATGCTATAAGAGTCCTAATAGAAGTCATTCTTGCCCAGGTGCATAGGCATCAAAATAGTATAGACTTTCCTTTTGTTTAAACCCTTTCGCTACCAACCTTGCTTTGAAGGTCTGTAGTGAACCATCTGTGTCATACTTTCTTCTAAATATCCACTTGCATCCTATAGGCTTTGATCCTTGAGGCAAATCAACTAAGACCCAAGTGTTATTAGATAATATTGAGTTCATTTCATTATCTGCTTCTTTCCAAAAGACAGAATCTCTAGAGGCCATTGCCTCTTTAAATGTTTGAGGATCACCCTCTATACTTAGAACAATAGGGATCTTGTTTATCAGAATCCCTGGTTCCTTCAACCAAAAAGGTTATAGCCTAGAGGAGATAAAATTGGACCAAAGTCTTTCTCTTTTCTCACTCTTTGGCTCCTTTTTGGTTCAACTAATTCATTGTCACTTAGACTTTTATTGCCTTGATTTACAATCGCTTCTTGGGAAACTTCTGTATCCTTTTGGGGATATTCCAAATTGGGGTTTGATTCACCAATGAATTTATTTTCAATAAATTCTACCTCCCTTGATTCAACAACTGTATTGAACACTGAGTCCAAAATTCTATATGCCTTTGAATTTTGATCATGTCCTATAAAGGTCCCTTTTATGGCTCTTGGCCCCAATTTAGTTCTCTTTTGATCAGAAACATGATAAAAGGCTAAACACTCCCAAACTTTTAAATAATTTAATTTTGGTTTTCTTCCTTTCTATATTTCATATGGAGAAACCTTCTGGTTCTTGACGGTATCCTGTTATGAATATGACATGCTATCAATAATGCCTCACCCCATAGATTGTGAGGTACCTTAGCATTTAATAGCATTGAATTAACCATATCCACTAAGGTACAGTTCTTTCTTTCCGTTAAAACATTTTGTTACGGAGTATATGGAGTAGAACATTCATGCACAATACCATGTAATTCACAAAAATTATCAAATTCACTAGAAAAATATTCTCCACCTCTATCACTACGAAGAATCTTTATTTTCTTATTATGCATATTTTCTACTTCCATTTTATATTTCTTAAACATTTCAAATGCTTCATCTTTATTTCTTATCAAATATACATAAGTGAATCTAGAACAATCATCAATAAGGGTTATAAAGTACCTTTTTCCTCTTCTAGTAATATTTCCATTTAATTCACAAATATCACTATGTATAAGTTCTAGCAAATGTGTATTCCTTTCAACTTTAGGAAATGGTTTCTTAGTAATTTTGGATTGTATGCAAATTTCACATTTCTTATTAAAATCCTTATTACTAAGATCAATATAATTATGTTTTTGCATATATTCAACTGATTTGTAATTTAAATGCGCTAGTCTACTATGCCATAAATCACAAGAATCAACAACATATAAATAATCATTCACTTTTTCATTAATACTAAATTTGAACATGCCTTGAGTACAATATCCTTTTCCTACATACACATCATTCTTAAGCAATAATTTTATCGGATTCCATCACAATTTTGAATCCTCTTTTACATAAGAGACTAGCAGAGACTAAGTTCTTCCTTATATCTGGAACATGAAGTACAGTAACTAAGTTTAACTTATTTCTCGATGTAAAGTTCAATTCCACTGTTCCTTGATCACAAACTTTGGTTGAATTGTCATTCCCCATTAACACCTCTCGATTATTCACTTCTTCATATGTCTTGAATTGATTGCGATCATTGAAAACATGACAAGTACGGAATCTAGCCATCACTCATGGGCTATTCCATGTGTTGCCATGTTAAGTTCTGTGATCATACCAATGTACATGCATTGAACTTCCTCATTATCATAGCAACCAAGTCCTTTTCTTCCACTAAGTTGGCCTTAGAACTTGACGCTTCTTTTGAGTTGTTACCCTTTCTAGAAGTCAGCAATCCTTGATATAATGCCATTTCTTGTGGCAATGGTAGCATTCTCTTTGTCTCTTTTTATCTTGCTTGGCATCCACGAAGGATTTCTTTCTTTTGCCTTTATTGACATTCACTTCTCTAACATAGTTCACTTTAGAACTTTGAGAAAGATACACAACATCACGTTTTTGAGTTTTCTCTTCTATACGTAAATGCCTTAGTAATTTTTCAACGAGAAGTCTTCACCAAGATGTAGGAGTTTCTTTCTATAATCATTCCAAGATGAAGGCAATTTTGCAATAATTGCTCCAACTTGTAATGATTCGGGAACCATTACTTGTAGATCACAAAGTCTACTTACAAGGATTTGTAACTCATGAACTTGATCCATGATAAGCACATTATCAACCATAATAAACTCAAAGTACTTCAACATGATAAATTTATCTGTACCTTGTCGCTCATTATTGTATTTTTCTTCTAAAGACTTCCAAATCTCCAATGGCGATTGAATTGAAATATAACGATCATAAAGTCTATCTGATAAGGTGTTGAGAATGTGCCCTCGCATGCAAAAGTGTCCTCATCACGCTTTTTCTTCAATTGGGCAATCATTTCCTTCTCTTCATTGGTTGCATCTTCAGCAACATCAAGAATTGGTGTAGTGTTTGGATCAAGCACATAAGCAAGATTTAGCACTGAAAGAAGAAACATCATTTTGTCCTTCAATCGGTTAAAGTTTGTCCCATCAAACCGATCTAGTTTGATAAACTCTTGATTCATGACCTTGAAAATGTTATTTTGATCTTGAGTCATCTCAAAAAATATCTCTCTAAAACTGTTAGGAAAAATTGTTGTGTAGAAGAAGATGAATAAGAACTTGAATATTGTGGTTTCAAGGTACGAAATCAATCACTATCTTTAGAGATATTCGCCTTCACACGTAGTTGCTATGGGTTGATTACGAGACTTGGATACAATGAAACCTCTATATGAATTTCTTGTCTAGCAATAACAAGAAATTTCCTCTCTTTTGAACTTTTAAAGAACTCTTAAACTCACATAATACACAAAGTAAAAAAGTGAGTCATCTGTTCAATAATGGAGATTATTTATAGTTGATGATTAGATGTAAATGGATGATCACATCTTTACATAACTTTTTCTTAAAGTCATGTCTTTAAAACCAAAAGTGTTGTACAGAAATTTGAAAGCCATGACTCATGAAACACAATGCTTAAGCATGCATGTTCATGCTTGAATTGAGTCAAGTTTCATAATTGCAACGTTTGTGAAGAATAACAATATAATTATATATTTATGAAAACATGAGTCATTTGGGGCACTGTACGTGAACCAACATATTCGCCCATGGTTTCAAATTGGTTTCCAATACATCCTTCACAGTACTTGTAACGTTGTGAACATTCCAATGAAAAACGGTTTACACTTGTAAATATATTTCAGTTTTGCATATATTTTTATTATACCATTTTTACACTGTTTCCGTTTTAGATAATAATAATAATAATAATAATAATAAAACAAGTTCGAAGGAATAATGGTGGGTAGAAGGTAGTGTACAAGAAACATTTCTCATTTAATATTGGGGTATTTGTGCGTATCACAATTTCTATCCAAGACCATTACCAATATCATCCAGTAAGGTGTGAATGGAATGCATAGTAGAGACGGAACAAAAGCAAATAACTGCATTCCACATGGTGATGCTAGCAGAAAACCTATACCAGCTTGTATTAGGGTTGGGAATTATCTTTAGCCACACTATTATTCCACGGGGGAAGGTCCTTCTTCGAGTCTGATATCACCACCATGCTCACAACCCAACATGATTGCCATTAGCATAAGCTTGCCTGCAACTGGAAAATCCTTGTGTTGCATCAATATCGTTTCAACCGAAGAACTCATATCCGCCGAAATATGAGTCTCCAAAGTTTCTTGCCTCAAGGGCATCACTTGGTCAAACCCTTCTTCAAAGGTTTCAGCTCCGGGTCCATAACATCTGCTAGAAGCCTGAAGAAGTATGGAACGTTTCAAGTTTTGCGGCGTTTCCTTGTCACTCCATCCTTCAACTATGTATGAATCATGGAGTTTACTCCAATCATCCTGACTGGCAGCCTTTTTCCAGCAATCCTCCAAAAGCTTTCTGTGCATCTTGCGAAATGAGGAACTGGTCCATGCAAACACGTCAAAGGCCCACAATGAGAGTTCTCGCTCTTCACCTTCCAGGCACAATTTAATCAAATCTTCTGGATGAAGCAGCTGATCTTCAACAAGTTGCTTATCTTCAATGGAAGGGAGATGTTTCATTACTTCCTCCTGCAGGTCATCAAGTGTTCAAGTGAAAATGGATAAAAAGGACTCTTGAAAGGGTAAGATGAGGCTTATTTATCAGTACATGGTTCAATAAGTTCTCATGAATCAAACAAAAATATTGATTCGTACCCCAAGAGGCCCATATAAAACACAATCACACAACTTTCAAAACCAATACACCATTAGTCGGACAATTTCCTAGCAACACATGTTCTTTAGAACTTAATCAAAGCATGCCAAGTCCTTGAGGGAGGTGGCGGACCTTTATTGATGTTCAATATTCATGATGAATAATGATGATGAAGTCGATCAAGAAAATTTTCCAAAACTTCATCTTCAAATAGACAATTGAAAGAAAAACCTCAAACCTACCTGAAATTTTAGTATCTTCAGATCAGCCTCAATGCGGTCCACCTTCACTTGAGTATCAGCATCTCTGCCAGCTATTAAACAAGAAAAGGTAGTATTTGTCACAAATACAATTTATGAGGCATCTATTCATCAAAAAGGTTTAGGCATTTAATTTATTAAACAACTAGTCTCCAAATGAAACATTTTTACGCAGATAAAAACTGGAGACAAACAACAATCTTTATTCAATGTTTTAAAAACCAGACCCAAACCCAAAGGCAAACAAGATATAAGGCAACGAGTAACATATAAAATGGTCGAAGTCAATGCTTAGAATTGGACAAATTTTGCTTATTAAGTGGCATTCGTTGCGACTTCAAACTTGAACACTTTCATGGTAGAAGCAAATAAAAGATTTCCAAAACTCCAGATTGCGACCTATCAATTCCAAACCATAAGAAAGAGTTTGACAGCAAAGCCACTGCCATTAAGTGAACTTGGTAATCGATATTATCATATGACCAAAGAGCTCACATGTAATCAGATAATTGAACATCAAAAGTACATTGTCACCAGAGGGATTTAACTTCAATTTACATGAAGGTGAACAAAAATGAGTTCAAAATCTCAGGAGTTAGTAGCTAAGAGCCTAACACAATTAGGAAAACATCTAAAGAATACAAAATAGCATGAAGGGGGAGAAAATAATCTCAACATGGCACGAAAAAATTACACAGCAGCCGTACCTGCAAAGGCAGCTATCTTAGAGAGATATAAAAGATTCTTTCTGTCAGTTAATTTTAGTTTCAACTTCAGATAATCTTGTTCTCCTTCCTCTTCAGGGACTGAGGTAGATTGCATGTTTTGCATGAGAGCAAATTGATGAAGTGTTTCCGAAGCAGAAGAAAACTGATGAAGGAACAAATCATGAAGCCAAAGAAGATCTGCATGCTCCTTCAGGAAAATGGATAGCTCCTCTGGAAATTCTTCCCCAAGCCTTAAGAGCTCAGAGAATTGTCTGCTTTCATGAAGTTTCTTAAAGACATAGTAACTAAATCCCCCATTAGGTCCCAAGCTTTCATGCTGCAAACAAACCACAGAAACATTATTGAGGGGCTATCAATATTAAAAAGAATGCCCTTCCTAAAAAACAGGCAACATATAGTACATACAGAATCTTTAGGGAGCTGAGCTAAGAAAATTGTCATTGCAAATAATACGGGGAAAAGGGAATAAAGCAACACAAGTGACACTCAAAGGAGAAACATACTCATACCATAATATTTCGCAGTAATTCTGAGTCATTTACATCACAACATATTGTCCACATAACTTTGTAGCACCCGTGTTGTTTAGCAATAGATAGCAGATGTGATGTAACCTTCATAATGGCTTCGCTACTTTGTCCTTCAGCTCCTTCCATTGAATCCTGACAAGTAACGAAGTGAACAATATACTTGTATTCCAAACAAGAATTGCGTGTTACGGTAAGCTAAAGAGAATAATAACCTTATGGGTAGCTTCAAATTCTTTGACTTGTTGATAAAGAGCTTCAAGAAGCACATCCCGCCTCTCCCAATATTCATTTAATAGACCTTTGTGTTCTTCTCCACACTCAATTTTAGCTGTAACAGCACCAGAATATGCCTCAAGTAGCACTTCAGCTAGTGCTTCTAAATGATTATACAAATCTAATTTTGCTGATCTATCAAGCCCCAATATTCCATTTAACAACTGAATCAAGACAGAAGCAACACTCCAAATCCCCTTGCGTACAACAGGTTGACAATACCAAGGTGTTAAACCTTCAGGAGGTGGATACCATAAACGATTCTCATTCTTATAGTTGAAGCATGTCCTAATTATGGTAACACATGCATTTGAGAGTTCACATGCCCTCTGAATCTGGATTCCGAATGGGTGCCCCGGTCTTATAACATATTCTAATTCTGCATCTAAGCAGTAAAAGAAATCTTCAAGATCTGAAACCTTGCTGTAGAATACTTCAGCATTATCTCTATCCATCAGAAGGACAGTATTCCGGCGAGCTCTCTCACCAACCAATTGTATCAGGTCCCAAAGGGCACCTGATGTCTGAATATCTGAATTAGAATTCAAGGTGCTCACATTAGTTGAACGATTCTGGCTAATCAGATTTTGCAGCTCCCTCAGTTGAATCATTGCAGATAGTTTTTCACCATGTTCCAAGATAATTTGCAAGGCATGTCCTGGCAAAAAATATATATATATATATAATTCAGTTCATGAAATATCCACCTGGTGTTCAATATGCGTTGCTTTTCTTCCAGTTTCCTAAACCTATAATAATTGATTTGATTACCTAATTAACTTAATCATTTTTGTTTGAAAAAAAACAAAAAAAAGCAGGGAAGATATAATCATTAGTTAAAACACAAACCAAACACACTCCTCACATTCATTCCCATTCCTAGAAATCAAATGATATCTAGGAATAATAACCCTTAAGCATATCTAAAATCCAAACTGCAAAATCAACAAATTTCAGAGCTGTTTCATTGATATATTCAAGCCCTCCCTTAATAATTATACCTATACTAGTTTTAAATCTCACATGTGAGGCAAAGGGGAAGAAAGAAGATAATTAAGCATCTATTCATCTTGTCACAATATAAACCTCCTTAGTCCTCCCATTCAGTAACTTGCACATGTTGTGGGAGAGAAGCAGATAGGCCATAATTGAGTGTACATTCATTTTACCCAACTCATAAACCTCAAAATACTATTAGCGAAAGAACACACTGCACACTTTTTTATGCTACACTTAATGAGATTGTCCTAAGAAGTATGATTATTTTACCATCTGCAGAATCAGTAATAAATTGATCATCCAAATATTATTATGATGTAGCTGATATTTTTGAAGAAAAAGATAAAAATCAGCTTGGTGAGTATACCACCATTTTACTCACATAACCCATACATATCATGTAACTATCAGCTTTAAACATGAGCAAACAAGTTAATTTGATATGGTGGAATTGTAGAAGTAAAATGATCAAATCAAAACAAATGAACTTTTGGTGAATAGAATACAGATTTCATACTCTGCCTAGAACACAGCTCCTCATGGCATTTGGATAATGCAAGAAAGTGAAGGAACTTTTGAAGCTTCTGCTGCTTTTCCAAGAGTTGGGTGGAAACAACGGCCATGGCCACAATCTCTGCTCCTCGTGTTGTTGTCCAGTGTTTGGCTAAGGTGTCAATGATTGATTTGCTCATCCGCACAAAAACATTTGTTTCTCCATCCCTTTCAAATGAACCAGAAGTTTCTAGCTTTTCCAGTGACCTGTCAACTTGCCCAGATGATAAAAATTCATTGAAAAGATTATTGAGTAAAGCTTCTGATTCTTCATCTTGTGCAATTCGACGTGCAACCCCACTCAAAACAGCCCTTTGTCTGTCTCCAGTACCCCATGCTTCAGAGCTAGCCCTTCTAGGAGCAAAGTTACCTGCAAATGTAAGATTTCTTATCTCTTCTTGTGCAGATCTTTCATTTGAACTGCCTTTGCGTGATAAGCTCCGCTCAGGTGGTTCAACTCCACCAAGTATGACAGCTTTCTCTGGTATTGCCCATATTCCAGCTTTCTCTGTTAATACAACCCATGCACCTTCTTCATAATCATCCGCAGAAGGAAGGACTGAAGCATCTAGAACCTTTCCAGCATCATAGGGTAAATCAAATTGGTAGAGTCGAGTTGAGTTCTTATAATAGTGGGAGACTGTTGCCGTTCCATCCCCAGATATTATGACTGTAGATCCTGAAGGCTTGCCCCCTATCCGAAGCCTCATGGAAAACAAGAAGTCTTCATCTTCAACTCTAGCTTTTGGGATTATCACCTCAATGGGAGCCTTTTTCTCCAAGATCCTGTCATTTGCAGTCTCCACACCTGACCCAGATTTATATTGCATGGTTAGAAGAGAATACTGCATGTAGCTTGAACTGCTAATCCGGTCCTTACAAAAGGTAGCAACAAGAATGGTAATCACTTTTCCATTATCTCCCACCTGCACATCAAGAGGCCATATTCCCTTTTGACCCGCCAGATCTTTCTTAATGCCAACATCAGCATCAGTTCCAACTATTTCCTGTGACCAAAGCTTTGAAACATGCACATCAGAACTAAGTTCTACCCTAAAACACTGTATCTCAGAGTCTGTCAACACCAAAAATTGCCGACTTGATTCCTTAGTGGAATGATGTGGCAAACACCACGTCAGTGACCTTGGATACCATTTGTTGCTTGCGAGTTGTCCTGAATCACCTCCTTGGTGAGGGAAATGCATAATATTTTCATATACTTTCCTTCGAATGACGCCAGTAGGACTGCAGTGAAACTGCCAAAGTTCACCATTTGAGCAACATGCAAGGGCAACGCATACAAACTTACAACCAGGAACTGCCGAAGCAATCAAAGAGTTAAATGTGTGCAATCCATTCAAACTACCGCCTAGCTTACTTTGTTGCCGCTGCTTGCCAGAGCTTGTTTTCCAATCAGGAGTGAAAACAGCCTCCAACTCATCAGAAGACGCAAGGCTAGTGACTGGAGCATTGTCAGATTGAGAATATATATCAGGCCAGTAAATAACAGTCCGAGTTTTCCAGTTACACATAACAACAGCAGCAGAGTTGCAATGCTTTGCGACTTTATTCGTTCCCACAGATGCACTATCACAATTAACAACACAGAGCAACCATCTCCCTCTAGAATCATTTTTGCCAACATCCCCATCATCCCAAACATCCAACGGAATTTCAAGAACAACACATTTCATCGACGATGCAGGGGACAAGTAACTCCAAATGAAGACCCTGTTCCCACAAACAATCCAAGCAAGGGAAGTGCTCTTGTCAATCCCACCACAAGCCAAATCTTCAGCTGCATCACAAGTCACAACACACCTCAAAAACATCAGAACTTCTATAACATTGTTTTACCCTCTGAATCTGTGTTACACTGAAAGTGGTAATTCGTTAGCAACGGCTCAAATTAGTTACAGTTAGCTACATTACTTATTCGAACAAACACATGTGACAGTAGCACCACTATAGTGTGTATATACACACACACACATTGATGCTCATCATTCATTTCTCACATTATTCAACACCAGCTCAATCCACACGATTTTCTCAGTTTCATTTCCTCTATTTTGTAACAATATTTCTCACAATCTCAACAAAACAAAAAAGCTAGCGCAATTCGATTAACCGATGAAATGAAAAAAAAAATGCAAACTCTCACCGGGAACTCGTCTGTGAAGCGAGGAAGCTTGCTCATCGCGAACCAATTGAGGAAACTCCGAGACGAAAACGGGCTTAATTGGATCTGTGCTGTCCCCTTTTCCACTTCTATCGACCTGAGGAACCCTAAAAAAGTTTAAAAAAAAAAACCGGAAGTCAGATATTATAAAAAGAAAAACGGAGAAGCAGAACGCGATTTTGAGGGAGAAAAAGCGCGTTTGAAGGTTAGTGAGTCAGTTAAGTTACCTGGCGAGGACAGATAAGCGAGGAGCCCAGGGAGCAGGGGTGCCGGTGGTTGGGCGGTTAGGGACGGCGGTGTGGCTGAAGAAGGAGGAGCTTCGTTGTTGAGTTTGAGGAGTCACCGGAGAATGGAGGACGACGCTTCCATTCTCCGCACTGCTGATCTTCTTCTTCTTCTTCGCTGTTGCAGAAAACATTGCCCAGTGATAGTGAAGTGGCAGGTCCTTAGGGTTTATGGTATTAGAGGGGCTTTCGGTTTCGTTTTCTTTTGGTTTTATGTCACAGTACAGTCGGAAGAAAACATTTTGAATCGCAAGAGGGAAAAAGGAGAGAAAAGAAAAGGAAAGAAAGGGACACAGATTCCTAGAAAGAAAAGGAAATAGTAGAAAATGGTATTCACTTGAAAAAAAAAAACGTTTTTCATAACTAATTTTCTAAATTTTTGTTCGATTCCGAGATATAACAAGTTGAAAAAGAAAAGAGGAAAAAAAAAAAACTTTTGCCAATGGGTATTCTTTTTCTTTGGGCGAATAAGAAGGATAAACTATTCATAAGTTATGATTATGCTATTAGTATATCATCTAAAAGCACACAACATTATTGGAGTATTTGTATTATTCATTTAAAAAATAAATATTACGAGAATAAAATTGTTTTGATGACTAAGAAGTCACATGTTATTTAATTCTTCAGTTTTAACTATTCGTGAAAGATTCAATGAGAAAAATTACTTCTGTCTATTTCCATAAAATTTATTTTTCAGTAGATATATATCTTGTATTGATGATAACATGAATATGATTGTTAGAAAAATGGTATGAAGCCCCTGTTCCATGACCAGAGAGGTATAGATAAAGGTTAAACAAATTTATCCATTGATAATAAAGGAAGCAATAGCCATAATCTTATGCATATATGATATATCTTATTGTAGACAGTGGGATTGCAATTCTGGAGTATGCAGGGAACAATACGATGAGAGTTCGTTATTTGGTGCTTATATTATCAGCTCTAAGTTAATTGTGTTAAATTTACGATGACAAAACACAAACGTATAAGAAATGCTTTATAAATGTGATAATATATTCGCATAAGTTTGACCATAAATGTGGCAATATACTCATTCGGAAAGGTTAGCCTTCTACCACACAGCATAACATATTGATCGATTTTGTATGAATCCGTAGCTTCATAGTTTGATATTACGAAGATAACAAGCCATTTAACTCGCACAAAGATATATATATATATATATATATATATATATATATATATATATATATATAGCTACACTGCAATGTCGCATTCAGTAGAAATAAATGTATAATAACACTGGCAGATGAACTTGTTTAGAGGCTCTTGGCTCCCATACAAACTAGAAATTCAGAGATAAAAGGAGTATTTGAACTTGAACAGAAAGACGACATATATAGTATTTTCGTTCATATATGAGAGAATACATTAATTACACAGCACCAGAAATCATTGCACAAGGACCTTGTTCTCCAGAGAAGAAACATCCCCTCCTTGCGGAATCAAAGAAAGATAAAGAGAAAAAAAATGCTACGAAAAAGTGCTTTCCTACCTCCTCCTGTTGTCTAGGCAAAAAAGAAAATTGCTATAAGTACACATATGGTAGAGGGTTGTATTGTATCACTATCAAGGCTCCAGCTTCAAGGATACAACTCTTGATTGTCGGTTGGATTTTGCAAACTTTAAGAACACTGTAGATAGGCACGCCGGTGCCCACCATGGCCGCCGCACCTTTTGCTCTCCTTTCAGACAAGCCACTAGAGACATGAATAATAATAATAGCATTAGGAGCACAAAACAGATGGGGACATTTTTTTTTTTTTTTTTTCTCTTTTTCTTCAAACACTCTGATTGTTTAAGACTTCCCTCCTCTTCCTCTTTTGATGTTGCAGTAACAACATCATCTTCCGAGAGAAAAGTCATGAGGGTACAAGACAAGAAAACAGAAGCTTATGCACATTTCATGTCTCCTTATGTATAAACATACCACATGCTTATGGAAAGGATGTTTTAACTACTAAGTTTAACATAATCATACTTTTCAACCAACAAATAAGAATATAGCGCCGACTGCAGACTAATTGTCACATCTATGAGGAAAAACTTCAAGAAAATGTAGTTCCTGAATTGACTTTGCAACATCAACATAGCAAAAGCTAGAAAATTATTTGATGTGATGAGACCCTATTGATGGTTGCCTAGGTGACAAGACTGACAACTGTACCAATAACACAGGCATGGTGTCAATTTCTAAATAAATCTCGCACTATTGCCAAACTTCTATTAATCTTTGAATATTGCATACTCGTATTTTCTTGGAACGTTAAAAGGGCATGAAAACAACCCAGCCTTACCTCACTGGATGAGAAACATGAAACAGATCGTGAAAAAAGGAAAAAAAAAAGAAAAAATTCAAATAAAGTTTATCTGCATGTTTTTGTGTGTGTACTGGTTAGGAGACAGATCGAGTGTAATACCTTTAATCCGTCTTAATTCCTTGCACAATGTAATGAAGTCTCCCCACTTCATGTGGCAGCGTCTTATGAAACGAAGGATCTGTTCGGTTGTGAACATAGACATCCCTTCCAAGTATTCTCCATTAACACCATTTTCTTTAAAAATTTGACGGTAACTACCAAGATTTATAGTCTCCAGCCACAAGCCAACATCCTGATAAAACAGACAAGAAAAAGATGAGCAAGACTACAAGAGAGCTGTTGTTAGTTTATATTCTCATTTAACTTATGACTGCCAAGGACCTACATCATAGGTCTCTATTCCAGCACCCGAAGAAGAAGAAGAAGAAGAAGAAGGAGCAGTCAATTATATTCACCAAGATTACATCCTCTTCAACAAATCTCTCAGCAATTTGCACAATTCTCAATACAGACAATAACATAGATGAGCACTTAGATGCACTCCAAGTTCACTAAATTATATAGTGATTCATCATAATGCCTAATTACATTGTAGAGTCTATCCCTAGGAGAAAAAATGCACATTTTTTTACAATTTAACAATATATAAGCAGAATAACACTGTAATATGATGATCTTGACACACATAATGCAGCATTAAATAAGCGCACACTCAAGATTGATGCTATAGCTCTAACCACTTAACTAAGCAACTTGTGACAAGGATAAAGCATAATATTGCCATGCTATTACTGATAAAGGGGAAGGGACTAAGGGCATAATGAAGACAAATAATATAATGACATTACTTTCAGTTGCTATGTTTACAAGGCATAACTAAAACAAGAACAGAGGTGTAAGAATACAGTATGACCACATATTTTGACAGAACTTTGATTAATTACAGAGAAAATTAATGTATAATCCCTCACTTTTTATGAAATATTAGAAACTGAAGAATTGAACAAAGTTTCCTTGCACAAAGTGATCAAACAAAGCCATAACTTGCAACTACAAACATTACTTATAGTCCAATTAGGCGATGAGATTCACAGATAAGTGTATGTACAAGCTTTATTAGCAAATTATGCCCGCAATAGATAAGGACTTCAACATCATCACCAACTTCCAACTTACAATATCCACTTTTACCAGTTAAGCTAGCTAACCCTTGGCTCTCATGAGTTATAACAACCCAAACTTTCCACTTCAAATTTGTCTAAATTGAAAGAGGGATAGAAAGGGAACAAAAATACAAAACAAATGTCATGCTAAATTGCTAATAACATCATAGGTATCAAACTCAAACACAAAGTGAAAAGGCAAAAGACTATCATAGACCAGCAAAATTTATCACTCTATCAGCAAACTACTGAAGCAAATCAGTATCACAACCCAGACAACCACAGAGCAAGTTCAACTCATCCACCCAAAGAATTCAGTTCAATTAACTGTGACAGAGATCTAATTATACGTTAAAGGGAAAAAATCATATTGAAAAAAAGGAGCTTATATATCAGGATTCTTTTTAAGGAAAATCTCAAAATAATTAACAAATAATTTAAATCAAGTGAGTGAGGGATTGAAGAAAATTGATTAACCTCAACAGTCCAGATGAAGAAATCAAGAGGCTCCGGTGACTGTCCTTTGTTCATTTCCCAAATCAGAGTTCCCCCAAATACACCTAAACAGATACACCAAACACCTCATCAGAATCACCCCAATAATTTTTATAAAAAAAAAAAAATTTCTCGATAAAATTCATAAATAAAATTTCCCAGATTGATAAATATAAAGGGTCCAACTTAAAAGGAAAAAAAAGGATTAGGTAACCCACTAAATAGAAGCTAAAATTGCAAGATCTCAAGTAACTCAATTTCCGGGGGGAACAAAAACAATAATCAAAAGAGAAAAATTAAATTAAATCTAAAAAAAATAACATGCTTACCACTTAACGCAACTAAAATCACAGATACAACTAAAAAAGAAAAAAAAAAGATAAATTTTGAGGAGAAGAAGAAGAAGAAGAAGAAGAAGGAGGAGCAGGAGGAGAGAGAGAGAGAGAGAGAGATGGAACTAATAAGTGTGTGTGTTTGTTGGGAACCAGCCTTTTGGTTTTGTTTGTTTGAGCTCAGAATTGCATGTTAGCAAGGTGTTTGATGAGTGTCAACGCGCCTCAACTGCATCACAAAACCCACGCGCCAACTTTGCCACTCACTCAGCCCCTACCAATGCCATCATCATCCCCTTTCATCCTTCTTTCATGCCGTACGGCTCTTCCTCATTTATACTGAACTTTTTTCGTTTGGGTACCAGGAGCAATGTTTTATAGAAAGAAAAATATTATTTATATTTATAAGATATTAAATATTTTATCGATTTATATTTTATTTATTATTATATCTCATCTATTATTAGATGAGATATAAATTGATGCGATATCTTATATATTATGAAAACAAATAATATAACTCAATCTAATAATTAGATTCTAGAGATTTTTACACGAATAAAATCAAAAAAATCATTAATTATGCGAATAAATAAAAAAGTTATTAATTATGGATATAAACCATTTTTATAAAGATGAATACGTTGGGGGCTTCGTATAAATGCATGAATAGTGTAAATTCAAGGATACTTGCGTATTCATGGTATGGGTACACAAGAGGTCTTTACGTATTCTTTATTTTACAATTCGCTTTGGATTCTTATGTATTGGTTGCCTTTCTTTTTATCCGTTGCTCACTCCATTTGGTGTGTGAAGTGTTTTTTGGGAGAAAATTGTAAAGTGTTTCATACTTGTTCATTATGATGAAAAAATGGAAGACACAATAAATGAAGGAATGAGATTTTATAGTCAAAGACCAGTGTCATCTTTATCCGTCTATAAGTTTTTTGGAGTTGCAAGGCAAAATACTTGAGGATAAGTCCTCACAAATGGATTTCCAGATGTTTTATAGATTACCTATATCATTTGGGGGTGGTGTAGCCAAATATAACCGTTTTCCATCTATGGCGACAATGAAACGAGCCTCATGTTTAAATTTCAAGCTCGATTTTTGAAGGTTCGAGTAATGGAAATTTTCGTTCTAGAAGATTGTGATTTGAGCTCTCCTGTTCTACTCCTCATACATCAGTTAATGAAACCTCGGAGCAACATGGGTCTACACACCCTAAGGTGGCCCAGGACACCAGTTCGTAGTCCCAGCTTGCAGATATGGTGGTGCAAGATGCAGGCCATCAACTAGACATGTGGTTGTTTGGGGTTTCAACTTTCACGTAGATCAGGGATAAAGAAGAAGAGAAGAAAAGCTAGGGTTATATCGACAAGAAGGTAATGAGTATAGTGATGAGGAAACACGTGATACGCAATCTCAATTTATGGGGTCACGAGCCAGTCTAGTCGTATCACAAGAATATCCTAGTCACTATTCTTCGAGAAACTTGGATGTGATGCATGAAAATAGCTTTGCAGGGCCTATTGTGAGAGTGGTTGGAGGTGAAGGTGAGTTTGAGGTCGGGAAACAATTTCAGGACAAAGGGGTTGTGTTGTTTGTAATCAATAATTACAATATCAGAAGAAAAGTCCAATTCAAGGTCTTAGAGTTTGGTCAAACAAAATACTAGTGCAAATGTATGAAGTTTGGCAATGAATGTAATTGGAGCATAAGTATTACATTTCGGCAAAAAAGGCAAGTATGGGAAGTTCAAAAGTATAATGGAAGACACACATGTTAGTTTGATTTTATTCTTGAACAATACCGGAGTTGGATAGTAATATTATTTATACTAGTATCTTTCCCATGGTTGAGGCGAATCAACAGTCTATCAGATTGTTCAGGGACATGTGGAGTCAATTTTCAAGTTTAATATTTTATAGGAAGGTATAGATTACAAAACGAAAGCAATTGCTAAGATTTATGAGAACTGGAAAGAATCCTACATTGATCTATCGAGGTGGTTGCAAGGTGTGCAGCATTATATGCCAGGTAATTACCAATTAGTTAATTTTTAAATTATTTTAAGTTTGGCTTAATATTAATTAGTAATTAGGTGGCTTAATATATTAATTAGTAACTAATTAATATATTTTCTTGTTAGTTTAGTTTAATGGTTGTTATTGTAACTTTTAGGGTAGTTTAAAAGTATTCAACATAAATTAATTAACTGTTATTGCGAATTAGTTAAATTGTTAGTTTATTTTTTGGGTAATAGTAAAGATTAAATTATTCTAGATTACCGTTAAGTTGATTAATTATTTATTACTTAGGCTGTTATTTATTGTTATATTTTCTTGGAAATGCTAGGTACATTGATCCATTTATTGACAAAGCCATATTATGTGGGTGATATTGTTAATCATAAATGTTCAATGTTTCACCGTGTATTCTGGTCATTTCCACCATGCATCGAGGCCTTCAAATGGTGCAAACCATTTTTTCAATTGATGACACTTATCTGTATGGTAAATATGGAGGCATATTGTTGATGTCTATTGCGAGGATGGTAACTCTAATATTTTGCTTGTTGCTTTTGCTGTGGTTGAAGGAGAGACAAAAGAAGCATGGTCTTTTTTCTTGACCAATCTTCGACAACATGTGACACCTCAATAAGGTATTCTTGTTGTTTCTGACAAGCATGTATCAATCATATCAGTTATAAAGGCGAAGGGTAGTGGGTGGCACCCTTCCTATCACGTATCTTGCATTCATCACATTGCCTATAACTTTGCCGTGCGGTTTAAGAATAAGGATGCCAAAAGAGTTCTTATAAATACGACATATTCAAAGACCCATGCAAACTTTGCGTATTATTATGGGCTCCTGAGGGATGAGGATCCTGATATGTGTTAGTGGGTGATGAAATTTCATGTGAAAAATGGGCCCAGGATGCTTATGAGGTGTGATACCTTAGTTTTAAATAAAAAGGTTAGAAAATTTTTCGAACCAAGAAGGTGTCAATTACCCTTATCTGCGTTTTGGGTATTGAATTTCGCCTACACGCCCTTGGAGGGCTATATATTAGAGCTATTTTCTTGGGACCAAAAGTCCGGTAATTGTTCCTAGAGAAAAATGAGTTAAAGAGGGATTTTAACGAATTTTATGAAACCTCAAGTACTTCATTTTAGCCTGCAAGTTTATAAAATCGTAAGATTTTCCGAATTTGAACTAAAACCCAAAAATGAGATTTTGATTTGTTGGGATTTTGATTTTTCTAATATTTTATTTGAATCCAAATGAGGGTATTTCCCTATTTACATTTATGTTTTAAAGTTAATGGTTTAACTTAAAATTAAGAAATATAAATAAGTGAGTAGTGGGATAGTACAATCCAATACATACTAGTATTGGAGCGTCTGGAGCTTTGGAGACCGCCCAGCGGTCCTGCGTTAACAGTGAGTGAAAGTGTTGGAGCTTCTGGAGACCGCCCAGGTGGTCATGTGCCCAGGCAGTAACAGAGAGTAAGTCGGTGCGCCAAAGTGGCGGGGCCCAGGCGGTCATATGACGCCCAGGTGGTGAACGCGAACATAAAAACCCCATTTCGGTCCAGACCATTCAGACTCACCTTACCTCCCCCAACTTCTCTCAACCTCGAACAAACACCCTTTCCAACCCATTTTTCACTCATAAAACTCCATTTTCTTCCAACTCTTTCAAGTTTAAGTTAGAATCTTCAATCCTCCAAGCTTAAAGATATGTTATTTTGTTAGTTTTTCTTCATTTCCTTCAAGATTTCTTAGTTCAAGGGGGTCTCCATGCTTTTTGAAAAGAGAGGTCTCTACCTTGTTAGAGATTGAATTTGAGTATTTAGAAGTTTTAGAGGTTGATTTTAGTGTTCTGTTGCTTCTATGACAGGTGTCATCCCACCTCCCAGAATTCAATTGGTATTGTTCCTACATCTTCCACCACTCAAAGTGAGTGGGTTCTAGCCTATGACCTCTATGTTGGTCATTATAGTTACTTTCAACAAACCATAAAGAAGAACTATGATTCTATAGTTTATTTTGTAATAGTTGAGATTTATGTTGTCATGAAACATTGATTTTCGAAAACAGCATAAAAGGTGTTCTTGAAAAATGCATGGGACCATATTTGTTGAGATGGTTTTATATAAAATTGTTGATAACTGCAACTGTTTGAGATATATGGTTTGTTAGCATGACTTTTATGCTTAACCGATTATGAAATTGGTGACTATTGGAAATGTTATTGAGGTTTTGGAATTCCCAAGTCTATGAAGGTTTGATATTTGGAATGGATTTAGAAACTTAGACATAAAAGAGTTTTAGCATATGAGTCTGTGTATGACTTGAAACGGTTACCCTATATTCTGTGGATTGAAACCATAGTGTCTTTAACGGGTGATCCCTTGGGCACGGTTTCACAACCTGGTATGCTAAGGTAAACTTAGGGTTACATGGATTCAAAGCTCTCAAAGTAATTAATGATTTTATGGTTTTCAGAATTGTTATTTCATGAGATTAGGATTTGAACCCTAGGATAGAGGACTTCATGAAACATTATGAAAAGACTGGTTAAGAATAAGAATTTCTGAAAGGAACATAACTGAGTTAATGACAGCTAAATCGTTAACCTTGGTACCAAGGCCCACGAGGGGCAATTTATCCAGAGAATAAATCAGTCCACGAGGACGCGGTTACGAGGAACCATTTAGGTCTCAGTCAGGGCTCTTGTTCACAAGGAACTGAGCACCCATTTTTCAGTCCTGATAGTCTGTTCCTTTTTGGTAATTCTTTGAGAATATTATGCTTCTATGGTTTTAGTAAACTTATGATTTTATTGCTATTATGTGAAATAAATATAAATGTTTTGTGAAGGCTGCATTAACAGTATTTATGTATTTTCCTTCCTGTCCCATGTATGGTTGTGGGTGAGGATCCACTCAGTTTTGGTTACAAAACTTACCCTCTCTTATTTCTCCTATTTTACAGACAGAGTGCTCAGGATTTACCCAACTCCTTCCTCCTCTCGGCAATAGAGTATTAGTTGGTAAGCTTCACACGGGTGAAACCCTCTATATATAGAATAGGGTGCTTCAGTGTAGATGGCAGGATCCTGGACCATAATACATGATATATGTTATGTATATGTGATCATGTTGGATTGTAATATATGATTTTACTACTTATAAAGTTTTTGTATATGATAGACTTTCTTTATACTTGTTGACCCCATGAATTCAGACTTTAGAAAATAGGGTATGAGACTAAATTTTGGAAAATTATGACTATATATTTTAAAGATAGATGATTTGTATGTAGAAAAGGTTTTATGATTTAAACAATTTTATAATTTACTGTGCATATAGAGGAATCCAAGTCACGAGACTTATGTGGGAACTAGATTCTCACGTGTCGGTCACGTGCCCAGGACGGGTCGTGACATGAGGGCCGTCGATTTGGCCATATGACAACCAACTTGTTCGAGTGTATAAATGTTGTGATGAAGAGAACCCGCAATCTTCCCACTCCTGCCATAATGAAGTCCACCTACTTTCGTCGTGCTAAATTATTTATTGAAAGGGGGGTTAAGCACGGTCCAAATTCAGAAGGAAAAAAATGGTCGCAGTATGTGTTATGAGCGATTGATGAGAACAAGCAATACTTGGACAACATGTCTGTTGTCCCTTTCACATGAGATATGATTTCATGTTTGATTATAGAAAGAGGAGAACATATCACACGAGATTATAGGGTGCATTTGGGAGAGTGATGATGCAATTGTGGGTCCTTCTAGGCATTGCATTACCCACGCCGTCATGCAATTGCTGTGCCATGCTGTACAAGTTGAGTGGGGGTTTTCACTCATCCTGTTTATAGTATTGAATGGGTAGACAAGGTCTACGAATTGGAATTCACACCCATTGCAACGACATCTCTTGGCCTACATACAGTGGGCTCCCAATATGTCCAGATTTAGCCCTCAAAAGAGCTAATGAGGGTCATCCCGTCTCCACAAGAATTCACAATGAAATGGACGAAGTTGAGACGAGCTAACCAAAGCGATGTGGGCTGTGTAGGAATAAAGGTCACACCAAAAGAAAGTGCCCAACCTTACTAGCTTCATCCCCATCCCACCATGATTGAATTTACTATGATTATGTTTCTTCATGTGTTGGATTGTATTTTGCAACTATATTTCGGTTCCTTTATTAGTGTCACTTTCATATTCATGCGCAACTATGTTTCTGTTCATTGCTTCTAATATGAACTTCATGTTTCAATTTCAAATTTTGAACTTTATCACATAAATCGATTTAAGTCGATTTCCATATAATAGAAAAGGACATATATAATAAAACAGGTATATATATAATAAAACTTTACACATAATTAAGTACACAAACTTTAAATATAAAACTTTACGCATAATTTAAAATTAAGTACATAATAATACAAAAAATAAAAATAACTAATCACCCCCCATCCCTATCTCTCCTAGGAGCGGGAGTTCATACCCCAAATAACAATGCTGGATGTGAAGTCTCCATCGAGGAACAACCTGCGCCGCCTCCTCCTTATCCTCCACCTCCGCCTGGATAGGGACATGGGGTATGGATGGTGCCAATGTCTGGCCATGCTAATGCTGCTAATGGACGAGGTCTGGAGGTGTGACTCCTCTAATGGCTCATCTCAAAACGGATATAGCTGGGCATGTTCAGATTTATCTGGTTGATGGCTATAAGACTCACCAGGCAGCAATGGATTAGGGGGTGTGGGAGTATCGAGGAAAGACTGCAATCCATTAAACTCCTATTGACTAATGCCATCCCAAATAAGTCATTCATAGAAGGGGTATAGCAATAGGAGCCTCCCTCATCTCCACCAAGGACGTACAAATCTCCCTTTCCCTGCATCCCCTCATCATATCCACCACCTCTATCACCACCACCACTGCCCCCACCATATCCACCACCTCCATCACCTCCACCATCGTCCCCACCATATTCACCGCCTTCATCACCTCCACCACATCCATCATCACTCATCCCTCTCCCTCTCCACCCCACCACCCCATCATCACCCTATCCCCTACATCACCTCCGCCCACCTCCTCTCTCTCAGCCTCACCTCCGCTGGGATAACGAGACCAGCTTGGGAATGACTTCACTCCATCGCCTCTGGAGCACCGGGCTAGGCCATAAAAGGTGCTGGCCCTAAATCCGCTGGTAGCCCTTGTGGCACCTACTCAGCGAGGATCCTGAACTGGGTCTCGAGATAAAAACCTTCGTGCAACACCATCATACACTAGAGATACTCGATGACGGCTGACTATCCATAATGTGAGCCCCCGCCACACAACGATCTTAGCGTGCATCCCAAAATACGTGCCACTGAGCATGGTACTCGGCCCACCAAACCTTATCATTCCCATGTCCATCAATTGCATGCATCTATCAATATTGAATGGCACATGTGGAATAAACCTACATTTGAAACTGCCTCATGACACGATCAAGCTGGTGCCACTCCATAATCTCAAAGCGGTAGGGCGGTAATGGAGGCCCAAGCACTAGCACCTGCATACACATGGGTCGGGTAACAGCAACCATGCTCGCATCCTCATATGGAGTCCACTAAACTGCAATTATTAAAAACTTAAGTTAAGCTTTCAACATCATCAAATAACGTAGAACTTAAATAATTATGATGTTAATGCCACTTACCTCGTCAATAAGTATGGAATCCAACCATGCCCTGAAGTCAACCAATCGACGAGCATCCCCATCGGATGAAATCCTTTGTCCGCGCACCTGAAATTAATAAAGTCATATTACAAATTAGTTACACCCAAACAAACAAAATTATATATGAATAAATAAATAACTCATTATCATCATAAAATGTATACCTTGAGGCCAGAGGAAATGTGATCCCATTGTCATGTCTAGGATGTAAGCGAGGATCGATAGTATGCCCAGGATATCAACAGTGCTACACATCCTATAAAGTCACAATGGGTGTTTCACACCCTTACAAAGACTATGGTTAGACATGCAAGCACCGTCAATCCAGCTGTAACTCCCTGCCTGCAAGATCTAGTAGCAAGGGTAGCCACTTCAAGTGGACACGCGATGACAACTTGTCTGGACATAGAAAGCGCTAATCAATACCAACAAGTATGCCAGGTCCACCATGAACAACAATCTCAGATGCGTTGGTGAGAAACTCAGAGTTCTTGAAAATCTTGTTAATCCAAGTTAACTTTACATAGGACCCGTGTTTGCGCAAGGGTCTGCACTACACCTAACAAGTCCCAACATATATCCCAAACACTCTGGCGCCACTTTTCCCATACGCGATGTTCCCACTAATTGCAACACCATCAATCTAATCCAAGCATAGCCACGTTTTGGAGAATGATAGTACACTCTCCATACGGCAGATGAAATGTATGAGTCTCTGGGTGCTATCTTTATACAAGGGTGCTAATGAGCAGAGTCATAATGGAAGTTGCCAAATTGGGCAACTTCCAAATCTAGCCTGCCTGAGATAGTACTCCATCTGGGATGTAGTGCTGGTGTGCCATAGTGCCTGGTGTAACACTCGATCGACCTGCACAAATTTAATTAACATGATAATAAGTATCAACCTAGACTAAATAAATCACAACTTATAAACAAAAAATAAATAGTATTAACTAAATACTTTTTTTAAATAAGTAACTACTAGACATGCCTAAACATTACTTTTTGAAAATCTATAAATATTATAAAAAAATAAACATTATTTTTAAAGAAGTAATGACTAGACATATATATGTTTTGAAATTCTATAAATATCACCATAATTACAAACTAAATGCTTTTGAATTAGACATAAACCTACCTAAATACATATAAAAACTAATTAATTTTTAAATTTACACAAAACAACCTAATCTTAGACTAACTAGTTGCTAGATAAAATAAATAATTCAACTAAACAAATTAATAGATAAAATAAATTGTTCAACTAAACTAATGACTAGATAAAATAAATATTAACCCTAAACTAATTACTAGATAAAATAAATAATTCAACTAAACTAATTACTTCTTAATATAGATTATTCAACTAAAATAATTACCAGATAAAATAAATTGTTAAACTAAACTAATTACTAGATAAAATAAATAAATAGATAAATAGAAACTAACTATATTATTTGAATTTTAATTTCTAAATCAAGCCATATAATAAACAAGTTTCGCTTAACTTTGTTAAACCCAAACTACCCTAATAACTAAACTAAACCAAACCAAGGGTAGCATTTTGAATAAACACAAAATTAAACTAAAACGAATTAGACATACATATCTAAAACTAAACTAATTAAACTTTAAAATAAAAAATAACAACAAAAGTCAAATAATAAAGAGATCAAATACCTAGCGATCGAGTTTGGCATTAATATGATCATCATCTAAGCGATACAGGAATTTTGTCGTCGTCTAGTAGGCTAAGAAGACAAGATTATTTGATAGTACAATATCAAAACCATGAAAAGGACGCACAAATGATGGGGTGAAGCGTATTTGAATATATAGTGGACTGAATACGCATGGGCCTTGTATATTCATGCCTATTGGGTGCGCAGGGCCCTTAGCGTATTCATGTGTATAAAAAACGTTTATATCTGTAATTAATACTTTTTTCATTTATTCACGTAATTAATAATTTTTTTTATTTTAAATAGGTAAAAAATCCTCTTTTTTATATTTGACTTCAATACATGATAAAATTTTAGTGTGTTCACCTTGTCCAACATATAAATTTAATCTTTTTTTGTGTTTGTTAAACATCTTTGCATCAACTAATGAGAAATGATATGATGAAAGTTTACACGGGCACTGTCAACAATGAAAGAAAGATATAGCAACGAGAGAACCATATTAATAAATAAATGAAAGCATTAAGAATGGTCATGGCCTTTTCTCATTACAACATCTGCTCAAGATAAGTGATTTATACAGTAATTAATTTGGTGTATTATATTTACAGTAATTTTAATTTGTTGGTTGTTTTACACATAATAGTCAACATCGTGCTTCATAACTTGGCATTATAGCTTTATTGCATTCTTATCATTTTTGAACTCCATTTAAAGACATCAGAGTAATTTCATCTGTACTATAATTTATATGTAATGCATTACCCTTCATCTCATTTGACATTTTGAATTCAACATAACATTAAAGTTTTGTTACTATTCGGCATAGGATGGTGGAACTCGTTATACGTTGTGCCACGAATGGGATAAATCACGGTGTAGCATCGTCGGACCTTGGTACTTGTTGGCCACACCCTTGCGAATAGTGGGAAGCTTCGAGGAACGAACATGCAGGTGGACCTCAGAGGTGTCAACCCAACATTAGTCCGAGGTAGCTTGACACGCCCTCCAGCACGATAAGTGCGGGATGAGGGGAAGAGAGCGCATGCTGAGCGTAAACCTTGGCACATCTTCTAGAATGATTCCCTAACGATTTTTAATATCATTCATATGATACAACTCAATCTTAAACCACCTATTTTGGACGTATTTAAATGGTATAAATAGAAAATGCACAAACCTTGATTACTTGTTTCCCTTTTCCACAACCTACAATGACTTGGGTGTCAGAGTCCTTTCAGGTACTCACCCAGGCACACCACCATGAGGAGGAACAAACCACCAGTAACACAGGGTATGATCATCGAAAGATACGGTTTGTAACAAGTTTGGAATTGAAATTGGATGTTTGAATTCCAACTTATATTTGGAGTAATATATAGAATTATAATTATAATTTCATAACTCAATTAAATAGATTTAAAAAATAATTAAAATGAACTATTTTTAATTCTTAACATGTATCGTATAAAATACCCATCCAAAAACTTATCAAATGTCTTTCTCCTTGTTAAAGCCTATATGATTATTTTTCTAGCATTTACTATCTTTAGCCTAAAATAAGTGTCCAATTTTAATTAAGCATATAGATTAAGAAAATAATTAAAAACATATTGTTTTAAATAAATTTAACTGATTGTATAAAATTGCACTTATACTCTCTCTTCTCACTTATCTCTCTCATTTAATAGGAGTATTAATTGACAAAAAATAAAAAAAATATTGCCTAAATTTTTTAAATAAAAAATTATTTTGGACTAAGTAAAATTTTAAAAATAGACACTTATTTAAAATTGGAATTAGCGTTTATTGACAATTTTTTAACAAATACAAACATAAAATTTTAAACTTTAAATTTTAAATTAATTCCAATTCTGAAATTAAAATTCTAAGTTATAATTTAAATTCCAATAATCAAATATACTCTAATTACACATATTTATGCAAGCATATGAGAATAGGAAAGGATGTGATCATAGGATTGAATGCTCTCAGTTCACAATCAATGTAAGGTTAAGTCAAAGCCTCAAACTTTGTTGCTGCCTGGCACCCACGTATACGGCTCGCCACCGAGCATTGTTTATAACCCCTCCCATCTAAAATATTATATTTATCAAATTTTGACAAAAATAAATATTAAGAAAGGTGATAAATAATATGATCATAGAGTATTTTTATATAAACTTATGGTGTATGGATTAATATACCATAATGATACCTAATTATAAAGTATATTAAAAGGTTGAAAATAAAAAATTATACTAATTCACTTTAATTACTCAGGAATACTATTGGATTAAAAAAATTATATTTTATTGAAATTTGAAATTATATGTTAAAAATAATTTATTTTAAAGTGAACAGATGTTTTGAAAGATAGGTTATAAAAGAAAACTTTTTTGGTCCCAATCTAATTATGATTAGATAAATAAGTTTTATGGTAGACCTTTATCTTTAGGTTATTATGACTTTATTATTAACCATTAGATTAGATTATCCAATAAAAATTATAATCATCTGATAACTAATAATAAAAGATCTATAATAAATTTCAAATTTTAAGGTCTATCTTATAATTTACCCCATTAAACATGTGATTTATGGATAAATTTTGGTTTGCTCAACATGTTGTCGGTGAGTAGCTTCTCACCTTTCATCCATTGCTACTCCATGGACCTAGCATTAGCAGTCCTTTTAGCATTTGCACTTTTTTATTATTATTTTGGAAATAAGCTCCGAGAAGGTAAGCGAAGTGTTCGGAAAAGAAAATGATCAGATTCTTTGGACCTTATGTAAGAATAAGAAGGTTCTAATTATTCAATTGAGGGTTGAAATCAAAAGTGATAAATCAGTTTAAAACTTTCAAAGCTTGGACCAATTGATAGTTAGCTTCACGTTTGCCCCTAATTTAGAGAGTAAAATGGATTTTTTGTGTTTTTAAATGAAAAAACAATGACATAAGATTATTATACGTACATAACTTGATATATTAGAAATATTTATAATGTGTAAAATTTTTAGTCATGGGCATTTTTTGTTGAGTTTATGTAATTTATGTTCTAAAAAGCACTCTTACTTTGCATGAGTCAAATTTAGGATGTGCTTGTTTTGTTATTTGGAGTCGTGAACACCAGTTGTATTTCATTGAAGGCCTCACACATAGTGTTTGGGTATTTTTTGTTTTTCAATGTGAGTCAACAGGATTTTCATTTTCAACCTCAGTTTTATGGTAGTGATATTTTATCACTTTTACATTGAGTTTTATCATTTCAAACTAAAAAGTGACAAGTAACTTTTTCAATTACCATTTTAAACCTTGAACTGATGAACTGAATATTAACATTGAAGGTAAATTTTATATGAATTTAGTTATTCTAATATGTACCCTTTCATTAATTTCACAAGCAAAAGTAATTCTAATTCATATGATGTAAATAATATTCATTTTGTTAAATTCAATTTTGATACAAAATTTTCAAACATAAACAACGTTGATACAAACTCACTTATAATCAAAATTAATTTTGCAAAATCAAGTTAATACAAAATCCCTGTTTATAAACTTTAATTCAAGCACACACTGAAACTCGGATTAAAGAGAGGACAAAAAAAAAAAAATGCTCGGATTAAAGCATGATGCCAATATATAAATTGAAAACATAACGCCGTAATAACTGATGGGACCATTATACTTGTGCAAGAAAAAATAATGAAGTGTGCAGAGATAAAACAAGATTGATTTTTAAACTTTATTTTTTATAAAAAATAAAGAAAAGATTAATGCAGCTCATAACTAATAACTATTTTTTATGAACCGGATTATTAAGAAACTGCTACGCCCTGCATCTTAGAATAACAGTTAATTTTTCTTAATTTTCTAATATTATTTCTAGACAGAGAAAGTATCTAACAAGGAACAGTTCACTTGGACAATAACTCACATTGGAAGCCCATCGAAGGCATCTATATCTCACTATCTCTTGTTTGGATCCCAAGTGGTCCCAACACGTTTGTGATTCACTAGAACATCATGATTCGACCAATGGGACCCAGTTAATTAATCATAGAAGAAGTTCAATCTAAGTAGATCAGCTGGATGGTCAAAAACTGAAAAGTCTTTATAGTCAACGGTGCCGATCATAAAGGGGTTCGTAATTTTTTATTCTTCCATTAAAACAAAAAGATGTTTATCATTGGCCGTTTATCTTATTATTCTTTAAACAGAAAAAAATAGTAACAATGAATGAATGAATTACTTGTTTTCACAGTTGACTTAGGCTAATTCGTAATATGATAAATCATTTTACGATACATATATATATGATAAATCAAATTCAACTGGTAGGCCATGCAAAAGAATTGTATCAAATTAAGAACTTCACTGCATTAACACTATTGACAAGAATTAAACTCAAAACTATTATTAATGATCATTAATATTAATACCTTAATTCATTGTTAAAATACTAAAATCTCTATCCTAAGATAAAATACTAAATAATTAATTTTAAATTCCAAAGTGGTATAATGCTCAAAAGCCCAAAGGGAATATTGTGGGTGAAAACCCAAAGATGGACACGATGTTTTGGAAATTGCGAAAAAATAAAAAGAAAAGGCCACAGAAACGAAGGCAAAAAAGAAGCCGACAATGCATCTAGTTATGAATCAAAAAACATGAAGCAGATGATACAGTAGATTGTGAATCAAAACGACTAAAAGAGGGCATTCATCGTGGATTTGATGTAGATATATTTGCAATATAAAACCTTTTTTTCACAGTTATTTCATTGAATTAAATCCTCTCGCATGGATAACTTTTTACATAGTGAATGAAGTAATAGTAAATTACATTTTGTTCATAGAGTTTAATTTACATATACCGATAATATAAAAGAATTTTATATCATCTAATAAAATCTCTTCTTTTATATTATTTTTCAAGGAATTGATGTGAAAATTAATCATATTTGCGAATTTGATATTATATGATTAGATGACTGATTTTACATCGAGGTGTATTGAAATTAAATCCTTATTGGTATAAGGACATGTAATTGAATGTGTAAAAATGTTTTATCGAAGTTAAGCTCTTCATCATCAGATCATGGACTTAAATATGAATCCACAATGGAGTAGTCAGAAGAAACGAATGACAACATATGACTAAAGCTGAAGCAATGGAGAGTTTAAGGCTGCCACAATGTTAGCTTCACGAGCCTCTAAATCTTGGAGAGAAAGTAATAAGTGCTCAATCCGATTGGACAAGTCAGCAAGTGCAGAAACAACCTGTTGTTTATCTGCACGAAGTTGGTCCAAGCTTGAGATGGAATAACCTGTTAAAGATGTGGTGACTCGCCCCTCCAAATCACTTAACCATCCTTTGTTGAAAGGAAAAAGGCCAACAAGTTGAACAAGCTCCAAGAATTCAGAATGCTTGTCATTAAGAAGAGACGACAAAGGATGAGTGGCGAGAAAGGTCACGAGCCTGTGAAGGGACGAATAGGCACAACCCTTGAGAATTAGAGAGTTGTTGTTATTATCTGCGGGAAGGCGCATCGAAGGTTGGGTGGTTAAGAAAGAGCTCAAAGTTGCAACGCATTCAGCAGGCAATTCGCCACATTCAACAACGAATTCAGCTCCTCGGTAATGAATGGATCTAGGGAAAACAAAAGTGAGAGAGTGCAAATTGAATAACAAAGAAAATGTTATTTGTTATTTGTACCACTTTTGGAGACACTGAACATTGATTGAGAGTGAGTATTGACTTTTATCTAAACGAATGATTAAAGGACAGCTCAGAGTGGCGCTTGGAAAATGTTCCAAAAAGTGGTATAAATATTGCTACAATAAAATTTCTTTACCATGATGCGTCTTTGAAGAAGTATGATCTTGATAGCCAAGGTCAAGGTGTTCTTCCTCATCCTTAGTACCAGAAGACGACTCACCAATGATGCCCTGTTGAGAAAGCGTATCATGAGAAGTTTTCTTTAGAAAAATTGTTTTTGATCCACCAACTTCTGATTGAAATGTTTAACAAGCATGAAAAAGGCAATAGTCTTAAGGCTTAGTTCGTCATCCAGCAAGTAATTTATTAAACTTACCCTCGAAGGTATTTTATGTATAAGAGTCACTAGTTCTGAACCAAAAGTTGGTAAGATTGGTTCCACTAATTCCAGAACTTCTCTAATAGCTTTGGTCGTCTCTGTTCCTTCGATACTCTACAGTTCCAAAGATATGTTGCTTAGTAAGTTAACTTGGTTGATATTACTTCATTATCTTTAGTTTAATTTAATCTCTATCTAATGATGACAAGTTTTGGAAAAGGTACAAAAAAGAGAAAAGAAGAACATAAGTACTTAGTATGTACCTGCATTGAGTTAGCTGAAGGAACCAAAGACAATTTATGCTCCAATGATTGTAACTCTTGTGACCCTTTGTTTTTCCTGTCTAATGTGAGGAAATCGTGTGATTCAGTGGCTCCAATTCCAATTTGGTTGAGTTTGTGTACTGATCCAACTAAGTTGCCCAGCACAGGTTGACTAGAACCAATGACGTGTGAAGAAAGCACCTTACTACAGGATGCTGCAGGTTGATGTTGAGGGTTCATTTGAAGTTGAGAAGTGGTTTCTAGCATACCATCTTTTTCGGCACTTTCTTTATATATAATATCACGTATGTAGAGTAGATCACAACGCACAAAGAAATCAATTACCCTGTCTGAAATAGCAAAATTATATGAATTATAAACCTTATGATAGGCCAAAAATACCACTAAATTAAATAACACCCCCTTCAAGGAAAAAAATAATATAAAATTGTAGTGTGTAGTGTGTACCATGACAATAACTTCGCAGCATGTCCTCAGCAGTAGTATTTGCAGCAAATGAGAGTTTTGGACAATTGTGCACAAGAAGATTAGTCACACCCTTAAACTCAATCCCTTGAGAGATATTATTCAGGTTTGGCAGTTGCACTAATACTACATGTTTAAGTTCTGGAAGCGAAACCTCCACCCTCATTTCTCTTTCGACTCGTTTACATTCTTCAAATACTTCCTCAAGATGGGGATTTTGATTTATGATCAAATACTCCAGTTCTGGAAAATCATGGGATGTGGAGAGATAGAACATACGCTTCAACTTGTTGCAATGTGTGACAAGGAGCAGCTTTAGCTTTGAGAAGCATACTTTTGTGGATTGAAGATTTGATACAATTTCAATTTTTTCATCCTCCTTAATGATTTGCTCCAGTTCATCACATTGTAGTACTACTAGGATCTTCAACTGAGGCAGGCTTCTCACGACACAAGGAGAGAAGATGGCCTTTAGTTTTGGACAACCCCAAATGTATAGTAAACTAAGATTTTGGAGGGTCACAAAATGTTTGGCACCCTTCCATATGTACCTCAACTCTGGTAAATTGACCAAGTTCAAGTGCGTTAGCCATGAAGTCACTTGTGGTCCATTTTTAGGAAATTCTTCCAGATGAAAAATGCCTTTTATTTTGGAGCTGTTCCAAATAGCAACAGACCCTAATGCTTGCCCATTTGCCATATTAATTATTGCCCTGATATCCTGTAAAAGAATATTGCTCATCAACTTTGATAATAAAGCTCAAAAGAATGGAAAGAACTCAAGTGGTAAGTCACACCGCATCTTGATTTGAAGAAGTAGGAAAAAAAGAAATAAATAAAGGCTAGTGTATGAGTTCTTTAACTTATAACCTTCGGATGGATGAATAGTCTTCTTCCAACCTCCTCAAAATTTGGTACATTTTAGCAACAATTCTGTTAAATAATAATATCTAATATTACTTCAACTTACATGTTCCTCACTTAATGATTACTTTCTAGCATGGGAAACTTTGATAAATAGTTAACAAATACAACATAGAAGATATATGTATGTCAATTAAGTTCATCTTATAACATGATTTGGCCAACATGGTTACCTATGTAGATGAGAAATTCCATTTTCTACTATCAATGCAACTCAAAATTAAAAAAAAAAATCATAATATAAAATGCATTATACAAAAAACAAGAGTAAGCAACAAGAAATAAAATGAGAGAGTGAAGGAGAGATGTTGGTAGGGTCATACCAAAGCTGAACTATGACTACGACTCGAATGTGTAGCTCCTTTTCTTTTTATTGTCGGCGACTGTGTAGATCCTAGTCTAACCATCAAATTGCTAATAGACAGAGTGGACAGCTCAACATCGTTCATGACAATCTGTCGTAAAGATGAGCAAGTGGCATAATAATTGTCGGGACAAATGTTGATTATATTTGGTAAACTGAAGAGTGCAATTTGTTCCAAAATAGGAAGCTCAATTTGGATCTTGTCTTGGTATTGATTGGAAGAATGAACATGATCATGAATATTTTCACCAAACACATATCTTAACTGAGGAGCGTGCCGTACTTCAATGTCCTTTAGTTCCACCAGGTTTTGAGCAAAAGATACATGCAATATATATTCCAATGAGTTGCAATTCATAACATTGATCCTTCTCAGTCTTGGAAATATTGAACCACAACTCTCTGATTCATGATCTGCCGGAATTATTTCCTCTTTGTTTTCATGAGCACTCTTGCAAGTTACTATATATCTCAGGCCATGGCATTCGGCAATCATCAGTTCTTCCAATGAAGTCAAGCGAATAGCTGTGGATAATGCAAACAATGTTCTTAACATCGGACAAGATCTTAATATCAACGTTTTAAGATTGCATGGATTGAATGGTCCTGAAAGACATTCAGAGAGAGGAAGGAATTCAGAGTTGCTTCACTGGTCAGTTAGAATTCTAGTCAAGCTCATTTTCTATATACTACAACGTATGTATGCTAACTCAAACATATTTATGTAATGCAGTGTGCAATGCATACCTGAGTTGTAGTTCACAAGGGGTGCTAATGGAATCGAAATGTTTTCAGGGAAACCTTCCAATTGATCATTAAATTCCAAATGAAGATTCAAAAAGTGTTGACGCTCCCCATTCTCATCTGTGAATATTTGATCTACTTGATTGCAATTTTCTGTCATGAACTCTTTCAACTGGGGTAGGCCTCCAGTGATAAATTCTCTGCTTCCACTCACCTCCATTTGATCAAGATTTTGGAGGTTCATGGATAGCATAAGAGCACTGCATATATAACTCAGCTTTTGTAAACATTTTGCCAATGGATCTTCCTCTCCATCAATGGATCGTTCTGCCACCTGAAATGTGCCTGCTAACTCAAGGTCCTTCATCACTCGAATTTCTATTATATCCAAGCCATTGCTTTTCATCTGTTTTGAAAGGCAGTTATCAGTGAAAATTTAAGGAAAGCAAATCATCAAATAAGTTTTTTAATAAACAATAATAATCATACTTGACTACATTGTTGTTTATTAATACACTTAAAAATATTAATATTACTCTATTAGATTTTTCTCACTTGCAAACATACATCATATAAAGATGAAAAAAAAGACCAATTTTCCCTGAATTTGTAAACAACTCATAAAATTAATTAGAGTAAAGTATAAAGCAATGTATACAACGAAAAAAAAAATACTAAATAACCAGAATTTCTGTGACATATTAACACTAATTAAATAAATAGTCTTACAACTTCAACTTATCTAATAATAACTCTTAGTCTTTGTATACTTTTAAAGAATTCTATCAAGTCTTTTTCTAATTTTGCTGTATTACTCATAAAAAGATGTCAAGGGATTAGCATGCAATGTTTCATGCGAAGCTCCTTTATTATCTGATTTTTACATATAGCAAAAGACCATAGTTCTTATCAATATAGATATTTAACAAGTTGATTATTGCAAGAAAAATTGAAAGGATGTGTACCTTTGTGGTATTGTGATCACACTGTCTTCCCTCAGAACCACCAGAGCATGTATTGATAGACACAATGGAGAACTCAGGACAATTTCGCAAAGCAAACTGACACAGTGATGGCCATGTTGCATAACAATTTGTTGGGCAAATGCTAATGATATTTGGCAGATTAACAAGAGTAAGCTTTGCTAAAAGAGGAAGCTCAATCTTGAGTTCCTTTTGACTCTGATTGGCTCCAAGTATGCATGGGCCAAACACGTATTTCAACTCAGGATCAACTTCTATTTCCAAATTCTCCAATTGTAGCAGGCCCTGAGCCAAAGTGAATGGAATTATGTATTCAATCTTTTCGCAGCCTCTAACTGTAAGTAGTTTCAACTTTGGGAGCACCAACCCGTGATCATCATCACTTGTCTCCTCTTCCTCTCTACTACCATCATCTTCTAGTACATGTTTGAGTCCATCACAATATAATATTTCTAACTTTTCCAATTGGACCACACTTTGAGCAGCTGCATATGTAAAGACACATGTCAGCTTTGGACATTCGTACAATTCTAAGGCCTTAAGATTGCACAAGTTCAGCTTCCAGTCGAACAATGTGCCATGCAGCTCTAGACATTGTTCTATATATAGCTCCTCTAGTTTTTCAAAAAGACCACTTTGATCCCGACCATGGTATAAAGATCCTAGGCGCTTCATGCGCTTAATTGTCAGCTTACATAACTCTGACAAGAGAGTTCCTAACTCGCTCAAATGATTGCCAGTGTCAACCAAACGTTCTACGTCCTCAGAATCACATATTAGAAGCTCAATCCACCCATAATTCATGCCCCCTCCTACTTCTATGTGAAATATTTCAGGGATTACATTTTTTGCTCCTCCATGAATGTTTGCTATATATAGTACTTCTGCTTTTTTGGCCAAATTCTTTACTGCCCCATTAGATGTGTCAAAGCAACTAAGAAATAAAGTTCTGTCGTGACTGAGAAGCTTTTCTTGATGACCTGGAAATAGGGTTCCTAATCTTATTTGATACCTTTTCAATGCTTGGGGTACATTGAACTTGCTGAAAAATTCAGCCGTGCATTCATTGTAGAAATCCCATTCTTGCTTAGAGTCATCAATGTACAATTCTTCCATTTGTGGATGTCTTCCAATCACCTCAAAGGGATTCTTTTCCAATTCACATTGTGACAAATCTAACAATCTCAAGTTTGGCAGTTGTGTAACTAGTTTATCAATTAATTCAAGGAATGAACAATTACGCAATGTAAGACTTTCAAGTTTCTTCATATCTCCTACAAATGAGATGGCAACTAATATCCATCCGCTTAGGAACAGACAACGGAGATTAGTCAATGATTTGAATGACATGGTCGACAGTGGACTTCGCCAAAGACCTTCCCAACAAAGAAGCAAAACTCTGAGCCTTCCCATTCCCTTGAAAATTCCATCTGATACTTCCAAATCTGTTTTTATGCATAGAAATTCAATATTGGAGCAGTCCAATTCATTCGGGAGTTCCTTGCACCATAAATATCTTATTGGAGTGCATTCCACAATGACATCCTTTTCCAACGCACACTGGACCACCTTATTCTCACTGCTTGCAATCCAGAGGGCTACACCGCGAACTAAGTCATGCATTTTGACACATTTCCCTCCAACAACACCTGACAGTAAACAAGACCTTATGAGCTTATTTTTTGCTGCACTCACTTCGGTCCTTGCCCTTTCAAATGAATGAACTTCTCCAACTAGGCCCAATCCTATTGCAAATCTGATTAAATTTTCAACTGGAATTTCAAAGTCTTCAGGGAACACAGAACACAACAAGAAGAGTGACTGTTCTTCAATGTCCAAATTATCATAACTCAAACGTAGACAATTGTAAGGATTTTGCAAACCTTTCCCAATATTAACTGGTTTAGAACTTTGCAATCTATCCAAAGCAACCTTCCAATCATCTTCAGCCTTGCCTTTCAAAGTGCTAGCCACAGCTGTTATTGCAACAAGTAGTCCTTCACATTCATCTGAAATTTGTCTTGCCAAATGTTTCAGGTTAGTAGAGGTGCCTTCGGATATGTGTGCTTGAATTTTGAAAGCTGACCATGCTTCTTCATGAGTTAAGATTGATAGTTGAATCTTTCTTCGCAGTCGTTATGAAAACAGACTTCTTCAGACCGTGTGGTGATGAGAACCTTGCATCCTTTATGGTTCTTACTAGAGGGAATCCCTATGGCCTCAAAATCAAGCCTCTCCCACACATCATCCATAATCACAAGAACCTTCTCTTCTTGAGTCAATCTCTTGAACAAGCGTTGTGCTCTCCGCATTTCTTCTTTTTCATCCAAGTCATACTCTAACCAGCTTGCAATTTTGCCTTGGATCCCTTGAACTTCCACAGCAGCAGGCACAGCCACAAAGATCACTTCATGAAAAAGGTCCTCTTCCTTTGCCTTCCTCCCAACTTCAATTGCCAATGTGGTTTTACCACAACCCCCCATCCCATACAATCCAATCATGTCAACCTCGTCACTTGTTAATGCCTTCATGAGTTGCTCATAAGCAGATTCTCTGCTCTCAAACCTCAAACATCTTTCAGAAGAAAAATATCCCAAGCCTGGAAGTGAAGTAAGGCGTTCGAGCTGTGTATACTTACTACCTTCTTCAATACACTCTTTAATTTTTCCTTTGTTCTTTGCCAGTTGCTTGCCCAATCGGTATCGCCAAATCCAATTTGGAGACTGCCCAAAACACCAGCTCTTTTTTGCCCTTGCTTCTTTAAGTACGTCATCCACATTGTTTGTGAGAGTGTTGGCTTGCTTCAACCATTTATGAATTAACCCAGCAGACTTTTTAGACTGCCTCTTGGCGTGATCAACACGTTCTTGGACGCTGTTCCTTGTTTCTACAAGTCTGTCCTCTTCATTTTGAAGGTCTTCAACAAGGTTGTGGAAGCAACAAGGATAGCGTAATTCATCTACCGCTCCACACACCAAGTCGCGTGAAATGGAAGATGCATAGCCATAAATGCAATCCATCGGTACTCCACTAAATGCTACTTAACCGGAACACACGAGATGAACTTGTTATGTTAAGCAATAATTAGTTAGAAAGACACACACACAAAAACATGTGCTTTACTAATTGGGGAGTGATAATATCATAATAACAAAAGAAAGGTAAGTGATAAGCTAGAAAGGCTAAATATAAAACCGAAGAAACCCATTCAATTTTTATATCCTTAAAAACATAGTTCTACATGGACGGGATCCATTTGAAAGCTCTAAGCAAAAAAGAAGATGAGTTTTTCATTTAAGGTTGAAAATTGCCTTACTAAAGATGATTAGACTATCTTTTTCCTTTTTTTTTTCAAGGTTCACATTACAGTACTACACTAAATGAAACACCATCAATAAGCCTTTTCATGCATCAACATATAATAAATACTGCAGATCCAACATCCGTAATATCGATGCTGAAAGGAGAAAGCTAATTTCTGTTAACTTTACCTTGTTTTGTTGGCTTCCAAGCTCTGATTACATTGTTCCCGTTGCTCCAATCTCCAAGAGCAAAAAGAGAATAAAGCAATCCTCACAGTCTTTCATCATGTTCCTGCAATAAGCTTTCTCAGGTTCCATGTAATACACACACGTATATACACATGGATAAGATGCTGCATCAATAATACTATATATGTTCTTTCTGAACTTCAGCATTATAGTATATCATTTTATCAAAGCCACTACACTTGAACTCAATTCAAGGACATTATAGCACATATATAAACAAATGATGTTGTCGTTATCATCATAATCATCATAAGGAGTTATTAAAAAGACTCAAACAAGGAAATAATAGTACAGAATGTGGAAATTGCTAAAGCAAACCAAGCACAAAGATATTTTGTGTTAATAAGTCGCTTGACTTTGAACAACATGGAATGCAAGGGTGACACTAGTCTTATACCTTCTTCCGGGTAATTCCCATTGGCTCAATCTCCAACTCTTCTACTGCTTGAAGTTCAGCTGCTACAACTAAGAAAATATCAAAAAGCATTGAATGCTAGTACTCCTTTTCCACACTGGCAATTAATTTTGGCTTAGTTTAATTGGTTATTGATTAGTGGTGGAGGTGATTCATTCTAAAAAAAATATCCCATTATTTTTTATTTAACTAAGATATTATAAAATTTGCATGATCCTAAAAAAAATACAACTTATGTAAAATTACCCTTCTCTTAAATGCCACTTCCTATTTTTATAATATTAAATAAGATGAAGATAAAATTAAAAAAAAAAGGTTAATTAACATTTTCTTTAAATTCTCGAATCATAGGTGATAATTTAAGACAGCAAAATCCCTTTGACACAGACACCTAAGTTTAAAAAATGATATGTATATAGAATACATTAAAATGAAAAGTAGTAGTGATAAAGAAAGAAAGCAAAGCCTCGATCTTTGATTAAGAAAAATATTTGCATCAAGAACAAAAAAAATCACTTACTTTGATTCATTTATTAATTGACACATAGTTTCATTATTATTTCTCACTTTTCTTAATTTTTAATATAATAATTGATTCGTCAATTAAAAATGAAGCAGAACAAATATTTTTATTTGTTCCGAGAATACCTAATTTGATCCATTTATCTGTCTATACAGGCCTGTGGCGTTGACCGTTTGTCAATGCAATCATTGTCCTTTTCTTTTTGGGGCAAATCATTGCCAATGTTTGGTTTTTCCTCCTTTCCTTTTTGAAAAATTGAAATACAAACTTGGGCCCAACGTAAATGGTTTCATAATTTGCAATTTTGGATTTCGATATCCCCTGAAAGTTATAGGCCCAATGTAATGACCCACCCGGCCCACTATTGAAGTGGAACATGCTCCACTTCCACCCTAATCAGCTCTCCTAGTCGTGTAACAGCAAAGAAGAGGAGAAAAGCAAAGCAGAGAGAGAGAGAGAGAGAGAGAGAGAGAGAGGGGTAAGCAAAGCTCACTTCGATATTCGAATCAATAAAAAGTTCAGACATCAGCATATCAATTCTATTCCTATCAACATAATAGGTATATTGAGTTATGTGATATTTATATATGTTGGTATAATAATTAAAATGAGATTTGTGTTTGTTTTCAGTTTCAGTTTGAGAAGAATAAGAAGGGAATAATAAGAATATGTTTGGGACATCAATACGATGTTTAGCGAAGAAATCGAAGCCGAAGATGGGACCAACAGTGCTCAAAACACCGCCGGAGCAGAGGAACACAATCACCAGGGTACTCTTTGATATCGTCAAGGAACACGGTCCCATCACCGTTGCCAACACCTGGGACCGTGTCAAGGTAAATAGTAAAACCAAACTAGTTCGATGTTTTTGTGCATTGTTAATTAGTTTTACTGTTCTTAGTCTTCTGTCATTATGCTTATTGCATTGCAATTGCCGTATGTGATCCCATGCGGAGCATGCTTTGTTCCATCTTTGAAGCTTAGCACTGACTATCATATCACTTGATGACAAATATCATAGTATAGTAGCCATTAAGGTTAATTTGTGGCTCCACTCATATTAAATTGTTTTTTTTTGGGCTTAAATATGTTTTTACTAACGTAAATATAGCTCATTTTGTTTTTAATCCCTCTAAAAAAAATTTCTAGCTTTTGGTCCCTCTTTTTTCTAGCGTTATATTTTGGGCCCTTACACTTTATATTTAGGTCTTTAAAAATAGTTTAGAATATGCATTTAATTCTTAAAAATATTGAAAATTTTATATTTTGTCCTTATAAATATAAAATATTTAAAAAATCTTCTTTTGATCCTTATTAATATGCTACTCAACTGTACAAACTAACTGTAGGAATTAAAAACATAATATTAGAAAAATGAGAAACTAAAAACCAATAAAAAAAATTTTAGAAGGACTAAAGGTAAAATGACCTATATTTACATGGACAAAAAAAAAGCCTATTTTTTAAATTGGTGGTAGTGGTAGCAGTATAGTATGACATATCCATAGTGTCAATGGTCAAAATTAAATCTCTTTTAAAAGTTTTTAGGCTGAGGAGGAAATGTTAATGGATGCATATGAGACATGGATAATTGTGCATAGCTTGGATTCATGATAGCTTTGACTTGTTTGAGTGATTATGAAACATGAATATATGATGGTTATTATTTAGGAAGTTGGATTGAAAGAATTGGCGAGCAAGAATCATATGAAGATAGTGCTGAGATGGATGAGGGAGAGGCAGAAGCTTCGTCTTGTTTGCAACCATGTTGGTGCTCACAAGCAATTCCTCTACACTACTTGGTTTACTCAGCCAACGGCATCACCAACCGTTCCATCAAAGCACAAGCCCTCTTGAATAGTACTCTATGAGCCTTGTTACCATATTGTCGATTGAGTTACATTTGTTCATCTTCCTGACTCTTGCTTCTTGTTCATGTTTGTTCTTCCTATATTTTCGTTTCAAATTGATAAGGCCAAACTTAATACTAAGCAAAATACTGGCTCATTCGCCACCTATTACAGTATTGCTTACAATTTTGTGCGGCAATAATTTGTCATGGTATGTACACAAATTCTATCACTAACTTCATGTCAAACGAAGGCAAATTTCTTACAATATACAAGTGTCGTATACATAAAAGAAGACACCAGCTTATTATATCCATTTGTCTCAAACTTCAATTAGCAAATAACATGACAAGTGAAAATTTCCATCATTGAAATTTGAAACCAGTACGAAGGACACAAGATCTGAAACACAAGACTGAATAATATAGCAGCTACAACGGAAGATCCAATTCAGAGAAAATCAAAACATTTCTTCTGAGAACCAACAAAGTTGTGAAGATAATCAATTTCATCCTTTATCTTGCAAAGTTCTTGAGTGAGCTGATCACGTCTCTTGAGAAGCTCATTGAGTCATGTCTTTGCATGCTCCACTCCAGGATCCCTGACCATAACACGTTTATGCATTTCATCAACCCATGCCTTATCAGATCCAAGTTGAACAGCTTCATCACATAGTTGCTGGAACTCCTTTTCTCGCTGCGGAGTAACACTTGCGACGCTCTCGTTTCGAAGGAAGAACAACATATCTGCCAAAGTCTTTGACATCCAAGCTTGAAAATGATCACTAAACTTTGCAAGAACTCTCCGAAGATGAGGACATACTGCTATTGCCTTAGCAAGCAGAGCAATTTGAGCATCATCCATATCAACATAGTGCTTAAATACTTCCAATTCTGCCACAATCGTCAAATGGTTGCTACTAGTATCTGCACAAGCTTCTAATTTTGAAAAAATAATACATAGGTGACAATCTCGTATCAATTATACTTTTCAAACTTCATCTTAATAGTTTACTGCTAAAATTGATGTTCTATATTGTTCTTTTAATATTATCATTTTATATAATTTTTATCTTAAGATGTTTTAATAAATTATGTTAATATTATTGTAAAAATTATATAGATATTGTTTTTTGGATAAAACATAAATTACCTCCCTAAAGATAGCCTCAAGTGCATTTTATCCCTTCAATTTAAAAATGTCTAATCTAGCTCAGTATGCTTCTTAAGAGTGTCCAAAACTCTCTTGCTTTTGTTCTACGTTCTTCATTTCATCCCAACTCGTTACACTGTTCTTACTTGTGTGTGCTTTAAGTGCCTCTGTATATTCTCAAGTCTTATGGGAGAATTAAAATATTGTGCTTAGAATGCTGAGGTGCTACCAAAATAATTGTTTCACCAATGCCTACAGAGCATTTGCATCTGTAGCCGCATCAAGAACCTCATCCGGTGTTGCAGCCTAATAACAATTATCGAATATCATTGTGTGGTAGTGATTAAGGTTTGTGACTCCGAGGGAGAAACCAAGAATAAGGTAGTTCTTCACTGAGGTTGGACTGCAACTAAGAAACAACTGTAACTAATGCAGCAAAAGTATATTAGTGCTGTTTTTGAGTAATAGGTAGCCGTAATATTGGTTGTTTCCACTGGCACATCAATACCATGTTTAGCAAAGAAATCGACGCCGAAAATGGGACCAATATTGCTCAAAATACTGCTGGAGAAGAGGAACACGACCACGAGGGTCCTCTAATTTGATATTTTGTAGGGATATATTGAAGTATGGGAAGGTTTAGCCTTGGTTAACAGATATTTTTGAATTATTGAAATCTAAAGGGCAAAAGGAAAAAGAAAAACCTGCAATTCTTGTCACCCTCCATCATCTCACTTGACAATTTTTTGGGCGGCAATGATTTATGCGATCAAGTTGTGGTATTATTACTAACTTCATGTTAGATGCAGCCAAAAAATTTCTTACAATGTACTAGTGTTTGTAAGAAAAGAAGACACCTGCACATTTTCCCTATTTGTCTCAAACTTGTAATCAGCAAAGAACAAGATAAGTCTAAAATCTACCACTATTGAACCAAATGGAAGGATACTCGACCTGAAAGAAACAAAAGACCGAACATATAGTAGTTACACCTCTTCCATTGGTTAATCCACATCAAATTTGAGTAAAATAAATAATTCAGTAGCATCTGAAACTTAATAAAGATAGATTTTTAGAAGAGTAATAAACAAGAAACTTAAGTCCTTAAGAGGGACTTCTAGCAGCAATGCGGTTAAGCTCGAATTGGCTACATAGAGCTGACCATTTATAGGTGACCTCCAATAATTGCCGTCGAGCTTTTCTTGAATCGTCCATCATATAGTACTTGTCCCTCCTCACATTCTCAAACTCCATTTTGAATCCTTTATTTTCTACAATGCATTTCTCCTCCAACCTATCAATTTGTTCCTTCTCTTCAGCTGTAATCTCTACCTCATTTCGGTGACTGGTTCTTCCTTGATCGATCTTCTTTCTTCAAGTACTGCAAATTTATGGGCAGCGGCAAATGCTTGCTTGAAGGAATATAGAATGCTTGGAAATTCTTGGTGCAAAGAGTCTATTGCAGCCTTAAGTCCACCTGATAGAGTTACATCTAAAGGGAGCTGGGACAAGAATTTAAGAGCCGTTAGAAGGCAAAGACTATTAGCCTCAGACCTTGCTATGTCCTTCAGAGGTATCTTCAGAGATTGTTCCAGGTCGGCAATGACCTTTACCACCAAATTATCTTCCGTGGAACGATGGTCTTCATTAACAACAAAAATAGAAGGTGTGAGTATTTGGCAATCACCATCTTCCTCCACACGTTGAACTAAATTGATAGCATCATCATCCTCAGATTCTTTAATATTTACAGGATGGCCTTCACTTTCTTTATCAATGTATATCTCAGTTTGACGGAGCCTGATTTTAGTCTGGGAAGAACAAGAAGAGAATAATAACAGAGACAACTTTAGCATTAGCCTTGTACAATTTGCTAAGCAATAATTTTTTTTGAAAACTATGGATAGAAGTGAAGGAAATATAAGTTAAATTATAGGTCTGATATTTTGACAATAACACATTCACAAAAAGTTTTACTTCCGCAGTTCCAATGTCTGGTAATCCAATCTCTTGATCCTGCTCTTGTGGCAAATAACAAATCAGAAACAACTTGAAGAAAAGTTTGATATGACAATTGCGTACGATAAACTTACATGTAGATATGGTTTACGTTGAGAATTAACTAATGGGTTTGGCTGTGGGCGAGCTGATTCTGAATGAGTTGACAAATTTACTAGCTTGGCATTATGTGAGGCAGCTCTTTCTTCAATGCCTATCTTAGTGCTCTACAAAACCAAACGAAATGTAATTTTGTATTACAGTTCCATTCCTATTGTAAAAAAGACAATAAACATAAAAGGAACAAGTAATTGTCCTTGTGAGGAGCTCCTTGAGTTTGAATCAAAAGAAGGATATGGTGGCTCTTAAAGTTTTCACTTCACCAATTTATAACATTCTCGAATACTTTGATAGTTTGTTTTTACTAGACATTGTAGCATAAGCAAGTAATATAACAACAACGAAGTCTTATGCCACTAAGTGTAATGGGATGGTATAGCTTGACATGAAGTAAGATGGAGTGGAATAAGATATTGTACCATTACATCAAAAGATTGAGTTGAACAAACTTCACTACATGATGCATGTTCTTCAGGTCCAACAGGAAAGCATGTAGTGGCTTCCTCCCTGGGATTTTCAACTCTAGTATCTCCAGAAATAAAGACCTGATTTGACTTGATAATTTCACCAACCATCTTGAGTAATTTCCACTGATAAAACTCATCTACTTCCAAATCTTCCAAAAATATATTAAACAAGGGCTCCATCAGCAGTGAAACTCATAGGAACAAAGATGCATTTTCAACTTTCAATTTTAGTTATAGAACAATTCATACAGTTGCATAATAGAAAAAATTAGCTCAACATTCTCATGGCAATTCTTTGTCCTAGTGGTCATTTTTTATCACACCATTCTTCATAATTAGATTACTCAAGCTTCAAACTACAAGCTTCCATATGAAGAAACATATTAAGAAAAGAATATATTTAAGTGATTTTGTGCTGAAATAAATTTTAGAATAATTTATTTGTTTAAGAGCATTCAAATGTGTATTTTCATCCATTAACAAATGACTTCTAAAGATTTTCTTTGGGTAGAAAAAGGACACACAAATGGCAAAGGTAGCAAATGCATGTATAGAATTATGTACAAAAATATATCATCATGCAATGCATGTATAGAATTACCTCTTTCCAATTCAGAAAGTTTTCCTTCAAACTCTGGAAGTGTAGCAAATGATGAAGTCAAAGAGAGTTTTGGACAATCATAGACAACACGAAGTGTTACAGCAGGCAATTCAATCCCTTGGCAAAGGCTAGATAGGTAAGTAAGCGCTAGAAGTTTAAGCTTTGGAAGTTCAACTTTCACCTTTTGCATCTCATCACCTTGTGCTTGTTCACAATAAATCAGTTCTTCTAGCTCAGTGGCTCCCCATATGATGAGCAACTCTAAGTTGGGAAAGTCATTATATACAGAGACACAGAATAAACGTTTCAACTTGTGGCAGTCATTGACCACAAGTGAAGCTAGCTTAGGGAAGCATGGCTGTACTGAAACAAAATTTGACAATCTTTGATTATCCACATCATCTTCAATGATCTGCTTTAATTCTTGGCATTCTTTTATCTCTAAACGCTCTAATTCTGGTAGGCATCTCAAAACAGAGGTAGTAAATATTACCTCAACCATTTTACATCCATATATTTCTAATGTCTTGAGATTTTGGAAGGTAAAAGAGCTTTTCCAACCCACACAAATATACTTCATCTGATATAGATCAGACAACCGCAGGTATTGTAACCTTAACTTGACTGGTTGTCCAATCATCCCAGGCTCGTCAAGGCTAAAAATACTTTCTACATTGGAGTTGTGTATAACTAAAGTTTTTGAAGTGATGAAATGCTTCTCAATGTCCCTTATGTCCTGTAAATGTGAGACATAAATAGGAAATGCATACAAAAATAAATAAATCAATATGATGAACAAAGAAAGACAAAGAAAGATTAAATTCAAATGTAAAAGTAATTTTAGTTGTGTCATACCCTTTTCTTACCTTCGATCTACTAGCATGGAAAGTATTGACAGCTATTTCAAATTCTGGACAATCCCACAAATAAAACTCATGCAGAGATGGCCACGTTACGCAACAATACTGGGGGAAAATGCTAATCATGTTGGAGTTGGCAGTAAGTCGAAGCTTTTTCAGGGCAGGAAGCTCTATCTTGAGTTCGCTCGGACCTTGATCTCCAAGTGTGCATTGTCCGAACACATATGTCATCTCATCACATTGATAAATCTCCAAAGACTCCAATTCTAAAAGGCCTTGAGCAAGAGTTACTGGGATTGTATATTCCAGCATCAAGCATCCACTGATATGAAGCAGTTTCAATTTTGAGAACACCAACCTGTCATCAATCCTACTTATCTCCTCGTCCTCTATGTCATCATCTGCCAGTAAACACTTCAGTCCATCACAGGATACTATCTCTAATTTTTCTAGCTGTACCAAATTTCGAGCAACCTCAGGTATGAACAAATATGTTAGCATTGGACATTTATATATATACAGTTGCTCTAATTTCTTAAAAAATCCAATGGGAAGCACACCATGGTATAAAGCTCCCAAATTCTCCAGGCGTTCGATTCTTAGCTTACGCAACTCAAATAAGAGAGTTCTTACCTCATGGGAATGATTCCTAGTGTCAACCAAACACTCTATTTTCTCAGAATCACATAACCAAAGCTCAATCCACCCGTAATTCATAACTCCTCCTCTTTCTATCTGAAACATGTCAGGGATGATATTTTTCCCACCTCCCTTAATATTTGCTACTAGCAGAACCTCTGCTTTTTTGGCCAAATCCACAACTGCTACATTTGATGTATCAAAACAACTAAGAATTAAAGTTCTATGGCCATTGAGAATTTCCTCTTCACAATCTTCAAACCCCGGTCCTAATTTTATTTGATACCTTTGCAATGTTTGGGGGACACTAAACTTTTTGAAGAATTCAGCGTGATCTCCATTACCAAAACCCCATTCATAAAAGTACAGTTCTTCCATCAGTGGGTGTCTTCCAATCACTTCAAAAGGATTCTTTATAATATCACATTTTGACAAATGTAGCAATCTTAAGCTCATCAGTTGCGCAACAACATCAGGTAATTCAAAGAATGAACAGAGATGCAGTGTAAGACTTTCAAGTTTCTTTATGTATCCTACGTATGACATGTCACCTAATTCCCACCATTCTAGGGACAGACAACGTAGGTTTGTCAATGATTTGAATGACATGATTGATAGTGGCCTTTGGCGAATGCCTTCCCAGCTAAGCAACAAAACTTTGAGCCTTCCCATTCCTTCAAAAATTTCATTTGATATATCGAGATTTGTTTTTATGCATAGAAATTCAATACTGGAACAGTCCAAATCATTCGGTAATTCCTTACACCATAGATATCTTATTGCATTGCATTCAAAAGTCACATCCTTTTCCAAGGCACACTTGACCACCTTATTCTCATTCTTTGCAATCCAGAAAGCTACATTGCGAACTAAGTCATGCATTTTCACACATTCTCCTTCATTGTCATCATATGACAGTGACAACAAACAAGAACTTATGAGCTTATTCTTTGCTGCATTCACTTCATTCCTTGCCCTTTCAAACAACCGAACTTCTCCAACTAGGCCCAACCCTATTGCAATTCTGATTAAAGTTTCAACTGGGATTTCAAAATCATCAGGGAACACAGAACACAGTAAGAACAGCGACTTGGCTTCTTCAGTGTCCAAATTATCGTAACTTACCTGTAGACAATTGTAAGGATTTTGCAAACCTTTTTCAATATTCACTGGAATGGAACTTCTCAATCTATCCAATGTAACCTTCCAATCATCTTCAGCCTTGCCTTTCAAAGTGCTAGCAAGAGCAGCAATAGCAACAGGCAATCCTTTACATTTGTTTGATATTAGTCTTCCCAAATGCTTTAAGGTGTTGGAGGTGCCTTCATTTATGTGTGCTTGCTTTTTGAAAAGAGCCCACGCTTCTTCATCAGTTAAGGTCAATAGGTGAATCATTCTTTGGCAATCCATCAAAGTACAAACTGCTTCAGATCGCGTGGTAATGAGAACCTTGCAATTTCTGTTATTTTCACCCAAGGGAACTCCTATGTCACCCAAATCAAGCAATTGCCACACATCATCTAGGATCACAAGTGTCTTCTCATCGTCAAGAGTTAATCTTGTGCACAAGCGTTGTGCTCTCTCTCTATCTCCATCTTCTGGAAAATGAAATTGTAGAACACTTGCAATTTTATCTTGGATCTTTCGAACTTCTACCTTACTTGACACGGGCACAAAAAGCACCTTATCAAAAAGTTGCTCTGCTCCTACAATTCTTATAAGTTCCATTGCCATTGTCGTTTTACCGCAGCCCCCCATGCCAAACAATCCGATCATAGTAACCTCGTCATCTTTTAGTGCCTCCATAAGCTGCTCAAAAGCATTTTTTCTACTATCAAACATCAAACATTTTTCCGGGGGAAGTGTTGCATGTCTGAAAGTGAAGCAACACGTTCAAGTTGTATATACCTTTTTCCTTCTTCAATGCACGCTTCAACTTCCACTTTTTTTGTTGCTAATTTCTTGGCAAGACGGTATCTCCAAATCCAATTTGGAAAGTGGCCAAAACAACAATTCTTGTTTATTCTTGCATTTTTAAGCAAATCCTCCATGTTGTCTTTGAGAGGGCTAGCTTCCTCCAACCATGCATTAAAAACTTCATCATTCTTGATTGCTTGCTTCTTGGCATGTTTAACGCGATCTTTGACACTGTTCCTTGTTGCGATCAACTTGTCTTCCTTTTGTTGAAGGTCTTCAACAAAATCATTGAAGCAGCAAGGATAACGAAATTGATCTACAGCTCCGCACACCAAATCTCTTGCAAAAACAGACAATAAGCTGGAAAGCCACTGATCCATCAATTTCCTTTAGCAAATGCAGCTTAATTCACCTGAATGTAATAAGTAGTTAATTAGAGATGCTAGAAAGAAATTGTTTTTAAAGATATCATATGTATGGATATCATATGAAACATAGTATACTAATGTACATTGTATGTTTGTGCTAAAGACGTGACGCATTGACGTCAAAATTTGATACACAATTAATATAACTGATGGAACGCTTTCATTGAGCCAAGGAGAAAGACTCCTTACTTCTCTGTTCACTTTCAACTATGATATTATTATGAAATTATTCTCTTATTCATACACAACTAATATGATAACATTCTCTAAGTAGATAGCCTCACCTTCTAATATTATCTACTCATCAATTTGTATCAACACCCGTCCCTTTAAGCAAACCTTGTCCTCAAAGTTGCTAGAAACATAAAGACACTAGCTGATGATTAATTACATATAGAAACATAAACTATCACATTAACAGAACCTTGCACAGTCTTCAAATCCATAAACCATCGAAGTGGAGCAACCAAGGCACCACCATATGCTAACTTTGCATACTTGAGAGCTAGAACTACACCATTTCCATTGCTCCAACATGCTTATCTCTATGCCTTTACTAGTACCATCAACGAAACTTGCTAGTTACTGCAAAAATCAGACACCCTTATCATCAGGGGTAACAAAGATTCTGTTTTTTGGAACTTGGTTGATGAATTGTGAGGCAAGGGAAATGTTGAAATGTGTCTTGGCTCAACTTCTCAATTTTATTTTTGCAAGCTGCTTCTTGTAATTTTGAGTCACTTTTTTTAGGTCAACTTTATGAGTCACTTGTTCTTTTGTTCTTCAAGTTCTGCGGACCAGGGAGTCATACTCATAGTTTAACAAATACACCAATAATACTACCACTCAATGGGCTTCATTAACGGTAATTTCTTTTTTACTTTTTCATGATTTAAAACACTCCATCCCTTTCACTTTAATATCTTTAAAAATTATCCCTAAGTCACCCATTACCTAAACCCTTATATATTATGTAATGACATTATTCTCTTATTTATACCTAACTTAAACTAATTATATAACCATGAGTACTATCAATAATTCTATACATACTCGATTTAGATTTTATATTGCTGGGGATTAAAAGTGTGGCAAACTGTTAGACTTCAATTGTATTGGAGAAAGATGAGTAAAAAGTTGAAAATCTGTAAAATTTAACTCATTTTGCTTTTTATCGATATAAATATTTGTACATCTTACTCTCGTTAAAACCTTCCTCTTTTAAAGTTATAATTTTTACCAAAACTTGCGTAAATCTAAATTCTTTAAGAAGTTTATTTACAAAGTCCAAAAAAATTATCATCAGCACCTTTTTGAATAAAAAATGTTTTAACATAGAAAAAAAAGCTTAGATTAAAGGAAAAAAAATGCTTCACTCCGAAATAATAGCATGTTCCATAATTAACGAGTTATAATAATAAAAAAAATACACTAATAAAAAATTCAGAAACTAAACTCAAATTAAATTACAAAATAAAATATCAACTTGATGCATCAAGCCACAATTAAAATTTAGACTAAAACCCCAAATAAGTCCTTCAAGTTTATAATAGGGGACAAATTAATCTTTCAAATTTAGAAAATCTCATATTAGTCTCTTAAATTTTATAAAAGACAAGTTAGTCCCTCTATAAAATTTTCACATAAATTGTGTTATGTTAACTTACTTATACGTACTGTAATTATCTACATGTATTGTTAACTTTCATGGTAGATCCTAATTTGTCTCGCCCTCTAAACGAAATCGCTTAGACCTTTTTTTTTCATCTGCTATCTCTTAGTAAAAAGATTTTGACTTTAAGTTGACATTTGTTTTGAGTAGGATAAAGAAATTAGACAAGTTATGACCGCTGAAAATTAACAATACAAGTTAATAAAATATATGGACATTCTTAAAAGACAATAATTTGATGAAGGGACTAATTTGTTCCCTTTTATAAAATTTAAGGGACTAATATGAGATTTTTTAAATCTAAGGGACTAATTTTTCCCCTGTTATAAATCAACTTGGGTTTTATTCTAAAATTTATTTTCTTATAATATAAGAAAGAAACTAATCTAGTACATCACCCATAAATGGAAATTTTTTTTGTTAGGCTTAAATCTAAATAAGTGAGTTCTAGTAGTTCTAGAAAAATTTTTCTTTTATTTTAATCTAAATATTTCTAAAGCTATTTAATTTATCAGAAGTCATGCTATTTGATCCTATATGGCAATCCGTCACCATACATACTAAAGATCAAAACCAAATAATTTTAAAAATATTTAAATCGAAAAAAAATCTTTTAGAAATGATAACCAAAATTTACATATTTTTTGTAGGCCAAAAATATATTTGTGCATTTTTATTATATCACTACTTAAAAGCTTAGGGCTATGACACTTGCCAACCCCTTTGGCACAACAGATGAAAATGGGTAATTATATTTTTCACATTATTCTTACAAAAATTTCCTTAAACAATAAAACAGAAAATGAGTGGTAAAATGCACTACCTATTTCATCTTTATCGGATAAATAAATTATAAAAATAATGAAAGTATCAATGGGTCAACTTACTTGAATAATTTTTAGCTTATGTATTACGATAATTTAACTCTGATTTCTTCTATTTCTTTGTTAATGGATATGTTAGATACTCATTAATTGAGTGACATATCAATTTGGATTCATATTTTATATTCATTTTTTATTAAAGTGTCACTCAATTAATGGTGTTAAGCCCTAAACATATTTATGGAATGTTCTAGGAATATATAAGAAATTTTACAAATCTTGACTTAGGATGAATTTTTTGCTTTAACTTAAATTTTTCTCTAAATAAAAAAGTAAAAGTATATTTAGTAAAACAAAAGATATTAGAACTATTTCGATGTACAACTATCATTTTCATTATATTGGGATGTCAAAAATTAGGATAGCAAAGCATTTTCGAACAAATTCTTCTCTTAACATGGAACTAGGTAGTTTTTCCTCCACTCCTTTTAATTGATGAACTATTTATGAATAGAGGCACTTCGATACTAAGCATCCCCTGACTGGAAGCAGCAGAAACAAGTGCGAAAAGTGTGATATAGAACCAAGGCTTGACATATAACCACGATTAATTGGACAAAATAAATAATGGGAATTGGGAAAGAAGCAAAGAAAAAACAAGCTCACCTCCTGCGAATATTGTTGCTATCGATCGCACCCAGTTGACCTTAATCCGCTTTTGAAAAAATGGCTTCATGACATGACAACAGTCATTCCGTAATTTTTTCAGTTTTGGATCTCTGTTCTCTTTCTCCCTATTACAAACACAAAAGCCCGAAGAATAGAATGCTGAGAAAAAAGAAGAATAGAACTTGGAGTGCTTACCTCTCAGAGAAGTAGAAGATAATGCACCACCGCGGCAACTTAATTTTTCCTTTATTTTTTTTTCTCTCTTTTTGTGTTGGCCAATGAAGCAACTTGTTTGAATAATACAAATTCCAATTGTCAAAAGTTTTCGTTTAATATTTCTAGTTACTAAGGACTTGACTTTGTTAATTTTTTACAGTCAGCTGGGATCCACTATAACTAAGTGAATTATTAAAATTTAAATAATTTATAATAGCCTCGGCCATATTTGTTTTCTTTAATTTGTCTTTCTATGTGGCCATTGAATTACTCTCCATCTAATTTAATATGATTATCTACGGTTTATAGATTTTTTTTACGCTTGACCAAACTACTTAAGACAAACCTACCAAAAAAAAAACTACTTAAGACAAAGTTTTATCATCGTTCTTTTACTGTAGGTACAATCCAAACTTTTTTTTTTCAAATACATTTAAAATGAGTATATCAAAAACCAAAATCAACTATAATTATAAGGATTAACGATATATTTTAATAAAAATTATTTCAATAAAAATTATATTACAACTATTTACCAGTAGACATAATTTATAAAATAATATTATGATATTACTTAATCTATGTAGTTAATGGGAGTTGTTGAAGTCTTTGCAGTTGTTGTCATAAATAATTAACTAGAAGACAATGAAAATTGCAGTAGCATACCAAGTTTGACAAATTAGTCACCAATCGAAATTTATAGTCAACGTAATTACCAAAGACGACAACGATGATAATATATTATTATTATTATTATATATTATTATTATTATGTCCGTTTGCCTCAAACTTCCAATCAACAGTGAACGAAAAACATGAAATTCTTAGGTGAAAAATAAGTATTTCCTATGCTTCATTTATTAATTAATAAATTAATAATTATATTAAAAATATAAAAGAAGTTGGGGATAGTAATGTTCATCTGTCAATTATTAAAGATGACCATTTCAGAAAGCAATAAGCAAGAAAGTCCTTAAAGAGGGTTTTAATAAATATGACCGGCTAGCATAATTTTTTGGTTACAACACAACTTATTGGCTTTACTTTGTGCCTAAAGAAACAATCAACCGAAACAAAGTGCATTGCAAACAACACAAACATATGTTTCAATAGAGGACAAGGAGAAAAAAAAAAACATCTCTCATAACAGAAGATCCAATTCACAGAAAATCAAAACATTTCTTCTGAGAACCAACAAAGTTGCGAAGATTGTCAATTTCATCCTTTATCTTGCAAAGTTCCTCAGTTAGTTGATCATGCCTCTTGAGAAGCTCGTTGAGTCGTGCCTCTGCATGCTCCACTCGATGATCCCTGACCACAACACGTTGACGCATTTCATCAACCCATGGCTTATCAAATCCAAGTTGAACAGCTTCATCGCATAGTTCCCGGAACTCCTTTTCTCGCTGAGGAGTAACACTAGCGGCGCTCTCATTTCGAAGGAAGAACAACATATCTGCCAAAGTTTTCGACTTCCAAGCTTGAAAGCGGACACTAAACTTTGCAAGGACTTTCCAGAGATGAGGATATAGTACTATTGCCTCAGCAAGCAGAGAAATTTGTGCATCATCCATATCAACATAGTGCTTAAATGCTTCCAATTCTGCTACAATCGTCAAATGGTTGCTACTAATATCTGCACAAGCTTCTAATTGTTGGAAAAATAATACTTGGGTGAGATACATATAATACTATACACACTAAAAAACATACTATATAGTAATTTTTAATTTACATATAGGAAGCATGGAAGATAGAATATTAAGAAGAGATCAGTAACCTGGATGGACCACAATGCTACCTTTGAAACCAACACCTATTTCACCTTCTTTATCCATCGAGTTACACTCTTCTTGGATACTGTCATCATCATTTTGCATCTTCTCGCTCTGTGAAGTTTTTGTCTCGGTTAGAGGTACAACCACAACACCCAAGCCATTGCCTTCTATGCCAGCTGACATAGCTGCTTCCATATTGTCCTTTGATGTATAACCCTCCTGAAAGGTAGAATATGTTTCAGTTGATTTGAAATCATGTCTTGAAATGAAATGAACATTCTTTCATAACTTAATGTAACATATTGAGAAGTTATAACAGTTATTTTAGCAACTACAGTAGTTACTACTGTTTCTCCAAGCTTATGCTTTTGGTCCATCAAACTTGGTTCAATGGTTGATTCTTGATCCAACAACTTCGAATTGAAATATTGGACAAGCACGAAAAAGCATTAACCTTGTTATATCTGAAACTAGTTTGTTAGCCCAGTGAGTGACAAACTTACACTTGAAGGTATTATATCCAGAGGAGTTGCTAGTTCTGAACCAAAAGTTGGTAATATTGGTTTTGGTGATGTTGGAATTTCTCCATTAGTGGTTGTCTCTGTTCCTTCAATATTCTGCAATTCCAAAAGAAATGTTGCTTAGCAATTTAACTTCATTGATATTACTCCATTAATAATCTTCAATTTCTTTCTTCAGGTTTTGATGTCAAGTTTTTTATATTTATAGGTTCATCGACGGGTTGAACTAAAATGATAGGATGCTCATCTCAAATTCTTTAATATATTTATAGGAGGCTTTATTTTCTTTGTAAGTGTAGGTCTCAGTTTCGTTGAGCCTAATTTTAGTAAGGGAAGACTAAGAAGCAGAGAATAGAAGAAAAAAACATTAGCATTAACTTCGTACAGTTTGTTAAATAATAATTTTCTCCCTGCAACTTTGGAAGAAAGTATGAGAAGTACAAGTGAAATTATGATAGTAACGTATTAGCAAAGATTCTTAGTTCCAAATTTCTGATGTCCGGTATTTTAATTTCTTGATCCCAGTCTTGTGGCAAATTATAAATAAAAAAAAGTAGAAGAAAACATTGGAATCAATAATTGGATACAACAAACTCACTCACACGTCGATAAGATTTATGCTGAGAAGTAACTAATATGCCTTGCTGTAGGTTATTTGATTCTTTATGAGTTGACGAACTTACTGTCTCAGTATTATGTGATGAAGTTCCTTCGTCTCTCGTAATACTCTACACAAAACCAAAAGACGGAGTAATTTTCTAGTATAGCTCCATTGCTATTGTAAAAGTGACATACCAGCAACATGTCATTTGAAAGGGAATAAGTAAATCACATTAATAAATAATCCATTTAAGCTATATGCCTACTAGAGGACATAAGATAGCCCTTTGAATGCTTTTTACTGGCATCTTATTTTTTACAAATTGTTAATAAAATAATATTTTCAATCTTTCTTGATCTTTTGTTTCTGCTTCAACTATTCATTTCAATTTGTGTTAAATTATTTACCTGAGGAATTTCAGTCGTAGTTGTGGTTTCTCCATATGGCTTTTGTTGGTTCATCAAAGATTGTTCACTCATTGATTGTGTATCCGCTGACCCCTGGATGGAGTAATGAATAAGTGCAAAAGCATCAGTCTAATTCCATACATTTTGTTCAATACTAAGAAGAGCTTATAACATACTCACATGTGAGCGCGTTTTATATGGTGGAGTATTTAGTGGACTTGTAGATGGATATTCAATCACTTGTAGGTGGATTTGTTTGGTAGAAAAAGCGAAATTGAATGGTATGAAATGAGATGAAATAAGAAATATTGGAGTAAGATCCCTACCACTACATCAGATAGAGTTGAATGAACTTCACTACTTGTTGCATGTTCATCGTTAGGTCTAATTGAAAAGCATGTAGTGCCTTCCTCACTCGGATTTTCAACTCTTGTATCTTCTGGTACAAAGACATGATGTGATACAATAATCTCGAGTACATCCCACGTGGAAAGCTCATTTCTTTCCAGATCTTCAAAAAAAAAAAATTAAATAAGAGCTCTATTAGACAATGACACTCATAGGAACAAAAGTACATCTTTAGCTTTCAATTTTGGACATGAAACAACTTACATAGTTGCACAATAGAGGAAAAACAAAAACTCAACATTCTTCACAATTCAATTACTAGGTATGTTTGGTTAAAGGGTAAAAATAGAGTGTAAATTTTTATAGATAAACTTCATATGTAAAATTACACATAAATCTTATTCATAGAAAATTTACCTTCATTTTTACTCCCCAACCAAACATATCCTTAAAGTTATAAAGTTATGATATGAAAAAACACATTAAAAAGCTTTATGCAGAATTGCAATTTTAGGATAATGTACTGTGTTTAAGAACACTCCAATGTGTATTTTTATCCAGAAACAAAGGACTTAATTTCAGAGATTTTCTTTGGATAGAAAGAGAATGTGAAATTAAGTGGGAGATGATTGCTCTCAATGTTGGACCGTAACAGATGATTGAGGACTTAATTTAAATATGATTGTTTTTTATAAAAAAATTACATGATCAATTGAGAAGTTACACATTTTAAAAATAGCACACTTAGCTACGTTGTTAAAGAAAAATAACAAATAATAAAACATACAGAAGAATACAAAAAAAAATTACATTTTAATGTACATTGTTAGAGAAAAATAACAAAAATAAAACATACACATGAGAAAATAAAACATACAAATTTTTAAAATTGCATTTTTACATAGATTGAACAAGAGTACTTTACCGTAACAAATTTATATATGTGGAAAAATAAAACAATCATGCAATGCACATATAGAATTACCTGCTTTCAACTCAGAAAGTTTTCCACCAAATTCCTCAAGCATAGAAGACGATGAAATCAAAGAGAGTTTTGGACAATTGTGGACAAGACGAAGTGTTGGAGTGGGCAATTCAATCCCTTGGCAAAGGCTAGACAGGCTTATAAGCACTAGAAGTTTAAGCTTTGGAAGCTCAACTTTCACCTTTCCTATCTCATGACCTAGCCCGTGTCCTCCACAACCAATCAATTCTTCTAGCTCATTGCTGGCTCCCTCTATGATGAAAAACTCAAGGTTGGGAAGGTCATTACATGCAGAGGTGTAGAATAAACATTTCAAATTATTGCAGTTTTTGATGAAGAGTGAAGTTAGCTTTGGGAAGCATGGCTGTGGAGTAACAAGATTTGACGATTTTTCATTCCTGCATCCTCTTCAATAATCTGCTTTAATTCTTGGCATTCCCTTATATGTAGAAGCTTCAATTCTGGTAAGCATCTCAAAACAGAAGTAGGAAAGACTACCTCCAACTTTTTGCATCGCCATATATCTAATGCCTTGAGATTTTGGAAGGTAAAGGAATTTTTAAAACCTGCACAAACATATTTCATCTCATGGAGATTCCTCAACGCCACGAATTGTAGCGCTAAGCTCACTCCACCAATTAACTTAAGCCCGTGGAGGCTAAAAATACTTTCTACTTTGAAGTAGTTGTCTACAACTAGAGTTTCCAAAGTATGAAAATGCTTCCCATTGGCCCTTACGTCCTGTAACTGAGACATAAATAGGAAACGAATAAGAAAGAATCAGTATAATGGGCAAAGAAATAATAAGTTAATAGTAATGTTAATAATGTCTCACACTATAAACTTTTCCCACCTTCCAACTGCTGGCCTTGAAAGTATCGACAGACAATATGTCAAAGTCTGGACAATCTGTCAAATAAAATCGATGCAGAGATGGGCACGATGCATAATAATATTTGGGGGAAATGCTCATCATATTGTAGTTGAGTTCAAGTTGAAGCTCATCCAGGACAGGAATCTCGATCTTGAGTTCATTTTGACTTTTATCCCCACGTGTGCCTTTCCCGAACACATATTCCAACTTATGACAGCCAGAAATTACCAGGGACTCCAATTGTACAAGTCCCCGAGCAAAAGTAATTGGGATTATGTTTTCCAGCATCAAGCAATCATGGATATGAAGCAATTTCAATTTTGAGAAAACCAGCTTGTCATCATGTTTACTATCCCCACATGTGCCTTGCCCGAGCACATGTTCCAACTTATGACAGCCAGAAATTACCAGAAACTCCAGTTGTACAAGTCCCCGAGCAAAAGTGACTGGGATTATGTTTTCCAGCATCGAGCAATCCTCAACACAAAGCAATTTCAATTTTGAGAAAGCCAACTTGCCATCATTTATACTAATCTCTGAGTTATCATCTTCCAGTATATGCTTTAGTTCATCACACTCAGATATCTTTAATTCTTGTAATTGTACAAGACTTTGGGCAATTGTAGGTGTTAACAGACATGTCAGCATCGGACATCCTGCTATATATAGACGCTCTAATTTCTCAAAAAGGCCATTGGGAGGCACACCACGGTATAAAGCTCCCAAATGCTTCATGTAATCAATTTCCAACTTGCGCAAATCAAAGAAGAGAGTTCCTACCTGTCGGGAATGATTGCTAGTGTCAACCAAACACTCTATCCCATCAGAATCACACAAGCAAAGCTCACTCCATCCACAATTCATAGTTCCTCCTCCTTCTTTTTGAAATATGTCAGGGATGACATGTTTTGCACCTCCCAAAATATTTGCTTCTGATTTTTTGGCCAATTCCATGTCTACTGCGTTTGATGTATCAAAACAACTATGAATTAAAATTCTGTGACCATGGAGTTTGACTGTGCCGCGACCGTGAAATGTAGATCCTAATTCTATTTCATACCTTCGCAATGCTTGGGGTATACTGAACGTTTTGAAGAACTCAGCATGGTCTCCATCTTCATAATTGCTTTCAGAATTCATAAGAGTCACATTATTATAGTACAATTCTTCCAGCTGTGGATGTCTTCCAATCACTTCAAAAGGATTCCTTTTCATTTGACATTGGGACAAAAACAACAGTCTCAAGTTTGTCAGCTCTGTGATCACAACATCAGGTAATTCAAAAAATGAACACTCACATAACATAAGGCTTTCAAGTTTCTTCATATATCCTATAGAGGAGATGTCACCTAATTCCCAACCAGATAGCAATAGACAACGAAGGTTTGTCAATGATTTGAATGACATGGTTGAGAGTGAGTCATCTTTGCACTCACAGGAAAGAAGCAAAACTCTGAGCCTTTCCATCCCTTTGAAAAGTTCATCTGATATTTCCAACTTTGTTTTTAGCTCTAGGAATTCAATACATGAACAGTCCAATTCATTTGGAAATTCCTTGCACCACAAATATCTTATTGAACTGCATTCCAACGTCGTAGCCTTTTCCAACACACACTTGATCGTCTTATTCTCTTTGCTTGCTATCCAATGGACTACATCACGAATTAAGTCATGCATTTTGACACTTTCGTCTTCAACGTCACCAAATGACGATGACAACAAACTAGAACTTACGAGTTTATTCTTTGCTGCACTCACTTCGTTCCTTGCCTCTTCAAATGACCCAAATGCTCTAACTAGGCCCAACCCTATTGCAGATATGGTTAAACATTCAATTGGAATTTCGTAGTCCTCAGGGTACACGGAACACAAAAAGAGAAGAGCCTTGGCTTCCTCAGTGTCCAAATTGTCATAGCTTACCTCCAGACATTTGTAAGGATTTTGCAAACCTTTTTCAATATTCACTGGAATAGAACTTCTCAATCTGTCAAATGCAACCTTCCAATCAACTTCAGCCTTGCCTTTCAAAGTGCCGGCCAGAGCAGCAATAGCAACAGGCAGTCCTTTACATTCATTTGAAATTAGTCTTCCCAAATCCTTTAAGGTATTGGGGTGTTTTCAGATATGTGTGCTTGCTTTTGGAAAAGTTCCCACGCTTCTTCATCAGTTAAGATTGATAAACTAGTCATTATTTGGCAATCCATCAAAGTACAAACTGACTCAGATCGTGTCGTGATCATAACCTTGCAATTCTTATTATTTTCACCAAAAGGAATTCCTATTTCTCCAAAATTAAGGGACTGCCACATATCATCCAGAATAACAAGAGTCCTCTTTTCAAGAGTTAATCTCTCACACAAGCGTTGGGCTCTCTCCCTTTCTCCATCCTCTGCCTCTGGAAATTTAAATTGCAACGCGCTTGCAATTTTATCTTGGATTTTTCGGACTTCTACGTTACTAGACACCGGCACAAACAACACCTTATCAAAAAGATGCTCCGCTTCTGCAGTCCTCATAAGCTCCATTGCCATTGTGGTCTTACCGCAGCCACCCATGCCGTACAATCCAAACATTGTAACCTCGTCATCTTTCAATGCCTCAATAAGTTGCTCATAAGCACCTTGTCTACTATCAAACTCCAAAGATTTTTCCCAAGGGAGATGTTGCATGCCTGGAAGTGTAGCAAGGCGTTCAAATTGTATAAACTCACTGCCTGCTTCAATACACTTTTCAACTTGCATTTTCTTCTTTGCTAGCTTCTTAGCCAGGCGGTATCTCCAAATCCAATTTGGACAGTAGCCAAAACAACAAGTCTTGTTTGTTCTTGCCTTTTCAAGTAAGTCCTCCACGCTGTCTTTGAGAGGGTTAGCTTCCTGCTCCAACCATGCATGAATAACTTGGGCATTCTTCATTGCTTGTTTCTTGCCATGTTCAACGCGGTCATTGACGCTGTCCCTTGTCGTGATCAACTTGTCTTTCGCTCCTTGAAGATCATCAACAAATCCTTTGAAGCAGCAAGGATAGCGTAGTTGATCTACTGCTCCACACACCAAATCTCTAGCAAAAGCAGACAATAAGCCGGAAAGCCACTGATCCATGGATTTCCTCCACCAAATGCAACTTAATTAATTCCCCTAAATAGAAGAGAGATGAACATGCATCAATTAGTTAAGAAAGAGAGATGTTAAATTGCATATCAACTCCAAAATATATACAACACATGTCTCACATACATGTACGTATATCTCTCACATAAATATATATACACAACATCTATTTCATTTCCTTGTATGTGTAGCTTGATACTTACTAATATTAACGTCAATATACCATTTCTGTACAATTTGGTTTTTATAAAAGATTTTTCATTAGTTAATTATAGGGTGGCATGGCTAGCTAGAGTTAGTAATGGGTTTTCGTGGGCAAGTGAGTTGGGCCAATCATGTGTAAACATATAATTAAGGGAAAATTACACTCATTTTATTTCTTTGAAGTTAGACGAAATGTAACTCACACTACCTCTATTTCAAACTTTACAAGCCCAGCTTCTAAGTTTTGAAAATCCTACACTGAATTCGTCTACTAATATTAGGCCATAAGTGACTTTGACGGAACAATACACATGTGCATAACACATGTTTTTTATTGGTATTGTTGTAAATATTAAAGATTTTTGTAACTATTAAATAACTATATTATCCTTTTATCAAGTAATAAAAACATATCATGTCTTCCCATTTTCCCTTTTCTAGAGGGTATGTTTTTATCATTTGATAAAAAAATAATATGATTATTCAATAGTTATATCAGTATTTAATATTTACAATAATGCTATTAAGAATTATGTGTTATGCACCTGTGTACTATTATATCAAAGTTACTAATGGATTAACGTTAATATGAGAGGTCAGTTTAGAACCTTTTAAAATTCAGGAATTTAGGGTGTAAATTTTGAAAACTGAGGAAATGTATGTTGCATTTCACCAAACATGAGGGCAGATGCGTGTAATTTTTCCCATAATCAAATGTTAACTAAATATAGATAACGATGGATTGGTGAGGTGGAAATTATGGTCTTTGCCAGCACCCTAACCTAGCCTTACTTTTGCATTTACTTAATATTTGATTACATGACGTCAAACTCACTTGGGCACCAAACCATGTTTCCAAGGCTAGGATGAATTATAGAGACCAGAAACACGAACTGCGTTTCGATTTTATTTTGGTCGAATCTTTCGATTTTATATACCTCGTGATTCTTAGGTGTGGCAAAGTATTGAACTGAATCCAATGCATTGGTGAAAGGTAAGTAAAAGGATAAAAATAAATATTCTTATATAATAAATAATTAATTAAATAAATCTTCTTAGTTTTAAAGATTGGTTTGATATGTTTGCTTTGACGGTATAAATTCTATTTACGTGACTTTTAAAATTATTATGAACATAAAAGTCAATAAGCTTTCGAGTAATGAGTTATTATTATTGTTTTAATAAAAGTTTAGGAGAGTTTATAATGATATTTTGCTCGACTCCATACACAGTAATAGCATGTTCTCATATATTTAACAAGCTTAACGATATTGACAAACCAATATCCTATAAAAAAAATTGAAAAGATAAACTCAAATTATTATGCAACATTAAATAAAAGGCCAACTAGATATATCGACCAAAATTGAAATTCACATGACAAATAAAGTAATCCATTTGGTCACCCACAAATGGAAAAATTTTAGTTTTTAATTATATTGCTATTTTAAGGCTTAGGGCTGTTTTAAGCTTTCATCAAAAATTTACCGGCCCCTTTAGCGGAACCGAATATGGGAAATAAAATTTTTCACATTAAACGAGAGCATGGAACAGAAAGCTCAAACCAATTATTAATTAATGAACCATATAATAGAGGCACTTAGGCAACCGTGATCGGAAGCAAAAGTAGCGAGTGCAAAATCGTGATAGGTATGGAACAAGGCTTGAGATCATACAACTAAGATTGATTGATTTCACAAATAAAATAAAGAATTGGAAATGGGAAAAAGGAGCAAAGGAAGCAAGCTTACCTTATCAAAATAAAATATTGTTGCCATTGACACTTCTTAGACTTCAGAGGCAAGACTTTTTTTTTTATTGAATCCTTTTCAATTTTCTCTCTACGCAAAAGACCAAAGAACCGAAAGGAATAAACTTTGGACTTGCAAATTTGTAACCTCTCGAGAAGTAGAAGCAAAGCAAGCAACTGGCAAGTTCGCAGATCCACTCGCAAATGCAGCAACTTGAAAGTCTTTGTTTAATGAAGTCAATCTAAGTCAACTATCCTGAATGTCTTCTTTGCCCTTATTTCGAGCGTGTTGGGGTCGTGTCAAATAAAAGGAAGGGTTATCATTGTCTTTTCGCTGGAGTCCATGATTGTTCTGGGTCTAGTGTAGAAGTATTTCTTTGAACTAGAGCTGGCAATCTTGTATCAGTTATACTTTTTAAACCTCATCTTAACACCCCATTTTGGGATTTCACTCCCCAAAATTGAACTCTAACTCTCTGCCACACATTTTCCCCTCTCTTCCACAAATCCTTCCTCCTCCAAGAGATCAAAGGTAAGTTTTATGGGTTTTTCTTGTTCCTTTCTTTCCCATTTCATATCTTGGTGAATGGGTTGTTGTTTTCTCTTATTATTGTCAGTGAGACGTCTCCCAATGCTATTAGAGTTGTGTTTGAGCAATCTAGAGGTTGTTAGAATGTAATCTTGAGTTTTGTGGCTTAATGGCAGATATTGGTTTCATTTCCACTCCTTGGAACGTTGTGGGTGTTGACGCAACTCCTTCCTCCCCTCCAGGTGAGTGGTTCATATCTTATGATCCTTATGTTGATTATTAGGGTTATTTTCCTTCATTGGGAACTTGTTTGCATGATTTTAGAGAATAATAGAGATTTCATATAGTTTTACATATTTGTGAAAATAGTTGTTTTTCAATAAGAGAATGAAATACTGGTTTTAATGCAAACTCGTGGGACCATTATTACTAAATGGTTTATTAAAGAGTTAGAATATGATTATAACTTGATTTAGAGATTTTAGAATTTTCCATGATGATTTCAGAGTAGAGTAATTATATATTATAGAGTTTTATCCCAGAACGAGTTTTAGAGAAATGATATGATTTCATAATTTAGAGACTCGAAGGTAGTCATAGAGAACGTCAGTGAGTTAACGGCTAATACCCGATCGTTAACCTTTATACCAAGTTGTCCTGAGAAGACAATCTCATAGGCAGGGAACGGAACCTAGTTAGGTGTCCAATTTAGATCCTAAGGGATCCTAGAGAGAGAATTTGTTATGACATGGTTGACATGCATAACAGAGAATTTATATTTTGTTATGCAAGGCATAACCAAAGATCCATGTTTCTCTAGTAAAGTATTGTATTAATGTTTTCCAAAGATTATTGATTTAAGAACTATTATGTATATGTAATGAAATGATTTAAGAGAAATTGTATTAACTGGTTTTGATGGACATATATGTGTGTGTGTGTGTGTGTGTGTGTGTGTGTGTATGATTATTTATTCTCTTGGTTGTCCCATGAGAGAGTTATGGGTGAGGGTCGCTCATAAGTTTTAGATGAAACTCATCCATCTCCCTTTTCCATTCCAGATACGTCAACTGCTGGGTCTTTCTCATCCACCTCCTCCCTGGAGTAGAGAGTTCCAGTTGGTGAGCTTCACTTTGGAGTGAAATACTCTTTTTGCATTTTGATTAAAGATAAAGTGCTCCAGTGTACATGACGGGAGGTCCTGGACCATAGAAATAAAGTGTATTGATTTATCATGATTATTTTGTATTTACATTATTCTAGTTTTCATGTATATCTTGTATAGAGAGCAACTCATATTTTAGAGTCAGAGATATGTTAGAGATTGAGAAATGATTTGTTTTCTAACTTTAGGTATTTGTGCTAAAGTTGACTATGATATGTTTTCACGATGATTATATTTTCAAAGAGCCAGAGGTTTATTAGAGATGGAAATGATGTTTTATAAATGGATTTAATACTAAAATATGCATATATAGACTTAGAGGTCACAAAGCTTACGTGGGAATGAGGATTTTCACGTGCCAATCATGTACCCAAGTCGGGTCATGACACTCCACCTCTTGATACACTTGTCATGCTTAACTGCTATCTCATAACCTTGACTTTTTATTGACTTAGGTTTGATATTCATTTTGATTGTGTTTTAGTTTGGATTGATATTTTGGAGGTGGTGTGAGGAGTGATACACGGTGAGGTACCTTTATGTGAGGGGAAGAAGTGTGAGATTTGAGAGCGGTTGTTAATTGTGTGTGCCATTTAGTTGGCTCAAGTGATACACTAGTAAGGATAGTTATTTAGGCCACTTTGTATTATTGGGTGTGTATGGAAGTGAAGTTCATGTTCAAGAGGTCTTTTAAATATTGTTCAAAAATCTTGTGATTACAATGAATATAAAGGTGGTATGATTTTCGGATGTGGAATTTGCCATTCTATTCACTTAGGATTATTTCTTGGTTTCTTATATAAAGTGGGGTGACATTTTCCTACTAGTTTTGGTGTGCATTGCTTTAAAGACTGTTGTGCTTAAGGTTGATACATATGAACTTGTCTGTGTCTCTTGGTATTTTGTTCTAATGGTTGATTGTTTTATTCACTTGAGGATTTTGGCATGGAAGTATATATGTCGAGTAGCTCCCTCCCTTATGTGATTTGGTGTAGTTGTTGTTTTTGTTTGGTGACGAAGCATAAGTATGATTTCTTGATCTGTGCTAAAGGTTGAATTATTCAGTTAAAGGATTGGTGGATCTTCATGTTTTGTGGCAGCTTGATTGTATTGTAACCATGGTGTTTGTCCATGCTTCAATGTTTTGGAAGCTATTAGGATCTTCATAATTTGCAGCATCTATAAATTTTGGATGGGAGGTGCAGTGGTAATTAAGTAATGTATTTTGGTGTTGTCGAGTGTTAGTTTAGGATCTTTAGATCTTTTTATATATAATGGTCCACCTTTTGCTTCCCCTATTTGGTGTTAAGCCATCTTTATCTTTGAATTATCGAAAAAAAATATTGACCAAAACTGAAATTTACCAGACAAATAAAGTAATCTATTTCGTCACCCACGAATGGAAAAGTTTTAGTTTTTTATTATATTGCTATTTTAAGGCTTAGGGCTGTTTTAAGCTTTTATCAAAAATTTACCGGCCCCTTTAGCGGAACCGAATATGGGAAATAAAATTTTCACATCAAACCAATTGTTAATTAATGAACTATATAATAGAGGCACTTAAGCAACCCTGATTGGAAGCAAAAGTAGCAAGTGCAAAAGCGTGATAGGTGTGGAACAAAGCTTGAGATCATATAACTATGATTGATTGCACAAATAAAATAAAGAATTGAAAATGGGAAAAAGGAGCAAAGGAAGCAAGCTTACCTCTTCAAAATAAAATACTGTTGCTATTGACACTTCTTAGACTTCAGAAGCAAACCTTATATTTTTTAATCCTTTTCAATTTCCTCTCTACACAAAGATCATATAACAGAAAGATCTTGAGGAAAGAATAAAATTTGGATCGCTCACAAATTCGTAACCTCTCAAGAAGTAGAAGCAAATGATGCAGCAACTCGCAAGTTATTCGCAGAAATACCTATTGCCTCTCTTGTATGTGCTTTACTTGCTGAGATTGCCTTAGAATGCAAAAAGAAAATAGAAAAAGAAAGCTGGCCTTGACAGGAAGGAAAAAGAATCTGGCACATCTAAAGTTTAAGACTGTGTGTTCGTAAGTATTCCCGAGAATTGGATCACTGGGAATAATATTTTCGGAAATGTCATTCTCCAGAATATCATCCCGAGGAATAGCATTCTTGATAATTTCATTCCCGGCATACCATTCTCAGTAAGAAATGAACTATTCATGTCTTTGATGGACAAAGAAATATTCGCGAGAACGTTATGTCTTTTCAAAAATATCCTTAACAATTTGTACAGACAATTAATTTGTAATCACAATAAACTCATAATTAAACATAATTTAATACATATATAACACATTATAATCCCAATATTAAGAAAACTTTTATATGTAAATTGTAAATTTGTAAACAATCTGAAATTTGTACTCAAAGAGCCATATATTTTTTTCTTAGGAATTATTTGTAAAAAAAGGCCTCTTCCATTTCAATTTTCATAACTTTGTACTCCCAAAAATCGAAGCTTGAATGAACGCAATCCACTTGGAATCATTGTTTAGCATACACTATCTGAAATCTGAAATCAACAACAATCATCATATAAGAAAGAAAATATTCATTTTCGTAGGAAACAACAAACAGAGCAAATTTGGGAAAATTAAAAGATACAAAAGAAAATCCAGTGATTTCAGGAGAAGAGGAAGAAGGCGGTGGGTCTCCACAGAAGAAGCAGAGGAGCGATCGTGAAACCAAGTTATAGAGGTGCAATAATCGTGAGTTCACTGGATCCTCGAAGTTCAGATCTGTTGCGTTATTCCTTTGCCGCTCGCCGTCGCCTTGCAGAGGAAAGGGTGGACGTGCGCGCTGTGGATGTGGATGTGAAGCTGGCCGTCGTTGCGTGGAAGAAGGAGTGGTCGCCGTCGCTGCTGGTTGCTAGTCGAGGTCGTGATCGCACGGAGGTCATTCCGGTGACGGTGTGGCGCTGCCGACGCTGGAGCTCCTGGATGGATTTGCGGAGGCAGTGGTCGGCGTCGGTGTTGATGGCAAGTGGAAGAGAGAGTTTGGGTGAGTGGCGGCAAAAAGCTTGGCAGCCACCGGAGGAGAGAATTGAGGGAGGAAAAGAGGTGGTAGCCGGTAGATTTGAGAGTTGGGTTAGATTATTGAGGGTAAATTGGTCTTTTCAACTTGGGAAACACATTTCCTTATCATGGTAGATGGTTGCAATGAAAATTAGGGTTAATTTTATTCCTAGGAATAAAACTTTTTCTGAAAAATAGTTTTTCGATAAATAACAAGAAATATTTTTGAGGTTTGAAAAAAAAATATTGTATCAAATTCTTACTTTAACATGACATTCCATGGAATTATTTGATGAAAATGTCGCTAATAACTCTCTTAACTAATTTTTTATTATTATATTACAAAAAAAGCAAAGTATAACTAATATTTATTGTTTTTAAAATAAATATAATTTATTAATACTTATATATATTATATTCATAAAATAAAATATACGTGGCTTATAATAATATAAAAATTATATTTTTATATATTCAATTTAATTTTTAAATTTTACTAAGTAAAGAGAAAAATATTTTTAAAATTTTAAAATATGTTTTAAAATTTTACTAAATTTTTGTAAAATTAAAAATATATATTTTCTCAACTATCAATTTTAGAATATTAATATATGTTTTTTATAGTAAAACCACAAAATTCTTCTTGCTATGTTACTTGTGATTTATCTTTATATATGGTATTAACAAATAGTTTATATTTTTATACACATTAATATTCTAAAATTAAAGGCTGAGAAATTACATAATTTTCATTTTTAAAAAATAATTTTTACAATTTATCATGATTATTAATAGTTTGTTCTATTGATAGGGTAAAATTTTAAGAATTAAATTGAATATATAAATATATCAGTAATTTATATTATTATAAGTCATGTACATTTTATTTTGTGAATATATATAAGTATTCATAAAGGCTTCTTTAATTTGAAAATAATAAACATTAAATAATAAATATTAGTTATATTTTACTCAATTTTAATAATAGAAAATTAATTAATAGAGTCATTTATGACATCCTTCATATATTTGGGATGAAATATTATATTAGTTCAATAATGAGGTGGAGTATTTTTTTTCTTTAAATCTCAAAGATATTTGCTAATATTTACCCTTTTTATATCTGTAAACCCAAAGAAAAAAAATGGAAACTGAGACGAAGCCAAGGGGGGCCTTTATAGGCCATGGCCCCCCACTTCCTCAAAAATTTGTAGCTCCACTACTGAACGGAAATGTTCAAACATTTTGCTAACTACGTGCAAGGGAAAGAAAAAAGTATCAAAGGGAAATGAAAAGAAAGGGAGTGTAGGATTTCAAACAATCTTTCATGAGTTTAAATTTGACACACAAAAAAGAAATGGAATGTTTATATTCTATCTTTACAATTTTATTCTTCACTAAAATAAATTCAATGTATTTGACATTTTTTATAGTTAATATGATTTATATTAATATTGGTTTCAAAATTTCTACAAAACACTGTACATTTTACAAATTTAAAAAATATTTTCGTTTTTCAAAATTTTTTGTCACGTACAGTTTTTGTATCTTAAAAAATAATTTTTCTCTTTATTTTTATAGAAGTCACAATTTTTTTATAAAAATACTTTGTCACATTTTCTAACTCCCTCAACTTCTTAATGTATTTTTGCCAAAAAAAAAACACATTTTTTTGTCTTATATAAAATTTTATCATTTCATTTATTATACTCATTTTATTTTTTATGGTGACAAGTTGAATTTACAAGAACTGAATCAAAGAGTTCATCGATTAGATTATAAATAAAAAAAAAAGAGTTTATCGATTAAAAATAAATAATAAAAGTATATATAAATATATTGCATTAATAATTACTCATAATAAATATAAAGTATAGTAAAAGCATATATAAATATATTGCATTAATAATTACTCACAAAGTATAATAAATCCTCTTCCTCAACATTGGTTGTTACGAAATGTCTAAATACAATCTTAAAAAATCAAAATAATTTATTATGTCTGTACCCTAATGACAAACAATAACAAAAAAAAAAAAGCCCAAGAACTTCAAGTTAAAATTTAATGCGATAAAGAGCACTCCAAGTAAATTGGACAAGATAACTAAATCTTCAAGAAATATAGATGTTTGAGCAAATTTCAACTAATAGGTAAATTCAAACTCGCAGACCTAAAATATGCTAAAAGACAAAGGTAACTCAGAAATATTCTTATTGTATTAGACTAGTGTGTTAGAGTAAAATTACATAAATTACCTTGAGGGAAATAGCACCATCTCAAGTAAGGTGGGTTTGGTTGGTTGGACCTTTTAACTTATAAAAAATATAAGTTAATTTTTTTTGTTTTGTAGATCAAAAAGTTGGGGTACTTTTGCTCTTGGTTTTTAAAAGTCATGATGCTTTTGAGAATACCTTATGAGGTGTTTTTTCAGAGTTGATTTTTGTTGTTGGAAATTTAAAAAAATTAAAAGATTAATATAATCTTTTAATTTTTAATAAAAATCTAATTTTATCCTCCCACTAAGTAAAGCTTTTAATTTTATATTTTCCCTACAAATAATTACATTTATTATAGTTATTTTATATCTTGAAAGTAATTTTATAATATATTTATCAAATACTTCTCAATGGCTCATACTTATTAGAAACAACTGTTCCATTATTTTATCAAATTGTGTTACTATGGCTTTTTGAGTACAATTTTTGAAGGGTCCAAAAAACTTAATAGTTTTTTTGAGAGCCACAACAATACCAAACTAAATTGTAATTACCCCTTGCACTTGTCATCGGGACTGCCAATCACTATTGGAATCCTCTTAGGATAATCAAGGAGATACATATATGCACGAGTGAATGAATTACTCTCAATCTTCAAATCTTCCAACAACTTCAAAAGTTCAGCTTCAGAAATTGAAAGTTTTTGCTGCTCTCTCTCTCTCTCTCTCTTATGTAGTAGTGCTCTCCCTGAGAGCTACATTGCCCTCTTTAAGAGCCAATAATATATGTTAAAGTGCCATCTTTATCCCTTCAATTTCACTTTCATCTTTTAATTTTTTATAATCTTTTAGCTTCAGACTCTTGACTACGAGCTAATTATTCTCTTTGGAGATGAAACATTGTTGTCATTACCCACATCCAAAGTGCCTTGAAAACTCGAATTGACATCACTGATCTCAGAAGACTCTGATTTTCTAGTGGCTGTCTTTAAAGGCACCTGCTCGTTGTCTAAAATTATTTCAATCTTCCAACCAGCAAAGAACATTATACAATTAGAAAAGTAGAGAACTGCTCATCTCTCTCCCTTTGTTTCAAACTACCAATCATTCAGCAAAGAAAATGACACGTAAAATTTTCCATTCTTGAAACCATTTCGAAGCATAGACATCTTCCATTGGTTCTATTAAGCAACAGGCATTAATCCACATCATAATTGAGTGAAAAATAAATGACACAGTAGCCTCCAAAACTTAATGAAGATGACCATTTAAAAAACAACAAACAAGAAAAATCACTAATAGGGATTTCTAGCAGCGATGTGGTTGAGCTCAATTCGGCTACATAGAGCCGAACATTTATAATTGACCTCAAATAATTCTTGTTGGCCTCTTACAAGATTGCAGACCCAATGACAATCTGTGCTGACCTCTTACAAGAGTTACATCTCCTATGGCAAGAACAAACTTAACAGAACAAGCAATCACTAGATCTGAATGTCTAAATTAATGTTACAAATTAAAATTTCACCCTCTAAGAACATCCGTGGTTAATGCCTCATTGGTATCTAGCCAAGTGGGACATAGTATACAGTCAAATCTAAAATATTGTGCTTAGAATGCTAAAGTGCAACCCAATTAATTGTTTCACCAATGCCTACAGAGCATTTGCTTCTGCAGCAGCATGAAGAAGCTCATCTGGAGTTGCAGCCGGATCAAGGTCCCAACACCTTTCAGGCAAATTGATTGCCTCTCCCTTCAGCAACCAAGAAGGCACTTGATGCGAAAAGCGCAACATTTCTCTTCTTGGTATCCATTTAATGGCACTCTTATCTGCATTCCTTTGATATACTGTTTTATATCCGGCCAACTTAATGAGGGAGAAACACAGACACCGAGTTCTTCAGAGTAATCATCCAGCACTTCCACCATTTCATACTGGTGCCTCACCTCATCTGGAGTAGATCTGTTCCAATCCGGTGACCAATTTCGATAGACAGCCCAGATATCTCCACTTCTGGGATATATGCGAACACAACCACCTCGACCAGCCTTCTCCTGGCTTAGAACATGAGAAAAAATGTTAACCTGGTCAACAACATCAGAATTCCAAGCCCTGAAATTTCCGCAAGATTTGGTAAAACCTGAACCAAGCCAGTTTACTGAGCCAAACTCACTATCAGTTTTGGAGCTCAAGTAACTAATATGAATCTTGAATGGATTGAGAGAGATGATCTCACGGATCAGGCAATATAATCGTGGCATTCCATCCTCCTCATCATATAAGGCCCATATTTGCTTAGGCTTGAAGCCCTCCTCTGACCTATCTTTATCAAAGTCATGAAAGTCAGAATCTGGGACAGTTATAGAAATTGGACCAGTTTTCCCATGCTCTACTTGACCAGAAACATTCAGAACTGTTCTTCTACACGTCTCTCTTTTAACTTGACAATCTTCGGCTTGAAAATTTTCTTTCCCGTTAACAGCAGCTGCAGCAGTTTCAGATGCCAACTTCATCTCTTCCAGTTTCTTTCTAATTTCTGTCCTGGCCTTCTCGATCAATAATTTTCTTGCATCAAAAGCTGGTGCCATGGAACACTGCTTGGGTTGAACTTCACTTGCACAGGAAAGCTTCTGGCCTTGTCCAATGCATTCATTCCCATTAGCCAATATTGATTCTGGAGCACATTTTGATGCCTTTTCTTCATTGCCATTTTTGAAACCAGCTCGCACAACTATTTTCCTTTTCTTGTCAGGTCTACTTGGCTTAACTTCCTGTGTTTCATTACAGGATAATGTTACATCTGAATTTGTATTGACCACGGTCTCAGCCACTTGATGCACCCTATCAACTCCTGATTTGACTTTTGGTCTTCCCCTCTTCACATTTCCATTAGCCTGATAAACAGAATCAGCAGGTAAGGTAGTTGATCCATTTTGATTGACGAGTCCAGAAGAGCCCCACTGAAATGAAACATTTGAAACATATTCATATCCATGCCCAGAATGGTATCCTGGGACCCCATTGCCATTGAAATAGGTGGCACTAGTTGGAACATATGTAACTCCATCAAAGGAATGGCTCCCATACCCATTTCCGGGCACGTAGGACCAAGGACAATATGGGAATGAGCCATTTGCTGGGGCTGCCCCAGTTTCAACAGCAACAAAGGTGCCACGGCAGTTCTTACATGAAAGTTTTTTATTCACATACTTGCGCAGATACTCATACTGAACGTTACAAGAGGTGCAAATTGTCCAAAAGGTATCAAGCCTGCCATGAGAGGCCGACAAATTGGAACATTTGTTATAACCTGCAGCCCCTGTAGCATGGACAGAAGACAAATTTGTCTGATTAACCCCACCCAACTGTCCATTTCTCTTGAGATCATATGAACTACGCAAAGCACTATCTGAAAGCCAAGTCCATGCCTCAGAGACAAGCTTAAATGCCCCATCAGCTCCCACACATTTGTTCTTATCTGGATGAAGCAAAACTGCCATCTTCTTGTACTGTCTCTTGACAGCCTCTTTATCTGCAGAAGGTTTTAATCCCAGAATTGAATAATAATCTAGTTCACCATTATGCTTGACCTCAGAAGCAATGTAAACTTCAAATGTGGCCACCATTTGAGATACACCCTCCAATCCTGGACAAAGCATTTTAGCCTTTGCAGCATAGTTTTTTGCACCAGCAAAGTCTCTCTGAGCAAATCGCTTCTCAGCAATCTCTATTGCTTTAAGTGCCTCCTCTTTGTTTGCTTCCATGTAGGAATCAAATAAATCCACAACTGAATTCTTGAAACAGAAGCTACGACCAGCCCAACATGGTTTCCAATATCACGTATAACCTCGTTTCCATGTCTGCTGACAGTTTTGAAATGAAGGAAAAAGTAAGAAATTATAGTGTTAGTTCAGAGCACATAAAACTTCCATCTGAGATCCAAAAACACCAATTCATAAACATTTTCACTAAAATGAACATAAAGTTAGAAACAAATGCCAACATTATTCTAGGACCTACGCTCTCAACGGTTGCTGAGAAATCATATGCACCCCAAACAACCAAATTGTGAGGTAAAACAACAGAAACAACACGGATCAGGCTCTTAAGTTGACTAAATCACAATTTCCAATCTTCCAGTGAAAATTCACAAAACAATGACACAAAAAAATAGAAACTTTATTTTCCTGTCTGTTTCCTAAATCTCCCTAGAAGCCAAACACTTCCAACTTCGAAATCAGCAATTCATTTTATCTCTTGAAACCACTCCAAAAGTGGCGGAAGTGACCCCAAAATGACCCAACTTTAAATTAATATCCAAATTCAGCTAAATTTGGTAAAGCCCGAAACTTTTTCACATAGATCGAAAATATACAACAAAAGCCGCAAAATTTAGCCACACAATTTATTAAAAAAAAATCCCTCAGATTCAAAAAAAAAAAAGCACAATAAAAAAAATAAAAAAAAAAAAAACTCACTGAGATTGGAACTTATAATGGGGTGTTGAAGAAGACGCAGATCGCCACGTGTACTTGGGAGCTGGAGCGAAATTGAGCTGAGCAACGTGCACCAAGAAAAAGGGGAAACCACAGAACCCGATTTGTGTGGGTAAAGGTTAGGGCTTTGCTATTGAAATTGAAAATTATTACTGGGAAAGTGGAATTTGAATGGAAAACCGGATTCGGGTCACGAAGGATCCGCAGTGGGTCCGATTCGGAGATGGGGGAAGTGGCGGTGGTGGAGAGTGGCGGCGATGAAATATTGAAATAGCAGCTTCCGACAATCGCCGATCAGAAAGCTAAGGTAAGGGGGAAAAAATAAAAATAAAAATAGGGGAAAATTTTTTTTATAAAATAAAAATGATAATTTTCAGAGCAAGTAAACGCTGTTATTAGTATTACTATCATAGTTGCGACAAGCTAACTTGCGCCGCAGGTGCGTAGTGGCAAGTTGGAAATATAGGAAATTTTTATTTTATCCCTTTTAATTTTATTTTTAATTTTTTTTGGGCTTTTAAGTTGTTTTGAGAATATTTGAATTTTGTGTTGTTTTATTTTTAATTATATTGTATGCAATTATTCTAATCTATGGTTTTGGTTGGAGTTAGAAGTTAGAGACAGCATTCACCGCTGTGGTTGGTGCAAATTTGGGTGATGGTTTGGACAGTTATCAGTCATCATCTGAATGCTCCACAATTGTCATCGAGTTTTGGCTTGACCAATTTCTTTTTATTATTTAAAAAAATTATATATTTAATCAATAATTTCTTTTTTATTTAAATTTGGTTTATCTATAAATGAAAAGCATATGATTTATTTCTAAAAATAAAAGAATATATGTGTGACAATCTAACTCATATTAATTAGTTAGTTAGATTCACTAGTTGGATATTAATTAGGGCTATAAATAAGAAGATTGGCTCGTTGTAAATCATTTTGGAATAATTAAAATGTAAATTCTTATAGGATTCTTCAAATTTAGAAAGTAGGCTAAAAAATATAGTTCTATCAGCATGCTTCTTCTTCCTTTTATTTTAGTTTATTATTATTTCTTCTTACATTACATCGACAAGAAAAAATCTGTAAAAAATATGCATTTTACTTACTTCATATTAGACATATATGAATATGAAAATTATAAATTGGATGAATAATTCATCTAACTTGAGCTGGTGAACTTGCAAAACTATGGGGTTAATGCAGCCATCTAAAGCATTTATTGGGTTGATGCTAGCTAAAGACTCAATGGCGTTTGTCTATTGTCTTAAGTAGTTATAACTGAAAAAATTGATAGGAATAAAAAAAAACCTAATACTAAGAAAGTCTTGTCTTTATAACGAATTTATTTGATTCAGGTTAAATTATGTTGAAATTTAATAGATTTTAGATACTGCATGGTTGCGCTCTATCATTAGAACACTAACTTTTATCTGCAGTTTTGTTCTTCCATCGTTCTTACATCACTTTGTCTCTCCTTATTTCAATCTTTTTTTGTCTTTAATGTCTATAACAATATTGCAACTCTAGTATTTCTTTATTCCCGCAACTCAAATTCCTATAATTAAGCTCTTTCCATGGGCTATTAAGAGGAAAGTTTTGAGACAAAAATATTTTGACGTTGTTTATGAAAATTGTGTAGAACTGCCTTTTCGAATTCTCTCTTCATAAGCTATATATCGCAGCTCCTCCTCATCTTCTCTTCTTTCCAGCACATCTATGTCATGTTCAACCGCTTGTTCAATTATCATGGCTACACTGCTACAATTCATGCACGTGACCATATTAGTAGATCAATCTTCATGAACACTGTGGATTGGACCGGTCAATGTACTGCGCGATCTTGAGGAACACCTGCACATATTCAACTTTTGCCATGCTTCTCTTCAAACAATTGGATCAATTCTAGTGTTAAGCATTCTCCAATACCTTCAAGCCCTTGGCACTATAATTATTGAATTACACTCACTTCTCCTAATATTTATGGAAATATCACTCACACTTCTTATAGTTGTTCAACTTATACTCATACTCATTTGTTAAATTTTAAATATTTATAATACATTTATATCCCTTACTAATAGAGCACTATTAATAAACTTAAAATAATATTTTTATAATTTTATTATTTAGGAACAGTTAATATCACAAAAATATCATTCTATTAAGTTAATAATGGTCTTGTTAGTTAGAATAGGATAATATAAATACTTAAAATTTAACAAGGAAAGGAAGTATGAGTGTATGTTAGACAATTAAAAGGGTGTGAGTATATTTTTACAAATTTCAAGAGAAGTGAGTGTAATTTATCTTTTATATATATAGTAATAATTCATGTTATCCAATCGATTAGTTCGTTTGGCTATTGTCTCCTAATGACCCAGTAGGGTTTCTTTTTCTAATCGTGTAAAGTCTTGGGCCTTGCCCATTTGCTTATTCCGAAAATAAAGTTTTCAAAATAAATAATATGTCACCAAGTTAAAGGAAAGAATATTCCAAATGACAGTTGAAGTCCTTGTGGCCTCACAAACTTTTTCATAACTATGTGATAAAATAGTAATCTTATATTCTAAATGTAAAACCAATTTAAAACTATAATTGTGGCAATTGAGTTGTATTTTTTTTTTAAGTTCATGTAGCATTTCTAATTTCATCAGGGCATCTGAAGTCTATTATAGGATTTTCATAATCAGATGTTTTTAACAGAATAATTTGAAAGGTTCATTAGAATATAAGGTTTGTATTTCTCATTGATAGAAAATAACAGCTCATTTTCACTTTTCAGATAGTAAGCGAAACTGCGAAAGATGAGTTTTTTTCACCCAAAAAGAAAATATACAAAATGTTATTCGACAATATAGCTTGGCGTTAGGCTCAAATATTAGTTCAAAGAGCAATATTGATATATCCTCTGCACATCTTCCTATAAATCTTTCTACGCATTAAATAAAATTAAAAAAATACATTACATTCATATCTTAAAATCATAAAAAAAGTAAATTAACTTTATTTAATATTTATAGAATTTGTGGAAAAATAAAATAGGGGGATATATTATTTTTCTAGTTATTAGTCTCATTTGAGAAAGTATACCACGCTGCATTTTATGTCCTCTGTACTTCTACGTTCTGTAATTGGTAGCGCATTAAAAAATATACCTCGTTTTGAAATAGCACAAATTAGCATTTCCAGGTCTATTTTGATGTCACTTTATATAATTGAAATAATAAATGGTATTACTAATACACTGCCCTTCAGATAGTAGAAGAACCCCCCCCCCCCAAAAAAAAAAGTGCTTACCATGTGGTATTGCTTTTCAATTTCTACCAAGTCAAGCAATTTTTACTTTCTTTCTTTCAATAAGAGAGTAAGAAGGCCGAAGATAATTGGAGGAAAGGGTTCTAACGAAACAAAAACTAGCAAACAAGAGTATACAATCTTAAAAAAGGGGAGGTAAAAAGAGAAGAGCAGTAGGCAACAACATTGATAATGTTGGATAACGAGATTATGAGCGACTCCAAAATGAATGGTCTGAATTCAAAAGAACTGCATATATAAAAATGAAAGAGAACACAATCCATGTTTATTTTCAAGCTTCTATTAATAATATATATAATTAACTATAACAGCAACAATATGAGCATTAAAAAAATAAATAAATAAATAAATACCCGGCAATTGCTTCTAATTTATTTTGGTACTAATCATACTCCCAAAGCAGCCCCCATCATCATAAGTTTTTCGTATCCGAATTTCCGGAAACGAATGTCAAATATTGCGGGAAAAAAGTCAACAAATCAGACGTTGATGGGGTCGCAGAGGAACATGAGGGACGATGCGGACGCGTCACTGGGGATCCTTCCACCCAACCTCTCGTAGCTGTCAATGCAAAACAAAGAGAGCGAGAGCTGCACCACCTCGTGCCGAGTCCAAACTCGCCGATTCATGACCCGCTCCGAGTCACCGAGTCGACTCAGCACTGGCCTCACGCACACCATGTAGAGCCGCTTGTACCCTCCAAGCGCCACCACAACTGCCCTAACTGACGCCGGAGGCGGAGTGGACACGTGGCGGAAGCAGAGGTGCTCCCACAGGGAGTCGTCGTTGCGGGCGAGGGTGCACCATAGGCGGCACACGCATGCCGCCACACCCAGCGAGGGACCGTCGAGTCGTTTAAGGATTTCCCTGAGAATGTCGACGTTGTCGTTTATGAAGAACCTGTGTCGTTTCTCTTGCTCCTCGGAACCGCTTCTTCTCTCATGCATCGTGTTTTCGTGGTAGCGTTGGTGCACCATAGTAGCTGAGAGAAAGAGAGACTGTTGAATGAGTAGTGGTGGGTTTAAGAGGAAATGGTGTGTAAAACTGAAAGGTGAAAGAACATAGGTGTGTGTGAGGTTTAAGGTTGTGCGCGACAAATGACAAATGAAAATAAAATCGGATTTCTTTTTTATTTCTTTATTTTTGGTTGTTTTAGCTAACAACTGAAGTAGAGTTCATAATTTCTATTTTTTTATTTTAATGGTGCTAAAACTATTTTCTTAGGTGTAATAAAACAATATATTTTCTCTTAAAATAATAACAATAATTAAATCTTGCTACATAGATGAGATGATACATGGTGTATATGGAGAGAGTTTCTCATTGCCAGAGTCATATATAAAATTCACGTATGGGAATTCTATGTTTTGAGGAGATTAATCACTAATAATTCCAGCAGTAGATACCTGAACAATTCAGCGCTCGAAGGCTTTTATCCTAAGCACTTTGAATTTGCGTGTGTGTGGCTGTGAGAAATGTTGACTTTAAACAATGGAACGTGAACTTCTCGAGGGTAGTAAGACCTTGGAAGCGATTATTTTTCGTTCGTTACTTACTACTACGTTACGTTGGTTTGTTGTTATAGTTGGACTTGTGCGTGTAGAGAGAGAGAGAGAGAGAGAGAGAGGGTGATTGTGTGTGAGAGTGTGAGAGCATCGAGGGAAGAGAAGGGGCCAAAAGAAAGGTCCAAGGCAAAGAACTGGAACCAATGCTATGCTTTTTTCCTCTTGTTGCTTTTCTATATAGGTTTCGGGGTAAGCAAATAGAGATTTGGTGTTTTGTTGTTTTTGTTGTTGTTTGCATTCATTCTTTCTTACCAATACCCCTGTGCTGGATATGAGGACCGTTGTGAGACTGAGACATAGAGATATCACACAGAGAGAAGAAAGGTAGGGTTTAATTTGCCTGCTAACTTTGAAGATAGTAGCTCTGTTGCATGACTAGTCACGGAGCATATGCACAGATGTGTATACGTATATTCTTGTTACACAGTTTTTTGGACCACTTGATAATGCATAACAAGAAAACGTCATAAAAGAGATTATTTTGTTGAAAATTTAAGATGTTCAAAGAGTAATAAATAAAAGGAAGTGCTTTTTGTGAATATAAAAAAAGTGGATAACAAATGAGAGATTTAAGGAAAATAAAGGTTCTTTTTACGGATTTTTAACTATTAAAGTATGCCTACTTTATTGAATTTCCCAATATATTTTTAGTGTGGCATTCTTTTACAATTATTTTATAAGATTATTGTAGACACATAAAAAAGGAAAAAGGCATAAAGAAATGCCGTTTAGAGTCATTTATTTTGAAAAATGATAGACAATAAAAAAATTTGATAGAATTTTGTATTTAGAATGATATTTATAATCGTAACATTTAATTTAGATAAGTTAGTGGATTATATCATTTTATTTCATCCAACAATTGTCATAATTTCTTTCTGTTACAAATTTTGTGTAAATTTTTTGAATGTGTAGATTACTTTTTTATTATTCATTTGATGAACTCCTTCGTACTCATTTTATAAAACTATCGTAAGTGGTTCTAATTTAACACCAAAGTTTAGAATTGTCCATACGCAAAAACCTCTGGTCAGGCAATTAGTGAGACTACATCAGAATGAATTAATATACATTTATAAGTTGCAGATGAATTTTGGCAAGTGAGCTCAGAAGGTTAGAAAACTTCACATTTCATCATGCGCCATGCATAAATAAGCCAAATATCAGGCAAGAGGGGTTGACCCTTTATGATCATGGTATCAGACCTCTGTGTGTTCTTGTTCCCACTTCCAACGGTCCAGGCTAAACTTTGGATTCGATCGGCTTTCAAAGTTTAGTTTAATTAATTGTCATTTCAGTTTGACTTATACAAACCTTGGAATGAGTCCACTAAATTATGTTCTCTCCAATGAAGTTAACTCAGGGTGTAATGTAATTAAAAAATAGAAATTGAGGCTTCGCATTTCTCTCCAATGTTACATCTTATGGAACGTACTTAGAGAAATTTTCTTTTTTTTTTTCAATCAAATTAAGGAATAATTTTCCCAGCAGTAATACCACACTCCATTCTATTTTTTATTGGACCTATAAAAGTTCCAATCTTGGATATGTAAATTAATGGCTGTGAATTGCTTTTTCTCTGATACTTCAAATATACCTTGACTAGTGTAGGAAGAATGCAACAAAAATAATTGCGATGCTATTTTGCTAACACTTGCTAAGAAGGAAAGATGCTCAATTTGCTTAAAAACAATTAAGATACGAGATATTAGTAATTTCCCTTTGCAATTGGGTTGGGTATACCATCATTGCATTTCAGAAACAAAAAGATCGAGACCGCACTGAGGCAACTAGTGTAAAATTTTGCTTATGAACCCTTTCAGTAAATGGCAAAGAAAGGAGGATAATAATGCTGCACCAAAGTAGTGTCTAAACAATTTTCCTTCCTTGGCTAGGCACACCGAAAGAAAAGTCACACCACAACATTTTATTTTCACACTTTGATGTGAATCTGAATACCAACAAAGTAAAAAAGCAGACCTAATTTAATATCATGGTCAGACAATCACTATTAAAATGTCTCATAGGGTTGGATTATCTCCCACAAAGGAAATCCGCTAAAGTCCTTTGAGGCAGAAAGCATAAGATAAAATATCGTATGATAACAGAGCTTGAAATTGACATTTGATTTATTATTATTTAGGTTTTCTGTGGAAGGACTAGACCCCACCCTGCAACATTGAGAGTGTGTCATAAGGTGTTGTTTTTATTAGGTTGGACTTGTTCGTTGGACATACTTGAGGTAAGCACTATTCCCAATTCTTGCTCTTAGCAACTCGATAAGTGCAAAACTACAAGAAGGTAGATACCCGTTAAGTTACCAAACAAAAAAATTAATTTCACCAATTTTATTTTATTTTTCTCTTTTCATCTCGCTTCTTTCTTTCTCCCCCAACAACTATCCTTTGTACTTTGTTGTTGTAAAGTTGCGCCAACATAGTAATTGGTCAACTAGCTAGTGTACCAGAGCTTCTACCATTGTCATGACCATAAACATACGTCAATGAATACAACCACAGCAGAGTTCAATTATAGAGCCAATCATCCGTGGTCCATTACGATCATCCATTTCAAATGATTTCATCTTTTCACTTAGCTTGTATCGGTCCCTTGTTTTCTCTATCATTAATTAGGATTTGTATGATCCAAATATTGCAGATCATATGAGAGATTAAACTGAATATTTAATAAAGGTTAATCTATAAAAATAAACCATTTATATATATTTTCTCTAAACCACATGTATCCCCGTGCTAGTCAAACTCAAGACCTCTGATTAATCAACAACAACCCTTCCAAGCTGATATATATATATCTGTGTGTGTTTGTCAATAAAATCATTTATATGAAAGCAAAAGTTATTGCTTAGTAAAAAGTATAAAATAAGGTAAAAATGTTATTATATCACACCCTTTTTTAGAGATGGAAACACTGAGACAGTCACGATAGAGACAATACTAAAAACGGAGACATAGTTGTATTTGATAATGGTGTCCAAGATATGATAATTGATGAAAATGTGAAGAAAATTAAGTTATAATTTGATGAATAATTAAAAGTGAGAAGAACAAAGATGAAATACTTAAATTTGTGTCTCTAAGACATGTCTCTAACATCTCTCAATTTTAGAAGTGCAAAAATTGGCTTTTGTCTCAATTTCTTTCTCTAAACACGTTTCTATTCTCAATATTTTCATATTTTCTATCAATATTTAGCGAAGGCTATCCAAATGTTGATTTTTTCATGTCTCGCCATTTATGATGATATTTTTATTTGAAAAATAAATATTTAAAAAATTTTAAAAGCTTATTATAATTAATAGTACTAGATACGTATACAGTATCTTTCAGATGGCAAAATATAATTGGCGAAACAAAGAACAGGATAGGATTTGGTCATCATAGAGAATTTCCTTGCTTCTTAATCATGCAATTGTTTGTTTAATCGAAATCTAGAGAAGATATAGCTTAATGATTTGTGATCTCCTTATTATCACAAGTAACTTGTGATACAAACTTCAAACAACATCCAGAGAACAAACAAACAAGCAAGTAAAAGGTAAACAGAAACAAGGACCTGAAAGCAAACAATGAATGACAGCCAGGGTTCGCTAAATCAATGCTATAAGATCATGACACCTTTCTCTCTTAACTACTCTCTTAGCTAGGAGTGGGCAACTATGGAATCTGATCCTTATTTTGAAAGTTTAGCTAACAGGTGTTGTATATATGTTTTTTAATAACTTGTGTCTTTGCTTTTGCATGGCATTGAGGACTTTTGTTCCTCATTGATTATTCCTTGTTTCATGGGCAAGAAACTTCCCCAATCTGGACGCTAAATTCCTAACTTCTAGCCTGCTAAATACCCGAAAAAATTTTCGATGAGAAAAGCTCTGACAAGGGCATCTTTGGATAGTGATATTCAAGCATATAGAAACAAATAACTATGTGGTTCATAGGATACAAACAAGTAATAACAAGCACAAGGGAAGATGTTACTATCAGTGGATCCAAAACTAAACTTTGTTAACCACAAAATTATATCGTACTGGTAAATTTGAACTGGATATATAAACAACATTCCCGAGCAGTTAAAAAGAGAGAGGGCCAATTTCATACTTTACTGGTTTACTGCAGTGTGAATTTTTGCAAGAAAGGCATTCCCAAAATAAATGACTTAATTTTAGACCCCACACTACACGTGGAAGAAACTATCGTAATTACAATTGGCTTCATAGAACGGGCTAAGGACTCATGTCTCATAGTCACATGCTTAATTAAGGAGTACTATTACATGTATAACAAAGTTGTACAGTAATATTATAACAGTACTCACAGAATTATTTTGTCTGTAGTAAATTTATATCCACTGTTATTAAAAGATAAAATAATATTATAAACACTGTTGTAATATTATTGCACAATAAATTGTACACTAAATGTTGTTCTTAATTAAGACCTCTCGCTTTCAATTTGTTTCCCCTCTTTTTGTTAAGTTTACTTTGGCATCAGCCCTTCTGCCTGTGCATGTAGTAGATATTTAAATATGGGTGCATTTGTATGAGGTTCTAGAAACTCAAAATTACTTTTTTTTCACCTAAAAAAATTATTTTTCTTAGATTTAAATAATTTTAAATAAATAATTATAATCTTAAAAAAATAGTTTTCAATTCTTTTCAAAATTAAAAAGAGTAACTTAAAAAAATTAATTTTTAACTTTTTAATTATATATAAAATTTAATTTTTATAATATTTTTTAAAACCTAAAACAAATGCGTCTTACATCTCAGTTTTGATAGCAGAGGAATGCTTGATTTTTTTTCAACCAATTATTCAGACTGTATTTTAGATAATCGGAGAGATGTGAAATTTCAGTTACATTTTCAACAAATGTAGTAATACAATTAAAAATTCATGTGATATATATATTTTTTGGAACTAATTGATTAATCAATAAAACAACTAAAATTCATAATTATTAATACATGATTTTTATATTTTCACAAATGAATTTATTATTAATACATAATTTTTTATATTTTTCTATATGGACTGAGACACGTGACTTGATATAGACTCACGGTTCAGAGATTCCTCCTACTCAAGGAAGTGACAGTTTCTCAGCTATGCCAAAACATTTTGTAAAAGCAGGGCCCGTCTTCCTTTATTTTCCTTTCTCTTTAAAATAAAATAGAATTGTAGCTTTCTTTTTAAGTTCACCTTATTGAAAGGAATTTCTAGTTTCTACTTGAGACCAATTCCATAACTTTCCACAAGTTGGGACTGGTTATATTTATGTTCTTGCACATTATGAAATACACTTTATTTTATTTTCAAAATTTTTCATTACCTTAGTCTTGGTTGCATGAGGTCCTAATGGGATGGTCGCTGTTGGGATCCCATGGGACTGGTTATATTTATCTTCTTACACATTATTTAATTCTTTTTTTATACTAAAAAAAAGCTCACATGACAAGATTCTTACCAATTGGGCCACCAGAATAAGGCCCACAATCTGTGCAGACAGACATAAGCCAAGCCAATCTTTGGACATTTAACTTCACAATGTAAGAACCGTTCACTTTTTGGGTGGGCATGGGCCAGTTAACCGTCCGGTTCTATAATAAAGGAACGTGGAATTGGATACGTGTGTCTCCGTGAACTGTGGACCACGCACTTCATAGATAGATATGCGCCATTCCTCCTCCCAAGTCCCAAGTTGTGTGTGTGTCCCTACATTAAAAAAATCGACCAAAACGCAAAGGAAAAAATAAAAGAAAAAAAATGAAGAATTCGTTGGTTGAAATAAAAATAGAGGATATATTTTCATGAAATAGGTTAAAGAAGTAAAAACATCGTAAGTATTTATTCTCTCCATTCACCTTTTCGTAAATTTTCATTTCACTTTATTTATTTATTTATTAAATTAAGAAAGCATTACTTTATATTAGGGTATAATCAAACATTTTTAGAGACGATATTATTAATTGATACATTTTTATACTATTATTAATATTTATTTATTATTTTCTTATTATGTATTTTTTTTTTTAGTTTTAGACAGTTTAAATGCAATGGACAAAGTAATCTATATAGATATTTTTATATGAATATAAATTTAAAATGTTATTTTGTACAAAGTCACAATAAAAATGAATTCCAATAAAGATATATATATTTTTTGGGTAGTTTGTAGTCTAATAATTTTATTGTGAGTGTGTATAAGGTGGTGGCAACGTTATGCAGGAAAGTCAGACCCAAAAAAAAAAAAGTTATGCAGGAAAGTGGGATGCAGAGTTTACTTTAGCTTAGCTAAGGACACGGCCTGATTTTCAAGTACACATTGCCCACACACATGCCACACAAGGGAAACTGAACTGGGTTTAATGTGTTTTTTTGGTCACTTTGGAGTACACAAGCTTGTGGTCAATGGAGTTTGGTGGTTGCTCCTCCTCTTCCTCAAGCTTCTGTTTGCAACGTGCACTTGCTCCATTAACAGGACTACTAGGTACAAGTACAACCACTACTTACTGTGTTTCAACTCGTGACTGGAGGAGCAGCAGCAGCAAGAGAACACCTTCCACACAAAGCTTCTCAGTGTCCTATCACAAGTTTGTCCACTTTGCTTTGGATGAAACCACACGCCACAACCACTTGGTCCCTTCCCCTCTACAGGTTATTCATTCGTTTTTGTTTATTTGTTTATTCTGTCTTTTCTTTCTTGTTTTGGATTATGTCCTTTTTCTGGTATCTGGGTTGGTGGATTAGGGCTACTTCCATTCTGTTTTTACATTTTTATTTTGATACTCCTTGTAGTGACTTGTTTAGTGACATTGAACCATTGTGCCAGCTATAGAATGACATCTGTGATCATTAGCTAGCTCTTTATCTACTGAACCATTAAATATTATACCTTTTTTTTGTTGTTATTTAGTTTTGGTAATATGTTTATAATTGACTGCCACTATTATTTTTAAATTTAGCTTAATTGAAGTGCTTAATTGTTTTGCAGATTCTTAGTTATGAAACTTTCCCTATTTAGTGCCTTATCCTCAGCTTTATTTACTTAATTTGTGGCGAATTTTGCTTAATGTGTTCTACATGTTGTTTATTTATGTGCATATATCTTCAATTGACAATTCCTTATGTTGTGTCACTAGGAGAAGTATAATTCCATCAAGTTAAAGGATGGTAAAGGAGAGATTAGTATGCTATCATTCGAAGCTGCCAAGATTAGGCTTCTTCGAAGTTTTATCATTGAGACAGAAACAATGCAGGTGTCTTTTAAAATTGTCTTCCAAGCATAGTATCGGTTTGATATATGACTGGTTTTTACTCCTTGCTAACTACCTAAGACTTCATAGTAGCTGATATTTTTTTTATAGCTGGAATGATTTCAAATACTAACTTTATCTGTACTTATTTCTGCCAATCGTAATATTCTTTTCCCATCATCAATGAAAGGCCCTTAACCTAAGGAAGTGCATTTTAACAGATCCAGTAACATTCTTCTATAGTTCTACATTAGTTAATTTTACTACAAATCCATTTCCATCATATACTGCTATTTTGAAGTACAAAGTATAACACTGGGGAAAAGTAAGTGGCTGAAGATTGATTCTTTTGTTAAATTGTGTTATTATATCAAATGATCCTCCTCATTTTTTCCGTCCTTATGGGAACTTGATGCTGTTTTGCAGTTATTTCTACAAAAAGTAAAATAAAATAAAATTGAGAAGTTATTGCTGAAATATTCTAAAATCTTTCTTCATATTAGATGATCTTGAAGGTCAGTTTTACAAGATGCTTACTACTTCTTTTCCTTGTCTTGAACCTCTTGTGCAGGTTTTGGATTTTACTGTCTTTTCAAAAGCAGAATATGATGTCCCCATATTTTGTGCTAACTTTTTCACCACCGCTAGAACAAACATTATTGTGTTGTAAGTTAGCATCTTCTTACATAGTTATTGCAATCTGCTTTTATAAATGTATGGATGATGTTCTTCTTCATTCTTTACTTTCAGTCATGAAAAGTCTAGCAACACGGATTATCTTTGCAATCATTGATCATATTTCTAATCAACACTTCTACTTATTAGAATTGAGAAATGAGAGCTTAAATACAGCAGTGCAACATTTTCTCATCCAAGAAAAATTTATTGCTAATTTATGAAATCTTACCTTGTGTTGCTCCACAATAGGATGTCAAAGTGTGAATCATTAACTCAACAGTATATGCCATTATTCAATGGAGCCCCTACAGATGATAAAAAGTATTCCTTTCTTAATATGTTAGTATAAACACGAAGATCTAATGTACACCATATCTACTAAAATTCATCAGCTGTGGAGGGCAGCTTTCAGTGCCATCCATATATTTTATCTGTTTTCAACCTTCTCAGGTTGCATGCTTCTCCCTCTGTTGTATTGCATTTTTAGTGGTATTGTCAGGACATGTGCTTATATAGTTATCACTTCGCACTTGGCCAAAATAATATAATTGAAAAGGAAATAATTTGGAAATGGCACTTAAATCAAATCCATGAAGAACAATGTGACAGCCTGCACTGCTCACCTTTTTCCCAATATTTTTTACAGGATAAATATCTTAGAAGTCTATTTTTTTCACCAATGTCATTGGCAGTCTGATAAAGGTTTCCCACTCTGCCATTTGTAGCTTCAAACATTGAGTACAAATTACTAAATGTGATATGGAGCATTAACTGTTGTCCAAAACAAAATATGGAGCAGTAAGTCAGGAACTTAGCACCATTGCTCTAATGATGGCAGGGACCTTAACCCCTTGCATGATATCATCAATCAACGTGACTACGGGGAGAAGTACTTTAAAAGCTTAATTCCTCTTGGCCTTAGATATGCTGAGGTAATTGCAGTCTGGAAATGTTTGGTGAAAATTTCAAGATAAGAACTCTTGGTAGAAGTATTTTCAATTCAGGAAGAATTAACCACTCAACCGGTCAAGTGTTTGAAGATTGGTTAATGAATAACTACTCATTGACCTAATTAGAGATTGATAAATTGCTTCAAACCGGGAAATACTATTACCAAGAATTATGAACCTTTTTTCATAATTTTTTCATTATATTAGTTTTGGTTCATTAAAGTCCTAATGGAGCATCACTGGTTCTCTGTTAATGGTGTTAGTTCTTTCTAAAAGTACTTGGTGTTTGAACTGAACAAAGACTTTTTGCAGCTTTTTCCATGGGGAGGGAAGCTCACAAGTGAATCTATAAAATTCTTTTCACCAATTGTCATTTGGACAAGGTTCACTTCAAGCCCACAAAAATATGATACTCTGTATTCTGCATTCAAGGATTATTACAAGGTAACCCCAGCATCATTGTGCAATATATGAATATGACAACTCATGTTTTTCTAAGGGTAATATCAGTAATCTTTCCAATAGTTGACCCTACACTTTTTTCTTCTTTTGACTGTTATTCTTCTAGGTATGGTTGGAATTGGTAAGCAAAGCAGTTAAGGAGACTGATGGATCTCAGATTTCCCGCAATCTTGAAGCACAACATAGATATCTGACATGGAGAGCTGAAAAGGTCGTTTGGATTTTTCTGAATTTTTTTCGTCATTAGTCTATCATATATTTGGCGATTTTCTGTAAGAGTATTAATGCATGTCATTGTTATAAGGTTTAGGATTCTCTAATTCACAAAGGAAGTTCACTCTTTTCGCACCTCTTGAAAGAGAACTAGATAATATTGACAAATATGATGGTTATGCTTGTATATGATGTAAACATCACTGTCTTTCAAAGACAGCAAATTGTTTCTAGAACTTGTGGACAGTAAAATTGACAGACAAGTTTGAGATTAAGTTTTGAACTATTCAACATTTGCCAGCCAATCTAACAGAACTCAAATTTATAATAAAGTCCATTTCTAATTCTTTTTTCCCTCTTTTGTGAGGAGTAGGATCCAGGACAAGGTGTTTTGAAGAAGCTGATTGGCGACGCACGTGCAAAGGTAGCCAAAATTTGAGGTTGGTTTTGTTCTTCTACAATTGAAGCACTACTGATCCTCACTTCCTGTGTTATCCTATAGGATTTGTTGAGAGGCTTTCTCTTTAATGGAGTCGAAGAACTAGGAAGCAAAACATTCAATGATTATTTTCCACACTATGGCTGTGAGGAGGGTAATCTAAATACAAAAGGCAGTCTAATTGGGAAATCTTTTGAAAATCGCCCATGGAATGAAAGAGGAGAATTCATTGGTAATAGATTTTAAAATTGAGTTTCGTTAAATTGCTGCTTTCTTTTCATCTTTCCTTATAAGCTCCCTTCTTATTATTATGTTGTGTTTATTCTGTTTTTGATACCTTCTTTCTCTCGCAACATTCTGTTTGAAAAAAAAAAGAGAAATATAATGCTGTGCATATTTATCTGAGTGGTTTTTTGCATGTCTATATAGTTCATTAGTTGCATGAAGGTGCTGAACATGCAATATATTTTCAGTGGCATCTTGCACTGTTGAAATCTTAGGCCTTTATTATTCATGATGATGAGATAATTTCAGTAATGAAATAGTTGTATCATTTTTCAAGCTAGCAAATTATTGTCAAACCAAGCACTTGTCTGCATGAGATATATAACTTGCCTGCAAATTATAGTTACAGATTCTTTTTTTTTTTGGGTCAAATCAGTGAACTTTCATTGATCAACAATCAAAGGTAATAACTGATTTACAAGAGCAAAACTGGTGCAATAGAACCTGATCAAACTTATATGTAAGATTACAACCAATGAAGGCAGGTCTATAACTTTATTATGATCCTTGGAACATTTTAGGTGAATGAATAATAGAAGCCTTCGGACACATTTGCAGTCAAAGTTTTATACAAGGCATGATTGCCTACAGGTCTTAGTGCTGCAAGCATACATGGCTCTCGGGTTGCCACTGCAATTTTTGTCTACCGTTGATGCCCTAAATCAGTTGGCTGATTAGTTAGTTAAATCAATTACCAGGATGCTTGTAACTTTGTTCTTTTTCTTTCTTGCTATTTTGTTATATATAGGCTATGTCTTTTCATACAGATCTCTTAGCTTAATCAAATCTCATCACCCCTGACCGTGTACAAATTTGAAACTTAAAACACTCAAATTTTGATTTATCTGCTGCTGTGTATTTTAGGCTTGATTGGTAAAAAAAAATCTAACCTGGATATTACAAAATCTTTTTTCAGCCAAACTCATTTCTGTTGTAAATAATTTATTAAATTCAGTTAGTTTATTTATTTGAATTGTCGGTCAATGTTATAGTTCATTTGAACTCTTTTTCTTCGTAATTTAGAAATGATTGATCTTGCCAGTCTCATTCTACTGTTGTAACTTTGTGCTAAAGTTGCGTGTTTAATATACGATTTCATTATGATTAGAGTCCCAAAGTTGGGCGGTATGTGACTATAGTAGTTTATCATTGTACCCCACAACAAAAATGATTTTCAAAATTTGTGAACATATTTTAAAGCTATAATTCATTCTTCAGCACGGTTAAAAACTTACCACTACAAGTTAAAAAGTAAAATAGATAGAAGAGCATTCTCGTCCCTCACTCACGTTCTTTATGGCTCCTATTGTCTCATGTTAGCCCGCATCAATTCATTTATTTTTCTCGTATCTTCAAGGTGGAATTTAAGCCATGCACTAAATATACAGGCGAGTAATAATATTTTAACATTTAAAAAGTGAATGTCTAATTAATACCTACTTTATAACTATTGAATGTAATAGTGCCTTCACTTATCCTTAATATCCATTATATTCAATGGCTATAAAATGAATGTCTAATAGACATCTATTTTTGTGTGTTAGAATATCATTACAGGCAGTTGAAACTGAAGAATCAAGTGGGCTAGTCAAATTCATGGTCCCTTGCTTGATTGCAGCCTAATAAACTGTTGGGCCGAACATATTCTGGGCCCAAATCAACTGGACTGTATAGTCGGGAACCATTCGACTCAAATGCCTGAAATTTAATAGCTTGGTTCGAGAAATGATTGTATGTTCATTTCTTGAACTACTTGGTTTTAAACACAAGACACCTAATAAAACTACTTAAACTCTTGTTCTTAGGTATATTAATTTCTTGTTTAGACTACTATGCTTTCAGCTCTTATTGACTTAAGTTCTTGAGTGTCTCTAATGTATAGAGTAGAATGGCCACTACTGACTGCTCAACAGGTCTAAAACCTAGGCCCGAACAACCGTCATTTCATCCATTCTTGTTCTTATATCTTAAAAAGAGTTATGTTATTTATACTTAAAATATAAGAAATATCATGTTGATTTCATCTCATTCACCGTTAGATAAGATATAAACTCTATTCAAATAAGTCACATCCCATCTAATGATAAATTAAATATAAGTTGACGTATCTCATATATTATGAGTATAAATAATATTTTTCTATCTTAAATTTACAATTTGAGGCCTCTTCTATTGTTCTACTATGTCAAAACTCTATTTCAACGCCATCTTTCAGCCATTCCTCAAATCTTTTGATAAATGCATTATCAAAGCTGAGGTTGGAAGAGGAATAATATGAAAACCAGTGTAAGTCAAAAAATTAAAAAATTCACCGCTCCCATTCCTTTCTTTTACGTACATTGGTTCACTTATTTTGCCAATAATATATATTTTTGTTTGATGTGAGATAATAATATTAACTATTAAATGAAAGAATAACCATTATAACATTCAATTATGGAACAATCATTCACAAATCTTTACAGATTGAAATAAAATTCTATCAAAAAACTTTCATAGCAGTTAAACTTTTGGATATTTTGAAACTAAGAGTATTTATTGTTGTGGATCACTTTTACCTCTTTAATTATTACTTTTGTAATTAATTTTTATACAAAGAATAATATTATTAATCATAGAGCCCAGGTTAGGAAATAAAGGTTCTCTCCTTTCATAACCTATGTGTTGAGGGCTTAATTCTCTAAGCAAAAATTAAATAACTTTAAAATTTGTGATCAATTATTACCCCTTAAATGAACATATAATACACCAAAGGATTAGTAAGTGATAATGCAACACATCTCGACAAAGACAAAATAAAAAATAAGATTGTTCATACATGGTGTTAAAGGGCATATATTTTTGTACACCAAAAAAGAAAACGGACATATATTTTTGCCGTGTTGAGATGATGCATTTCGTAAGGAATGGTTTATAGCCAGTCAATCATCCTCCCATGGCATGCGCGTAAAGCCTTAAAAGCTTTAAAATTAAATGAGAGAGACAGAGACATCGAAGGTGCAGCCAGGAATAGGAGAAGCAGGGCTAGGAGGCCTAAGGGGTGCAGCAGCAGCAGCCTATATAGGCGAGCATCATCGATCAGAAGCAGACAGAAAGACAGACAAATCAGAAGAAAAGCATCGTCAAAGCACAGAAGCAGGAGAGACTAGGGACTAGAGAGCAGTACTAGAGCTACCCAGCATGTGTCTATCTCTCTTTGTCCTTCTTTCATTCCCCTCTTTAAAATATTACTATCCAAAACTACCCAATCAAGAGCCTCTCATTAATTCTCTTCATCATAAGCATTTTCAATTCCATAAACTGTTGATCCATGTACGCTGCTTTTGCATTTTTTAATTCTATGTTTGTATGGTTATTATTTAACAATTATTAACTCGAGAATTATTTTTATTTTATTTTCCTGCATACATTTACTTACACATTGCACTGTCCTTTTCACTTATACTTACGTAGTGAACAGGTTTTGTCATCAAGTAACAGAAACATGGTTATAACCCACAAGACAAGTGTGGAAACTGAATATTGGTGTACTTTGTATATTTGATACGATATATACTAAATAACAAATTAAGATTTTATACTCACGTGTAATAAATCTTAAATTTAAGTATTGACATTTCAATTGGATCCATCGTAATTAATTTTTTATTATCCAAATAGGTTTATACCCGAACAAATATGTATTTTACTAAATGTAAATATTATAAAAATAAATTAAATTAATACTATTTTTACTATATTGATAATATAAAAAAATTCACATGACTTTTAACCATAGATAAAGATGTAATCAATTAAATTATCACCTTTCAATTACATGATCTTTTAAATAATTAAGGGTAAATTATACTCATTCTCCTTGAGATTTGATAAAATTACATCATTTCTCCTCTATTCATAAAATTTACTCAAGAGATTTTTGAGTTTGTGAAATCATTACACTGACCTCCTTTGAATTCATAAAATATTATATTTTCCTTCCCTATGTGTCATAATGAATCATTCATTTAAGGGAGATCAAGTGTTATATAGACAAATAAATGGTAGTTAGGGTAAATTTCATTAAATCTTAAGGAAGGTCAATTTAATTTACATAATAGTCAATGTAAGTCAAGTATATTTATTAATATAATATGATATGATTAAATAACAGTATAAAATTACATTACACTATCAATGTATTAAACATAAATCTATTAAGAGTAATGTTATATATCCAAAAGATATATATTCATAATATTTAACAAAAATTATAGTGATTGTTGAATAAAATAAGTGGTATGATCCACTAATTTATCCAAAGGCTAATAACTATGCAACATCATTCTAAATAAATTTTTTATTGTCTAGCATTTTTTATATGTTAATATATGGCATTTTGCTTAAACTATATTACTAATTAATTAATCTAAAGAAATAAAACTTCTTAATCAAACTAGTTTTCTTCTATACTCCCTACTCTATTCTTATATAAATTAATGATGACTCAATTATTAACTAAAAATGTGTACATAAATAACTCATTGACTCAGTTATTAATTAGCAGTAAATTAGAAACCCATTATTAGGAGTATTTGAATACCTTTTGCCGGTGTTTATCTTTATGAGCAATTAATTAATTCTTTCTTAATACGTGTTAAAAACCGTGCAACTATTAGTGCACAGATAGCATCACTCGCTGTTTTATCTTATATAAACCTATCAGGGCCATTTCTCTTTAGGTTGGTCCAAGGCCTTGTCAATTCAAAAAGTTTCTTTTGTTGTTTTCGTAATGCCGTCTATCATTATTATTCCAAAAATTGCGACTTTACTACATAAATAGTCAAACCAAGTCTCCCTTCACTTCAGAACAACGAATTCTCTTTTCAGAACACCGTGACATGTTTGAATATTATAATTCGTTTGAATATATTTTTGGTAAGTGAATTGTAATTTTAATAGAAAAAATAATTTTAGTCTGAATGTTTTAAAATTGTTTGCCTTTAGTCTTTGCTGTTTGTGTTTCTATGCTTGGTGTAACGACCCTTCCAGAGGATTTGATAAAAATACTTGGATACCTCTTCTTTATGTAATTAGCTTGACTATTTGGTGTGAGTAATATGATTGTGCTGGAAGGTTTTAAAGCCAGATTGAAATTAAAGTGAAATTTCATAATATCTTAATGCGGACTAAAGGCTGGTGTGATGAACTTTGACCTTTAGCCTATGATTGCGACTTTTATAAATAATAGCAGGACTAATAATAGAATGAAAGATAATGGTAAAAAGTAGAGTAAAAAAGATTATGTCACTCCTTATTTAAAAATTTTTTTCATTTTTCCTTGACCCCCCATTTGGAGGTAAAAAAACAATTTGTTTTAAGTGACAGCGAGGAACACATTGTTTTTTATTAGTCATGTCACTTCCTCTCTTACAATTACTTATGAATGATAATCACTTAACTTTAACTTTGTCATTCTTTGTCACTCCCTCCATTATCATTCTCCCAATCATAGCCTTAGTGTTTTATTAGTAATCTGGATTTGGTTAGAGCATGGCAACCTTGACTTCTTTTTCTGTTCATATTCATATTTATATTACCTTTGGCATGTATATTGGCTCCTTCTTCATGGTTTCCCCATGACTTCTCAATTTGTATACATGGGATGATCATGAGATGTACGTCACGACATGAACTTTACATGACATTGTTTGTTTTGGTGTTATATTGGTCCATGGTGCAACTTTCTAAATGTTGTGTTTGTGGTCAAGCATTTGGAGCTGCATTTCAACCAACTTCCAATGTTCAGCCACGATGGCAATGCTGAAGGGATTATTTATGGCTTCTTTTTTAAGCTTCCTATCATCTTTTCTGTTTTGTCTATTTTGATCCTTTTGTTGATATTTGGGACATTTGTTTTAGTTTCCTTTGGATCTTGTTTTTGTATTGGACTTAGTTTGAACTTTCTTTTTATCCCAAAAAAAAACTGTTTAGCTAGTTAACAAAAGGTTGTGTCACAACAAATAATTTTACGTTTCATATCAAATAATGTATAGGTCGATAAAATGGGTTATTTACTTGAGTCCAATGAGTAATTAGACGAGTTTTTACATATAAGATTATAATTCGATACGTAAGATTAGTGATTAAATGATATGATTGGATAACATGATATTCCATTAGTTATTTCAACATTTAACAAAAATAGACTAATAATCAAAACTAAAATTACAAATAATGTAAAATAATTTTACACCATTATTGATTAAATTATCTCATTTGCATGATTTTTTAAGTAAATGTGAGAATTAACTTTTATTAATGTTATAATACATAATTGAATGACAGTGAGTTTGAAATTAAACTCAAAATAGTTTAGCCAGTACAATTTAATATGAAATACACCACCTCACATACATAATATATATTTCATATCTTTATTCACATAAATTAAGTATACCATATGATCTATACAATTGGTTAAAATTATTCTTCTCTTTCAAAGTATAGTCAAGTCATGCACAGATCTTTTATTGGTTCATTCAAACATTATAGAGGTTGATAATATAGATTTTGAACTTTGGGGATTTGGTCTAGTAAAAGCGACAAGAATGGCTGGTTATGTATTCAATTATTGATTATTGATTTATATGTGGTCCATAGCATGCATGCATCAGATATACAGAGAAACAAGGCTGTTAATTTCTTATATACGCATAGGATCCAAGCGTGCTTCCATACATAAGATTTTCTATTTCACTTCCAAGAAAGGCGTGTTAATGAACCTGTCTTGTTACTCGGTCATAAAGGACCTACAGTTACTTTTTATAAGCAGCCAATCACAAACATTTGTCCACGGACACAACTCCCTGTAGCCATATTTTATGCTATCATTTGTTGAAATCTGTGAACCATGCATGTTAACCATTCATTCGCTTTGTTTTAAACAAACAACTTTAGGGTTAATTTGAAAACTTATATTCCAACACAGAACAAGATCAATGAGGCCATGCATGCCCGATTCCCCGAGATAGAGATAGACGAGGGATGAAAAAACATGGAAAGAGATAGACAAGGATTGAAACTGGTTAAATAATAATAATACCAATGGATCCATGTGATTTTTGTGAGATTAGGTACAGGAATTAATCGAGAATTTTTAGAATGAATGTGAGGCCTAGCAACAAACGTACAACATTTCATCTCCAGCTACTACTATACACCAAAATCCAATAAGTGTATCAAAGTGTCATTCCACGAGATGGCCACATGTCTTTCATTAGCTGCCATGGCATTGCCCTGTCCCTCCCTGACCTGAAGTTCGCAACACAACCTACCCGCAGGTTGCTCAATGTCCCACACCCTCAGCATCCCATTACCTCCGGAGTACGTCAACACATAACCCAGGTTGATGCACCCAAGCAAACCCCGAAGCCACGAACGCCTCAACCGAAACCTGCTCAACCGCTCGAACGTGCTCACGCGCCGTACTGTTGCAAAACCGTTTCTCTCCACAACAACAAAAACCTCGTGACGCGCGTCCAACGTGCTCACAACGAACCCCGTTACGGACCCCACGTCACGTAACAGAACCTCAGGGTTCCGCAAGTTGAAACAAACAAGACTCGTACTCGTGCACGCCACAACGAACTCACGTTCCGTTACCCTCACGCGGCCCACGGGCTCAACCAGCTCGGTCAGCATGTGCCAGCCCATAACCGTTTCCGTGTCCGTCAGCGTCCCGCCAACGAATATTAATTGTTCGCTGCCGGCGTTCCATATCTGGAAGGCCCGGCCCGGCAGGCCCGCGAACAGGCCCACCCACCACCGGCTCGTGCCAGCGAATTCTACTAATACGCCGTTGTTTAGCACGTCTCCCGCGATGGCCCGGCGAGAGGGGTTGTTGGGCCCGTTATTCATCAACGCCACGTAGATGTCGCCGTCGAGCCTGGCGAATGTGAGGTTGCCATTGGAGATCACGATGCCGGATACGGCCCTGGAGAACGGGCCGAACAGATGTCCGTGGTTGGACCAGAAGGTGCTGACGTGGGCCCGGGTCTCGACGTCGAAGAGGCGGACGGTGCCATCGGCAAAGCCACAGGCAAGGTGGCTGTCGGTGAGGGCGAGGCAGCGGCAGAGGAGCGTTTGGTGGTGGTCTCCTCCGCCGCCGGGAGGGACGGAAGGGTCGAAGTGCGGGACGGCGTAGGAGTATGTCCCCAGTGCGAAGCTCCTGGCCGTCCGATGCCAATAGATGAACTCCTCGTGCCACGTGTCACGCAGTCGATGGGCTCGGCGCCAGATGCGTCTCGTGAGACGATGCCACATGGGATCCGAGCGCGACACCCCTCGCCATGTCGAACAAACCTGCATGCAAATAATTAATAATTTTTCATTATTAAATAATAAACCAACCAACCAAATTACAAATAAGTCAAATTAGCTTTCCAAGAATAAAAGCTGTTTCGATATATAAAGCATGTCACTAGGAATTATCTAACCATATTCGGAAACATAGAAAGTTAAATACCTTTAAATCTTATGCATAACTCTAATCTTGGACAATTATATATATACTTGTTAACCTACTTTATTTTATTTTCTGTCTGCTTAACCATAAGTAGACACTAATCAAGCTAGAGAGAGAGAGAGAGAGAGAGAGTGAAGACAAAGCAGGGATAGCTAGGTAGCTAGGGAATGCCAGCAGAGACTTAGCATCATCAGCGTCAGAAAGCAGCTAGCAATAGCATCGCGCAACAGAGAAGCAGGAGATGGATATATACTCGGGACTAGAGATATAGTAGGTTCGAATGAATTGAAGTAGCTAATAAAAGATGTCATTTAATTTTTATCACACTGCAATGTCTATATATGTGCAGTGACCTTTTTTTGTTTTGTTTACAGCTTGGATGCTTTAGAATCTTAGATAATAATGATATGCTTCGGTCATGTATAGTAACAGTAGCACAGCTAACACATAGAATATCCGTAGGCAATATTTATATAAAATAATTGGCCAAGAGAGATCTTTCAGTATCCTTAATTCTGTTCCATTACATGTACCATTTTCGGAGGAAATAAAAGTGCGATTGCGACTATAACTTCTTGTGGGCGATACATTTTTAACTTACCCGTGAGGTACAATAAGAAACAGTGTACAGATTCTATATTTCATGTTCCACAAAGAGAGGGAAAATCAAGTCAATATCAAATCTGTCAAAAGGACAGAAGGACGTTGGATTTGCCAAGCTAGAGTATGAGCTATCAAGTAGCCTTAGAAAAGAAAAAACATTAGAATAAATATGAGCCTGGAAAGGTTGAGAATATAAAGAGAGAATTTGAAAGACGATTGATGTAGCAACAAGTAAGGGCAAAGATTATATATGTCCGTAGATGTGGTCCATACCACAAATATGGCTAGATAACGAAACTAGTCAATATCTTAGTTGCTGTTCGCGTAGGCATGTGTATGAATGAAACATAAACATGGTATCAAAAGCGTGCTTCCCCACAAACATTTCACTTTCATTTCCAAGAAAGGTATGGCCAAGGGCCTGTCTTGTTCAAAGCAGCGAATCTCTAGTTCTATTCACGCACACAAAGACCAGTCCAAGAAGCCAGGCAGATAACTCTTAAAAAAAACAAAAAACAAAACAAAGCAAAAAACTATAGCCAGTTATGTTATGAAGCAATATGTTGGAGAAACCATTTTAAAAAAAATATAATGATGAAATGTGTAACGAAATATCAATATTATTTTACGGATTATATAAACGTAAGCAAAATATTTAACATTAAAATTAACTTTTATCAAATTTTGCTTGCATGTTTCATTCGTTATTAGTTAAATATAGAATGTTTTACATCAAGAGGCCTTGATTTATATATAATGCTACCCAAAAGTAGGCACCTATATTTAAATATATATAGTGGTTAATTCGCTAGCTAATGCACTTGTTGACTGTTTCTAACCACAGCTAAGATATGCATGCCCGAACTCGCAAGTCACAACTATGATGTGGGTAAAATTATCATCATTATTCACTTGCATGAATATGTAATATGACACAGCATTTAACTTACAGGGAAAGAAAGCTAAAATTATGATAGGTGTGAACTACTCTGATAGATACAAAAGGAATGGGGCGATGCAATGACAACCATCAGCCTCCATGTGCCTTTTGGCATTATGCACAACTGCTTTTTGACCCATGTGTATACACGCCATTATAGAGGATTCAACCAATGCCTAATCAATAATCGCAGCCCCCTTAAAATGTTTTAAACCCTAATTAAGAAGGTGACTAAGTTTTTTCATGCAACCATATAAAATAACAATAATTAATGTCACATCGATTTTCTTTTTTTGGGGGGTAAGAATGTACTTTAAATCCAAAATCTAATTCCAGATCCTCATTGCTCGGAAATGCCCTAAACTGACTAGTCGAACTAAGCAAACTAGCAAGTTACAAACGACATAAACGGTTTCTAGGAGCAATCCACGAGAGAGAGAGAGAGAGAGAGAGAGACTGTGTAAAGTTTTGGCACACACTTTTCTATGTTCCAACACAAACGAGTAATTAAAGAAAAAATGATTTATTATATTCACATACTATCTGTTTTTTCATGATGCTAATATACCATACTTAATCTCAAATATAGTTAATCATTATAATTAGTCTCTCTAATAGTTAATCTTTTCTTTATAATAGATAATAGAAAGGAATGCTTCCGGAATATGCAACCAATTAACGAGAAACTATCCGTGTATGAAAAATAATTATATTTTTAATGCTGTAACTATATATGGAAATGGTACACTTGCAAGGACGCATGTAATGGGGACATAAATAACTACATATGCTTCCCTCCTTATGTTATTTAAGAAAGCAGCTCCTAATGAAACAAAGTAAAAAGCTACATATACTATTGTCCATATTTTTAGATAGAAAGGCATGCAATGGATCTTCTCTAGTCTAGATAGCACGAAAAAAGCTCAGTCAAAAAAGGATTCATTCCAAGAAAAGGAAACAGCAAATTCGAAGCCAATACAACAACCCTTTTCATTGGATATGAAAAGGAGGGTCCAAAACAAGCCATTTTAAAAGAGGGTGAGAGGAACAACATTGCCAAGAAGAAAAACACAAGCCCCTTTTTTCGAAAGGGACACATTTTTAGTTTGGAAAATGACCCACGTAAAAGTAGCTGATTCAACAGAACTGTTTCTTCTAGGATGCTTGAATGAAAGCATCCACAACAACTAAAAACCTAAAATCGGCTACTCATTTCTTTCCTAATCCATTTGAGTTGAATGTGTGCCTTCAAAAAAGAGCCCATAAAAAGGAAAATACCAAATAAACAAAAAAGAAAAAAAAAAGAGAAATCCATTATTTCCATATTCGCTAAAATAAATAAATAAAAGAATCAGCGTCTGCAGGTTTGCAATGCTTCATGTTTGACTTGACCAATATTTTGTCCATTTTCGGAACTGAAAAAAGGCCATCAGTTACACATGCTAGAGACACACCCTACATATCACTCATAATCTTCATTCTTAAACAAAGTAAGAACCATTTCCACAAGGACATTACATTCAACAAAGCAAAACACAACCATAAGATCAATTATCAATTTTTTTTATTTTTTTTCACTCCCCACAACACATAACATAAGCTTTAAAAAACAAAATATTAACAACATCTATAAAGATTAAAAAATAAATACCTGAAATAAACGGGCAAGGGCGGAAGCAGCAGAGAGACGACCATCGTGGTGAGCAGCATCAATGGCGACTTGGATGGCCAAGGTTTCGAGAATGGACTCAGGCAAGGCCTCATTCATGGCACGCTGGCGAGAAGAAGAAGGCTCTCCGACTTCAAAAGTGCTCCTCCTCCTCCTCCTCGTACTGGGGCCAGGGATGTCGGAAGCAGAAGCATTGGGGGCGTTGTCATCTGCGGAAGAAGAAGAAGTGGAATATGAAGAGGATGATGATGATGACGATGGGGAGGAAGTAGTAGACATGAGGGAGTGAAGTGGGGGGAAGCTATAAAAGTGGGGAGAGAGGGAGGACCAAGAAAAGGAACAAGGACAAAAAGGTTGGAGATAAGGACACAAAGTGAGGGTCCCAAAAGGAAGGTGTCGCTGGGAATTCTTGTTTATGTGTCTAGCAATAAACCCGCTTTAAAATCTCTGGTACAGGGTTATTCTTTCTTGGTCTATACTTATAAATAAAAATAAATAATAAGCACATAGCAGTGAGGGTCCTAATTATTATAGTATGAATAAAGGAGTTACCATGGTTAGAAATAAAACACATATTCATGAGTCTTATGTCTTAAAAAAATTTGTCACTATTTTATGCAGTACATGCCTAGTTTTGCCAAAAGATGTTGCCATTAACTTTAATATATTATTTTATATTATCTTTCTATTATATATTATTAGAATTTAATCCATTTATAATGATCACTTATAGTAATTTTACATTATCAATCAAATTAAACTTTATCTATGTGTCAAGTCATAGAAATTAATTATTTATTATCATAATCTTCCAATATAATTTATCATATTGGTAAAATTTTATTTGCTACCTGTATAAAAGTTGTTTTACAAGGTTAGTTGTATATAAATTAAACCTATACTATTATAGGTAAAATTTTTAAGACAGTAAATATGAGATTTAAATAATTTTATTTATATAATAATATATAATTAAATATTAAATTTAATTTTAATGCAATATTAATGTAATTTTTTATATAAATATTTTATTATATATTATCAAATTAGCAAAATATTTGATTTCTACATCTAGTATTTCAAAAATCTCATATATATTAACATATAATTAAGAGACAATATAAAAGTCAAGCATATGGAAGAATTTGATTTGATGACAATCTAAGAGCAATCAAATTTAATCTTAAAATTAATCCCTTGAATATTCCCCTAAAATAATGCTATATATATAATCATGACATATTAAAAATTAATTATACAATATGTTATTTTTTTTATTGAAATATTTATGGTAATGGAGTTTTTCAGGAGATCGTTCTGCACTGCAAGGACGGCTGCGGGGTGGTTGTCAATTTAGCTATAGAAACTGCGAAGTGTTGGTCTGTCTGAAATGCTTGTGCGTTGGTCTTCAGATGTTTTATGCTTGTGCGTTGTTGGTCTTCATGATGTTTTCAAACGATTTCGAAAGCAACTTGTATAACGCAGGGTGGTCCTCCCCAGTGCTCAGTTTTCTCTCTACAAGTTTTCCTTTTTATTGATGGAACACTCCATGTTGGCTTAAAATGGATCTTCATTTTTATATTAACTGTTGGAAATATTTTATGATAACATAATGAAGTTTATTTTTAAGGCTTAAATATATTTATGTTTCGAAAAAGAAAAATTGCACATCTTGATTTTAGAGTTATAATTAAATATATATATGCTTTTAGAGAGGAAAAATTTGTTTAAACTTGCAGGCAAGTGAAAGGGGAAGCAACATCGTCCAAATTATATATACCACATGATAATAGCAGTCAATATATATCAACTTTTAACTACTTGTTTGGTTTACAAAGATTTTCCCATTGCGTTACGTAGAATTGAGTTGGACAGAAATAATTGTGATTGGATAACAATATTGCTGTGATTAAAAGTAATGAGCGTTCAAAACAATCAATTTATTTCAAAGCTGCTAATAGGAGCTTTTGGATGTTGAACTCTAAAAGAAAAAGTTGGTAAGACCATTTTATCCATCTATTTATTACCTCCGACGACTACTCACACTTACGTTAAAAAAAATAATGTCCATTTTGCATGTTCAAAACTATCATTTTCAAATAAAATTTTTTTTTTAAACTCACTTTCTTCACTCATTTCGAAACATAAATTAATTATTTTAAAATTAATTATTTCAACATCAATTATTTTAAAAGTAATATTTTCAAATTAAAATCTAAACCAAATTGGGCTCTAAATAATCCCTCTGGAATAGTAATGTTTGTTCTTAAAGGTGATTATGTGATTGACATTACAAAACAAGTAGAAAATAAGAGACATAAGCAAGGAAAAGAAATATAATTTAGATCTTTGTTATGTACGATCCGAGTTCGTGTTAGATACACACATTGATCAAATATATATGTGTGCGCCAAATATACACATTTAGCTGGATCTCATTCGTATATATTTGAGTTATAAACAAAAAAATTATAATTAGTTATTTTTCTGAAATTTTCCACATTTTAAAAGCGATCGTTGAGTTTTTTCAATTGAATTGAAAAAGTTAAATGAAGAAAAAAAAGCGACGTTGAGCTACTTTGATATATCATGTCGCCCCAAACTCGTATTACAGAGTGATAGACTCAATGCTCAAATATATGATCTTCAATTGGAGTAAGGTTCAAAATTTTGTTAATCTCGGATACTGTTAATTACTCATAAGCGAAAAATGTTTGAAGGATCAAATCCACCCTATTCATTCGGGGATCAAATTAAAGATTTCTTCTTTAGCACCACTTGTAATAGACTGCATTATTAGCCTTGCTTTCCACACTTAGTTGGTGCTCATTCCAAATTTCCAATTAGTAAACTTTTGCACTGTAATCATGCAAGTAAAGCACAGCATGAGTGAGTGTTTCCGCTTCTTAATTTTAATCTTTTCCGAGTAGAGGAAATCTTGGATGGTCAGAGCAATAAGCGCTAAAACTAAAGTGAGCGTGAATTTTACTGTCCCTCAATTTTGTGCCACTATTATGACCAGTACATATGATTTACAATGATTATTAATGCATCCATAATCGACCCTCTAGAGTATAGAATCTAGAGAAAAAAGCAATAAACTTTATCCTGGTTCAATTTGATATTCCAAGCACATGCATAACGGCGCAAAGATCAATAAATTGCAACGTAACTCTGGGCCAGTGAGCTTAATCTTAATCTTAATTAATCTTTAATCTTCTCTCCTAAATGGAATGCTTGAACTAGGAAAACCATCGCTTGTGTTCCATTTGATTTGAGCTTTTTAATTTCTTGCGTTAAGTACATGCGCTAATTAAACTAAGGTCACCTTGTTTAATTGTAATGCCCCTATTTTTTTTCTTCCTGTCCCTTGCTTATTATAATAATATCAGAATAAAAGAGATTTCCATCAAATGTTACTATAAGCTCTAGAAAGAAAAAAGTCTTGGACCTTTTTACTTATCCAAGTCCGTTATTGGACCTGGTCTCCTCACATTTTACATCATTAGAAAATCTTCGTGAAGTCAAGATTCTCATCCTATCAACTTTACCTTTTATTCTTTGAGTCTTTATCATTTGCTCTTTGTCCCCGTCTATCTTGGGTCTTATATATACACAACAAGAAGGAGGAGAATTAGTTGTTCAAATACCGATATTAGCTAAGGCTCCGTTTCACATATTGCTGCAAAAATTGTATCTCGAGTTCGTATTAGAAAACATACAATTTTTTACGTGGGAATATCAACACTCCTTTTTTTTAATCTTTCTATACTTTCTTACCACCAAGTAATTTTGTAGTTAAATATGTTTTTATTTATATTTTATATATTATTTTGAGTAAAATATATTTAACACCTTGGGATATCAATAAATGATACTTCATCTTATTAGTTTAAAAATTTATACTCTATCCCATTTCATTAAAAGTGTATTTGGTGTATTCTCCTTTATAATTTGATTTTTGATGAATTATATATTAAATAATAAAAATAATTATTAGATTTAATTTTTATATATTAATAATATAAAATAAAATATTGGTTAATAACTGTTTACCTAATTTGGCACTCTCTTGTTAATGGCATAAAACCACTTTTATACTATCTGTGCATGCAAATTAAATTCATAAATAATATTAAAAATTATATTAAGATTTAACAATAATTATTTTAATTAATAAATTTAATAATAAGTATTTCAAATAAATATTCAGAATAATATTTAGTAAAAATAATATTAATATAAAATAGAATTATATGGAATGAAATTAAAAATATTAAAATTAATTGTTATGAATCAATATTTTAACTATCATAGTTGGTAGTTATCTAACATGATTCGACATTTTATTTTGAAATTTTATTAGCTGAGGATTTAAACTTCTCTTTAGCCTTTTACACTACCAACCGATAAAAACTCAAGATATTATTAAACCATAGTGGGTTATTATCATAGTGTATAGTTACCTAGCATGATTTAATAGTTTTTTGAATTTCTATATGTTACAGTGTAATTAATTTACACTGTCAACGCGTTGTAAAGAAAACTATTAATAGAAGATGTTAAAATGTATAAGAGAAAAGAAGTGTTATATATCTTTTAATTTATATATTTTATGAAATTTAAAAATACTTATTAAAAAATTAAATTAAAAAATAATAAATAGAGAAATGATTGAGGTACAACAATAAAGAAACCCTCTTCCTTATTTGGATTAGAGTTTGCAAACTTAATTTAGAATCAACGTGATTTTGTAAACTTGATTTTGATTAAAATTGAGCTTAGTATAACATGATTTATGTTTGGAAACTTTTATCTAAAAAACAAGTTTGGTGAAGTGAATGTTATTTGGATCATATTGATCAAAACCACTTTTACTTATGAAATTACTTGAAATAAGGTACACATTAAATATGAAAGTTGTCACTTTTCTTTATTTTATATTTGTGATGGAAGTACAAAAATCTCAACAAAATTCTAGCATGATTTTGATCCAACACAAAACTAAAAAAGCAATAAAAAGTCACTTCAATGCAAATTAGGGTTTGATATATAAATCATGTTAAGATTGATTCAACGCAGATTATCCAAACATTGCAGCACAACTTAAAGAAAGAAGGAATACACATCGAATCACACTAAATGCCAATCCAAACATACACTTGTTCTAGGAATGCCCACACAACCAATTACTCTCACCCATTGACCCATATAAAGAACTAAAAGTCTTCATGGTTTATGGTGCAACTTTTGACCGTTGTGGTTGTAGTCGTGCGTTTAGAGATGCATATCTACCACTTCCCATGTTTAGCTTGACAATGCGAAGAGTTATTTATAGGTTTTTTTTTTTTAGCTCCCATTCATCCTTTTTCTATTTGTCTGCTTTGATCATTTTGTTAGTATTTGGGACATTTCTTTTACTTCCTCTTGATCATGTTTTTGTATTTGACTTTTGCTCTCAAGCACTTGTGTGGTAGGAGCTGTCTTTTTTATCCAAAAAAATTAAGTATTAAAATTATTTTAAGAGAATAAACATAATTTTGAATTAAAAAATATTATTTTAATATTTAAAAATAAATATCTAATTAAAATATTTATTTTATTACTATTAGGTGTAGTAGTGACTTTAACTTTTTTTCATTCATCTATTACATAAACATTTAATAGAATAATTATTTCAATTAAAGACATAATTTTAAATGATAAAATAATAATACTCGTTTAAAATATGGGATGAGTCTACAATAAACGAGTACTGCAATGTATAGCTGTCCTTGTTTGACTAGTTTGTCAAATATCATTGAACAGTGAAACACATTTAAAATCTTCAAAACTTAAATACATTCAAATGAAAGCAGGGAAAGTACCCAATTAAATAGATCCAAAAAGAAGTACCCAATTGAAAATAGTGCAAGTGACAGAAAGTACATCAGAAAGTTACCACTCAGGCAGCTTTAGATCTTGTATAAATGAACACTTAACAGTTTTAAAAACAAAAAAAAAAATTATATTTATATACCCAAAAGAAAAAAAAAGAAATTGAAATAGGCAAATTCATTCTAATATTCTATAGGGTCAGCTATATATATCTCGTCCTAAATAATCGCCAAGCAGCGTATCTCACGCTCCCTTCACAGTCATTCTTTTTGGTATCACAAAAAGACGATTTGTTCCTTTTCTGATTTACTTCGTCTTGGAATTGCTTCTCATTCTCAATGCTGAAGCTTTGAGCTAACATAAATATGAGTATGGTAGGATTTATATATTTTTAAATAACTAAATTTATGCGAAAATTTCGCGCCGTAACCTTTTAATAATTTATTTGTATCCCCCGTTCCTTTTTGTTTAAAACTGTAATTATCTGTTTTTGCCTATTTTCACCTACCAATCACATGTTTACTTCATTTCAAATAAGAATCACAATATGATTACTCATAAGTCTTGAGCCTTGACCACTGGGATGCATCTCGTGAGCAGCTTTCGTAGGAGATCATTCTTCATAGCAGGAGACCTTACTTGCAGATCTTGCCGGTTACATCACTATGTCGAAAATAGGGTGTTCAAAATAAATTAAATATATGAATAGTTCAGTTTATAAAATTGTCAATTTTTTTAAAAAATAAGAATACTTCCCTTTTTATAATTTTTAATTTGAAACAAAAATAAATATATGCAATTATTAATTGCCTTCATCATTTACTTGTGTGATATATATATATATATATGCCTTTTTATTAAATTTAAATGAAAATAATAAAATTTTGGATGAAATAACGAATATGATTTTAAATTACCATCGCACTACTTAGTCACAAAAAAGGCGTGGCGATGGATGAGATGATTTTACTTTTGGTTATTTAAAGTTTAAGTTAAGGTGAAGACTATTAAGGGTTATAATATTTATGAATTTATCAAGTGTTTATAATTAAAAATATTTATAGATCATTCACTAAAAAAAAATGAGAATTGAACTTAAGTCATAATATTATAAGATTAGAAGACCATAGAAATGAGTCAATGATGAAATATTAAATTTGGGTGAAATATATAATTTATACGATACGTGTATTTGGGCATGAACTTTTGAAAATGGGTAATCAAAACTAGGAAATATTTTATAGATATTTTTAAAATTCTATCAAAATGAAAAACTAATTATGTTAAGCATAAATTAATAAGTTAATAAGTTTTATAATTTTACTATAATTAAATTTTTAAAAATTATGAATTATAAAATATTATGTAATTTTGAGATAAGTCAAACTATTCAAAATATGACTTAAGTCTTGTTTTAATAGATAAATTAGTTAAGATATTTTCTGAAAAATGACTTATTAACGAAGAATTTATATGAAATAAATTATTTTATATCCGAACAGTTGTTTTAGTTTATAGTATTTATTCTTAGAAGGTTATTTATAATTCTTTTAGAAATTAAATATTTCCTATAAAAAATATTTCCTATACAACCTATTTCTTTTCCAACAAATACGTAGTAGCTTGTAACTTATAAAAAAATAAAAATTACAAATAATATTATTCAAATGTATATCTACCCTTGCTTTGGACTCAAAAGCGGTCTAGATTTAATTTTTACAATTCCAGAAACCGAGGAATATAAATTTTAGTCTAAATAAATATAAACATACTTAGAATTCCTCAATCAAATAAAACGGAAATGAATGAGTGACACGCACGTGCAAGTACTACAGACAATGATAACTTTTGGGGGAATTAAGCTAATTATGTTTGTTACAATGACAAGTCTTGAATTAAATCTCAGTCATGTGATTATTTAAATATATTTTCTACATGGGTTAAATATAATATTAAATATTGTTTCGGTTCGCTTTATTTATCTTTTATTTAAGATATTAACACATAAATTTAAAAATAACCTAAAAAAATGTTGTAACTATAATTTTTTCGTTTTTCATAATTTTTGTTACTCTCAGATACTTTTATTGAATACAATAGAGGCAAAACTAAAAAATAATTAAAGCTTGATTAAAATTTTAAATAGTAAATAATGTTACAAATTTTTACTAAATAAACATTTAAAAGTGGATAGAAGTAATATCAAATATCACATATTTGTCAAAATAAAAGTATTATAAAATTATTTCTTTTAAAAGTTTAAATTATATAATAGAGATATATAATTTTATATCTAATATATCTCATTACGTAAATCTTATTTATAGATTTAAGCATAAATATTTTACTTTTTTATTAAAGGATAAAATTTATACTCCTAATTATTTGATTATGAAAACTCTAATTATAATAAATTATTTATTAAAAAATATTTGTGTAGAGAAGATGTCACTAAAATATAAAATTATTTATATTTCTATTTATTAAGTCATATATATATATATAAAATATTGAGAAACGGTTGGTGAGAAAGAGTACTAATAAATCGAAGTTGGATTGATAGTTTATCTGACTAGAGATTGGGAGAGGAGAAGTGGGTTGTGGGAATATGTGGAGGAGGGTCTAATAGGTGCAGCTTCAGAGGCAATACGGACTCTAAAATGAGGGAAGCAAACAATGGAATGGACAGCTATGCAAAATTTAAGTCCAAAAAAAGCAAGACCACAGGACACTTCCAAGATTCGTGTCTTAAATTCTTTATCTCACAACACAAGACTTGGATTGAAGCTGGCTAATGTTGTGTTATATAGCAATACTAAATTAATAATAGAGTAATTCAATTCAATTAAAATAAAATGAGGGTGAGACTTGGAACTTCGAAGGTGGAGCCATGGATAGTTGCAGAAGGAAAAGGTCACAGGGCTATAGCTAGAAGAATAGGCAAGCTATTAGGAAAGAGCAGATGAGGAGCAGAAGCAGAAGCAGCCAGGCAGGCAAATGCAGAGAAGCACGAGAGACTAGGGACTAGAGAGCAGTTGTAGAGCTGTCATTCATTCATTCTCACTTTGACCTTTACACACTTCAACTTCACATTATTATATACTACAATGTAAGTTTTGAATAACAAAGTTAACAAGTTAATAAAAAATAACAAAGTTAACACGATTAAATTTTACTATTATATAATACTACTTTTCTTTTAAAATAAATATTTTTTTCATATTTTAAATTTATTCATAAAATAATATATTTAAATATAATTTATTTTCAAAAATTATGTCCAATACATTAATTTATTAATAAATTTTAAAAATAAAAAAAAATATTTATTTTAAAACAGATAGAGTAATAATATAAAAATGATGTCCTTCCTTTTAATGCACGTGTGTAGTGAAAGATTTCCTCCATTGTTATTTCATAAAATAGTGCCTAGCTGTTTTGTTTTTCTATTTTAGTTTTTAGTCTAATTGTTTTTCTTTTATTTTCTGTTTTTATTTTTCAACAAACATTTAATCCTTTGGTTTCTTGTAATAATATAATTAAATTATAAACAAGAAAAATAATCACCTGTCATGAACAATTTATTAAAGATATAATTTTTTTCCCAAAAACTATTTCAAAAATCTTTTACTTATATGTTACTATTAATAAGTTTATCTAAACATGCCTATAATGCAATCATAATGCAGTCATGACACGATATTATAGACTATCAACATATTACCATAGTAAGATTAATGAAAAAAAAATCATTCATGTTACTTATTTTATATTTTATATGTATAAATTTTAAAAAATTCTGACTGTGTCATGCATGTGTACTGACTCATTTTGACATACTTAGGTGCTAATCTGTTTTTGTCATATAGTGATAGGAATATAGCTAGGACTAGAATATTAGTGTACTATAACTTTCTATATATATAATATTTTTGTCTTTAACGTATTTGTAAATTTACCGTTTTGCGTGGTTGAACAGAATGCCAGAATCATTTTTCTTAAAGTTAAAATTATATTTTAAGAATTTCATGAGTCTTTTTTTTTTTTGGTGCTAATTTCATGAGTCGTTTTAATTAATACTCCCATTTTTCTTAATTTGACACATAAACTAAGATGGAGAATCACACTTAAAAATTAGACGCATAAAGTAAGATAGAGAATCATACTCCTCATTTGCATGCAGTATAGAAAACGTGACCGCTGCCTAAATTGTTTTTATATTATTCATTCCATCTCATAGAGTGAGGTACACCAAGTACAATCTTGACATACTGTATGAACATTCACAATCAGAACAGACACATGCAGATCTCACATTGCAGTATAGCTCACAGCCACGCATAGAGAGATAAAGCGAAGTCAAGGAAATTATTGGTCAAAGGAAAAAGGTTTCGATTACCCTGGCTGTACTTATATTTGCTTTTACATGCCGATATATTATGTACAACGCGAGTGGTAAGGTATTAATTTACTTGTACATAATATTATGTTAACTATATCTTATTTATTATTAAATGGTATGTGGATCTCATTCATATATAATTCATATTTGATTTAATAGTAAATAAGATATGAATTAATACGATATCTTATATCTTGAATATAAATAATATTTTTCTTAATTTATATGGTGAAAAATGAAAATATGTTAAATATAAGTACTAGGTAAAAATATAAGCAAAATATACTAACCTTGCTTGAGATATGATGAAATTTATTTCGTCTCTCATCTATTTGTTCATATGATGCCGATCTCTCTAAATGTATTGCTTATTGTGCGATGAGAGGATATCATTATAATGATTTTACAAACATAGTGAAGGTCAATGTAATAATTTTATGAATTCAGGTAGCATTTGGTAGGGGAACAAGAATAGAAATATATAGACAATGAAGACAGTGAATACAATAGAAATTTAGACATAAATAATAAATATGTATAAGAATATTATTAGGAGAAAAAATATTAAAGTTATGTTTCTGTATCATGTTTCCACTTGCCTCCATATTTAGGTCCAGAAATCTTATGTTTTTCTGTCCATGTTCCTATCTCCACCACCAAATATGTTTGTATATCCATGTCTCTATATTTTTGTCCCTGGATCACTAACCAAATGCTACTTCAGGAATCTTTTGAGCAAATTCTACAAATAAAGGGGTAAGTTGAATTTCATCACATTTTAAAGGAAGTCAATATAATTTATCCTAAAAATATTAAAATCTGATCATTAATTAAAATAATATTATAGTAGTATTTTAAGTTTTGAAGAATATAAATCGGCTTTAAAAATCACCCACAAGATACTCTCAAAAGTTTGTGGTATTTAAAAGCTAAAAGCAAAAGTATTTAAATTTTTCTACATATCTAAGAGAAAAAATTGATTTATATTTTTTTAGAGATAAATATATTTTATCCCATTTAATTTTAGGTAATGTGCAATTTACACCTTGATTTTTCAACATGTGCATCGCAATATCCTAAACTTTTCAAACTTGCAAAACATCCTTCAGGATAATTTTGGCAACTAATGAAGGTAAGATGTATATGCACTTAACCCCCAATGTTTTCTAATTTGTGCAACCTTCACCTTATCCGTAAATACTATATGTAATTAACCCTCCTGATTTTATTATACAATTTAAAAAGTTCATGTGTCGTAATGCACTTTTTAAAAAGTAAGGGATTTTTTGCACAATTTAAAAAGTTTATGTCGTAATGCACATTTTGAAAAGTTCATGTTTAAATTGCACATGATCTAAAATTTAGGGGGTAAAATGCGTTTAATCTTACTTTTTATAAGCTAAAACATCTCTTGAAAAGCACTTTCCACAAAGCATATATCTTAGGCTCCATCCATAATTTTATTCCCACGTGTAATCAAAATATAAAGAGTATTGCCATTTTAACACCTAAAAGTGAATGTTAATTACACCAACTCCATCACCATTGGATGTGATGGATTGGTGAAAAGTGGGGTCCACCATCACATCCAATGTGATAGAGTAAGTGTCCCAATTAGATATAAACTTTTAGGTATTAAAATAACATTTGCCAAATATAAAATAGCTTTATTTTTCAATTGTGCCTATAAGGGTTTGTTTGATTTGAGTTTTTACTTTTCACTTTTAATTTTTCAATTTTTAGGATTTTATGAAAGAAAATTTGAAAACTGAAAATTGAAATTTGTAGTTTTAGAATTTTTAATATTCTCTTCACAAAATTTAAAAACTAAAAAACTAAAAATAAAAATTAAAAATTAAAACTCAAACCCAACATATGCCCTAAGTTTCCTATTTTGTTTTTTATGAGTTGCCCTTTTGTTTCCTTATGAGGAGCTTCCTTATTAGTTTAAGGAAATTTCCTCTATTTCAATTGGGTCATTTTGTTATTAATCTGGTCAACACAATTGGGTACTCTAGCTTCAATTCCAGATATTTTTTATGGCTGGTGCATCAGCATCAATGAATTGGGCCGTATTGAAACGCATGGAAGTTTCGATTGGCCCAAAAAAGGCAAGGGAAAACCTATTGACCAAATAAAAACGGGTTATCAAAATTTCTAGACTACTTAAATGAATACTCTCCAGACCCAAAAAGAAAAAAAAATGAATACTCCAGAAGAATTTATAGACAAATTCGAACAAAAATTCCTATGGAATTACCTTATGTGCATTAATATGGAATAGATTCTAGCCTCCAGGATTTTGAAACTTGCGTTCCATGACACACCCTTGTATTTGTCCTATTATTATACATCATATTGTTTTCTTATAGTGCGCCCCATTAAATATTTTCTGATAACATATAATCTCAATTATAGGTATTGCATGGCAATTCACTTTAGGTGTTACTTTTGTAAGTTTTCGGCATATAGTAAAATCGTTTTATAGATGAAAAACCACGAAGAAGACCTTTCAAATATTGCCCTGGGATAAGTTCCATTTTTATTAGATCTTGACAAGTGATTACATCCCAAATTATGTTGACAGAATCTAGGCCGTTTACCTGTGCTCGTACATAATTCCCGTATATTTGGCGCCCTCATACACAATAAGCAATAAGCAAAGAATAATTTTAGAATAGACACGTCTAATAAACTCATATTTAAGCACTCACATAAAAGTTAGATCGGCACATGCATAAGGATTTATCTGTTAACGCACTGATTAAGGAATCAAAAATGAAAATTTATGAAAAGAGTTTTGATGTTTTCTAGGAGTAAAATCCACTTAAAATTTTGAATTTTTTTTAATTCCTTAAGACATTGATAAGCAAAACCCTATAATTGTGTCTTGAATAAAACTACTTACACTTATTTTTATCGTAAATGTCTAAATATAAGTCATTAAACTTGTATACATGAAAACAAAAAAAAATCTCTTGTACCCTAAAGAACATGCGTGTATGGCAGTGCAGAATAAAGAAACTTTTATTGGCTTGAATGATGAACTCTACAGCGTTGCTACTCAAAAGAGGGGTCCTCTGTTCCGCTATTACTTACAAGCCACTAGGCAAACGTATATAATATTTCACGCAGCAGAAAGCTTAGCTTTTGCACGTGGAAGCACAACTCTTGCTTGCTAAGAAGCAATAGAGGAGGGCGTTTTAGATGACAGTTCCGCTTGGAATCAATGCATCCTTGATTACTGTGACAATCCCACTTTTTATGAAATAACCATCTGTTTCTCTTGCAGCTTCTTGCACATTGTCACCGTTAATGATCTGAGAGCATTGAAACCTAATGTTAGATTCTCTAGAAACATAAGAGAGTAGAAAACATAGAGTAAACGGCCAACAAAGTATAGTGGGTGTTTGAAAAGAAAACATATAATGGAGTAGAATCCTTACATAGCTTTTGATAGCTAAGTGTACTGAGATTATCAGATAATAGGGCAAAACCAACAACTTGTCTAGATTAATATGATAAAAAGGCTTAGAATGAGTACAAAAGGTGCACAAAGTTGATGATATTGTTACCTTCACATTTTCGCCAATTCGAGCATTCTTGTCAATGATTGCCCTTTTGATATGTGAATTTCTGCCATACCGATTGGAACACTGCCTTTAGCAGCCAGAAACCTCTTGTCAGCCTCCGTCTGGAACATAGAAATCGCAAAAACAAAGCATTGAAGTTAGAACTGCTAGTCAAGCTATATTCAATCCTGTAACCTTATTCACATGCAAGCTAAAACCACTTTCATAAGTAAAACCTTTGGCTATTAAAACTTAAAATACACTACGTGCTAGTTGTTTAGCCATATTACCTCATAATAATCTGCCCCCATTAACAATGTGTCTTCAATAATTGCACCTTCTGAAATGCAAGATCGTAGCCCAACCACAGAATGATGAATTTTGCAGTTCTATGAAACAAAATATAGAATACAATGTTAGCTTTACTATAAATAAATTAATCTCATTATATCTAAGGTCTCTGTCAAGAAATGTATACATGGGCCTCACATTCACACAAAAGATCAGTAGGTGGTGGAAGTTCTAATCAGCTTACCTTAATTACACATCCTTCACCAATAACACTATCTGTGACATCAGCGTCAAGCATCTTGGATGGTGGCAAATATCTTGGTTGGGTGTAGATTGGAGATGAACGATCATAGAAACTGCAACCAATACCAGAAAAAGAAAAGAAAATATAAACATCACACTGAAGATGCTATTATCAAAATATGCTGAAAATAGAATGGTTACATCAGATCAAATAGCCATATATGGTCACCTGAAGTCAGGCACTGGCTTTTTGGTGATTCCCAAATTAGCATTGTAGAAAGCCTCAATTGTACCAATGTCTTCCCAGTATCCATCATACAAATAAGCTTGCACCTGCAATATTCACAAACATATAACATAGCATGAAACTTTTCACTTTAGAGCTTTGATAGAAAGATTATACAGATCAAATGTAGAAACCACAAACTATCCATTAGCAATGACATTTATTATACTAAAGTTTCATTACAAAAAATTTATACTGTCTATATGAAAGACACTTAATCATTAAATATGAGACCATAGAAATGCAATCAATTGGCCATACGTATGTACTCATTTGCACAGGTCCTACAGACTCCATATTCATTAGTCAGAGGATTTTAGCTTGACACAAACAAATAACAATGCAAATTCTCCCTATGCTATGATATTCTCAGGATATGCTTCTTACACTATACCATGTATAACAATAACAGGAAAGTTATTAAACAATTCGAAGGAACGCTTACTCTCATTCCAATGGAAGTTGCACCAGGAATAACTTCACTACCGAAGTCATTTGCACCAGGAAACTTCTCACGTAGCAGGTCTAACATCACATCTTTGCTGACCACATATATACCCATGCTGGCAATATAAGGCATTTCCTTTGCTCTCTCATCATCAAGACCCAAAATAGTAGTATCAACCTAGTGGAGAAAAATGATAGAGTCAATTTTAACCGATTGTACAGATAATAATTTCAGAAGAAGCAATATATAAGATCCATTGTACAGGCTTACTTTCATAGCTTTCAACTGTTCTCCTTTTGGCTTTTCTGCAAATTCAATTATACGTCCCTCTTCATCAATCTTCATTAGTCCAAATGCAGTGGCACGCTTTTCATCCATTGGCAATGCAGCAACAGTGATATCAGCATCAGTTTCCCTATGTGCTTGGATAAATTTCTCGTAGTCCATTCGATACAAATGGTCACCAGCCAGAACTAAAAATTCCAAAACATTGTGCTCCTCAAAAAGCCATAAATATTGCCTCACAGCATCTGCAGTGCCCTGCAATGATGACCTTGAATTGTTCAGATACCACTTGAGCCAGTGATAAAAGCTACCAATAAGTGCCAAAAATTCAGAACACAAGATAATTGTGAGGTACTGACTTTCCAAAGCATAATATAATTCAAGGGATTAACACAGTACAAGTGATTCCTCAAACATAAAGTGGACGGAATGCAGCACTACAAAACAGAGTCAATGCTGTGTTATTACCTGGAACCAATTAGGATTCTCCGGACTCTGCTGGGCTGCAAGAACCTCAACAAAACCCTCATTCTTGTAGCCACCCATGTTGCTTGCATATGCACGTGAAAGGTGCCGGTTCAGGGACGCAGAATTGAACTGTGTGAGAACATAGATCTTGGACACGTTGCTATTTAGGCAGTTGCTTACAGGAATATCAATTAGCCTATAGTTAGCTCCAAGAGGAACAGCTGGCTTTGCTCTCTTCTTGGTCAGTGGATATAAACGAGTCCCAGCTCCACCTCCGAGTATGATGCCAAGCACACTCTGAAGAACAACATAATCATCAGCATACTACTTTGCAAACAACACCAAATCACCAATCCATATAACAACAATTAAGCCTTGTTCCACTAGGTGGAGCCGGCTACATGGATCAGACTGCGCCATGGTATCCACCAAATCATCAACACACACATATTATGCATCAAAATTCAAATAGAGGACCAAACAAACGCCCCCTTAAACAAAAACACATGCTGAAAATTACCTCACTTTCTAATTTGAAACGGAGAAACCAAGAAAAAAAAAATTCTAATTTTCATCCTACCTAGCATGATCATTACAATACCAAGCGAATCAATTGAAACCAAGCTCCAATTACGCATACCCACATTCTAATTCATTGAGATAACAAACATGTGATTGAAAAAGATCTCATTTTTACACTAATTTTCAAACGGGTTAAAAGTCAATGAAAAAAAAAAAACTCACTCTGCTAGCATCGGGATCAAGGCAAGTCTGTGAGTTCTGGGAATCAGAAACGGCCTTGGGAGTGACAATAACATGGCTGCGGGTGCAGCTTCGTCTCCGTGGAGACGCAGGGACAGCGGAAACCTTGTCGCCGGAGAGCTGTGACGCAGCGAATGAGAGGGCGCGTGGGATGGTTTTTCCGCCGCCGGCATTGTAAGAGAGTGTTGGCGAAGAGGAAGAAGATGGGACTTTGAGAACACCAATCGCAGCCATAGATGCCATTGTTGGATTTCACTGAAAGCTCACACACACTTTGCTCTCACTTGTTCAAAGAAACAAATAACGAAAGTGCTTGTATATGTGTGCGTTGTGGCTGTGAATGATTGTTGGTGTGTATATTGTGTGATGGAGATAGTGTATAGTAGAGAGATATCATTATTTTTAGCATGAAAATATAGAGGCATATAATTTAGATTAAATACACATTTTGGTTATTCATAAATATATTACACCTTTTTATACGAAATTAGATATTTATTGTCAGAAATAATAACTAATCTTTTTAAAATATAATAATATATTAGACATGAACATGCACGAAGAAATTAATTTGTGCATTTTGAATTGTAAAGAAACAATACTATTTCTATAAGTAAATTTTTATACAACCATTTAATTATATATATTAATATATTAGTATAATTATTTAACTTTTATAATTGTTATTTATATATAATAAATAATAATAATATATAATTAGATGGTAATATAAAATTAATTAGATAGTGTCATATTCAAACTTTAAACATTATTTTGAGTGGAATTAGTGCCTGCTCTGCTCATTTAAATTATTATTTATAGAGATCTCACTTAGTATTCGTATGGTTGATTGAAAATTTTGTCTTTGGTGGAAAACGTCAATGAGGATTTCGCATGATAGAGGTGCAGGTGGAATGAATAATAATAATAAGGTGGTATGACTGAAAGAGGATTTTGGCATTTCCCAAACGATTTGCCTTTGCAATTTGCACCGTTCTTTTGTTTCAATGATATTATTATAAGAGGAGGGTGTGATAGGCAGGCCATGAGCACCGTTGAAGGGTGTCACTTGGCGCAGACATTGAGATTTGAGACACTTCATGTTTTTGTTCCCATGCATATGTTATTTCAAGAAAAATTAAAATATATACTACCAAGTACCAAGTTAATAATATAATGATATATTTTTAAATTTCTTCAAGATTTGAGTTTGGAATGGTTTGGATGGAGTTTCACATTTCGAGTTAACTCAATTTAATTTAACAGAATATATAAATGGATGGGTAGCTACAGTCCACTATGTAAAGCCATTAAAAGCTAGAATAGGGTGGCCTGCACTTGAAAAAGATTTGTGATCTGTGAAAACTCACACTATTGTTTTTTCCTAGGTAGATTAAAAAAACTATGGAAAATTCCATAGATTTGCCAGCTCGAGAAACTACTACCAGGTTTGTTCAGATGCGTATTTTGTGAACACATATTTTCACAGAATATTCGAGTAATGTGTCAATAATCAGCGCACAATTAAGTATATGATTGCGACAAGCATATTATACAATCCTTAAATTATTGTAAGATATTTATTGGATGAAGACATGAGACGTTTAGTGGGTATGTATGTGTGCATCAGGTGTCCTTTCAAATAAGACCGGTACAGGAGCATTGCTCATAAGGGAGAGCAAAGAGAAAGGTTAATAGCATCATATGATCAAGCAAGCAGAGCGTTTGTAGTCCAACGGTTAGGATAATTGCCTTCCAAGCAATAGACCCGGGTTCGACTCCCGGCAAACGCAATTTCAGTTTTCATTTTGCAGCTGAATTTCTCTCTCGTTTGCCTGTAGTGTTATGTTATGCATAATTAGCACTGTGATTGTTACGTCTTTTTATGTATCAAGTGAAGTTTTGACATCTTAGTGAGGTCTTGAATCCTGATAATTGGTAAAGAGCAGTAAGGTTTGGGTATATCTAATCTAATTAATGGCCACTTACTCACATGATTGAACATGAGCATAACGAGAACATTTTCATAGCTGCTCACTGGTTACACTCACTCGCAAGTATTTTTGGAGCTGCTTATTAAAAATACGAGGTTGGTCTTTTGGACATATAGTAGCTGAACTTATTTCAGGATCGTCTTTAGCGTTGTGTCCTTAAGTGGATGTATTTAATACATGCTGCATATACTTGTTTTTATCTTCTTAACCACCAAAAGCTTGACAAGAGATTGAGAAAAAAAATCAGCACAATGACTTTCTCTTAGAGCACATTATAATTTTTCTTCTGCCCTTATGGCTTTATCTAATGTTCATGGCTCCTCAACCAATGGTAGGTGAGTTTGATTCAGGGATTATCCCTAGTTTTCTTGTCCACTATTCACCATATCCTGATTTACCTAAAAAAGGTGCTGCTGTTGCTAGCAGATCACATGGTAAGCATTGTAGTCCTCTACTTTTCTCTTTAACAGCTTACTATTTTGAGTAGACTATGCACGGATTTTGTTCTCTTCTCATTGGCATATGTCATTCAGATGTTACAGCTTAAAGGGATGGGCCTCTCTGAAACAAAGGAGCTCACATGAGAGATCCTGTTGTATGGACATACACAACTCTAACACTTCATATTTAAATACACTCATAATAGCAGAAGCTTAATCATGTGTATTAGTAACATACATTCACTCATTTATAAATTTCATTAATTTTATTTTGAGAGCATGCTTAAAAATAAATTGTTAAGATTGCACTTATACAAGAATTTTTTTCGCTCACACCGGCTTTGTTGCCGTTCTAGTTAAACTTTCCACTTTCAAGCACGGACTTATCACTTGTGACTTGTGAGGACTGGTGGTGGACAGGTATGCTTCATAATTATGTATTTGTGTAAGTTTTTTTCTATTCTTTGTCTTTTTGGTATTTTAGGTGCTATATATTTGCATTGGCAATTCAAGTTGCTTTGCTTTCATTACATAGGTGGGTGATCTAGTTCGTGAATGGCACTAGTGCATTATATCCTTGAGTTCCTGACAAAAGGCAAGCTCTTTCATTTCATCAATAGAATCCCATGGTCCATTCACATTGTGGGGTACTTCTGAAAGGGCGATTGAATCAAGCCTTTAGTTAGGGGGTGCCCATTAATTGCAAGATATGAATGAGTACCATTGTTACTGGAAACAGAAAAACATTGGGTAATTTTTCTTGCTTAAATTGTGTAAAGTTAGTTGATTGATAAATAAATTGCTTTGGAATCAGTGTTTAATTTGCAACACTTGCCTACCCACCTCAATAATTGTCCCGCATTATTGCATTTTAGGCGGAAAAAAGAGGCAGATGTGTAGCAAAGGATAGACAAGGAGCAAGTATATATGTCAACTTTCTTTCTTTCTTTTTTCAGTAAAAAGGATCTTATAAGAATATAACCTAGTATTAATTCAATTGATGTTTCTCTCAATTACCTGGTAAATTTGTACAATTTCAGTTGGTTTGGATGTGTTATTTTCAGTGAAAAAGATATTTCTTAGTAAAAATAAGTATGTTTGGATGAATTTCTTTCTTGAAATAAAAAAAACCTAAAAAAGATTTTTTCCAAAAAAAAACACTACAGTTTAAACTTAACAAATCTTTACCTCATAATATTGGAACTCTATTATCAATGCAAAGCTTTATAAATCAGAAGAAATTTTTATATATTCAATAAAAGTTAATGAACATCAACTAGTATAAAATAATTATTTGTAAAATCGTTTCTCATCAGCTCGAACCAGAAAGAAAGAACTTAAAAAAGAGAAAAAGAAAACTACTTTAGCACTCCTTTTAAACATAGGCCCACCCTTTGACAAAAAGGGAAATGTAGTAAACAAAAGTAGCACTTCCTCTCATTTTCATTTCCACGTACGTTTCCATTCTTCTTAGTTTGTGCTTGTTCTTCTTGTCATATTCTCAAACAATGAAGCTAAGGGGCTTCGCTATCTTTAACTGTGGTGGGTTTTGGCGTTGATTTCAGACAGACACATACTCTCACACATATGCATGCCACATGTTGTTGTTCAGAGTTCACATTTGTTCCCTCCATGCATATGTAGTTCAATTCTTCTTCTGCAATTCAGTATTATTACTAACTAACCAACTAATTAACTCGCTTATCGACTCTGTGGTCTAACTCAGCTGTCACCATTTCTCATATCATATTCATATCTTTCTTCCCCCTCCTCTTTGTCCCTCTCTGTCTCATATACATACATACATGCAGAAATGACCAAAAAGGTCTCGAATTTAACCCATCTCATCCAAAGGGTCACCACCTCTTGCTTGATCCAGCCACCACTCCCCGAAACCAATGAGCAAGAGGAAGAGGACTGCCACAGCGACCACTCAGACTCACAAGGGAACAACAAGTATGATGATGAAGAAGAAGATGATGATGATTATGGTAATATGAAGGTGAAGAAGGAGATGGAGGAGGAGGTGTTAATGGATGAAGTGTTCGAATCTGTGTCGAGGATGAAGAGAGCTTACGTGGGGTTACAAGACGCACACTGCCCTTGGGACAAGGAAAAGATGAGGGTGGCAGACGTGGCGGTGGTGGCGGAGCTGAAGAAGCTTGCCGTGTTGAGGGAGAGGTGGTTCCGGAGGAAGAGAGGTAGTGGCGGTGGTGGTGGTGGAGGAGTGCATGAACTGAGAGTGAGAGAGGTGGTGGCACCCTATGAAGCAGTGATGGAAGACCTCAAGAAGCAAGTGAAAGACAAGGATTTGCAAATTCAGGGTCTTGAAGACGAGCTTGAGAGTGTTGTTGCCCTCTCATGCAAATGCAAATGCAATGGTGGGGAGAACAAATCAGGGACGGGGAGGCATCACCCTAACACAAAACTTGCCTTCACTCAAGTTCAAGGTAAAAAGAAAATATATTTACTTTTTCAAGAAAAAAAAACCCAATATGTTTTAGACACCTGTTTAGATTTGACTCAATTGATAACTTGATGATGAAAGATTCATTCATCAAAGTTACTAGACTGACTTGTAATAATGATGAAATCTCTAATTATTAACACACAATTCATATTTTTATGCAAATAGATATTTTAATAAAGTAATTAAGAGAATACATGATTTGGATGCTAATGAAAAAGAAAAAAAAAAGAGTAGTTTTTTTGCATCCTTGAGGTGTATTTTCTTCAAAGTTTAGAAGAGGATATTAGTAGTGTGTCTTATATCATCTACTACCAGTGTTAACTTTGGTACTTGAAAATTTAAACCTAGTTTGGTATAACGTTATTTTTTTCTTTGGCAGCGGTTCCAGCAGCTCCATCCCCGCAACTCTTTGAAGCAGAAATGGTGCATGTAAGAGAAGCAACGAAGTACTTCACATCTCTGCTCCTCTCGCTCATGCACAAAGCGAATTGGGACATTACAGCTGCTGTTTGTTCCATTGAAGCAGCTATTGCCACCACCACTGAAATCAAATGCAATAACGCTTCTTCAGCCACCACCATGGTGTCCCCTCACCATGCCAAGTATGCCCTTGAATCCTACATCTCCCAGAAAATCTTCCAAGGATTCGACCATGAGACTTTCTACATCGATGGCAGCCTCTCCACCCTCCTCAACCCACATCAATTTCGCCGCGATTGCTTCGTCCAATACCAAGACATGATGAAGTCCATGGATCCCACTGAGCTCCTTGGAATCTTGCCAACATGCCATTTTGGCAAATTCTGCTCCAAGAAGTACCTTGACATTGTCCATCCGAAGATGGAGGAGTCCTTGTTTGGCAATTTGGAGCAGCAGAGTCAAGTCTCTGCAGGAAACCATCCAAGGACTCGGTTTTACAATGAATTCTTAGGGGTGGCCAAAGCAGTGTGGTTGCTTCATTTGGTGGCTTTCTCACTGGACCCTGCACCATGTCACTTTGAGGCAAGTCGTGGAGCTGAGCTCCATCCTCAGTACATGCAGAGTGTGGCGAAGTTTTCAGGTGGGAGGGTGCCACCTGGACAGGTGGTAGGTTTCCCAGTTAGCCCTGGATTTAAACTTGGAGGTGGGTTTATCATAAAGGCTAGAGTTTACTTGATGAGCAGAACCTAAAGTTGTAATCATGTGCTTGAAAGTGATCTAATATTTGCCTATTAGGATTGACATGCTACTGATGTAATAGGAATTTTCCTAGATATTGGTACTGGTTTCAAGGTGAATTCAACTTGAAATGCTAGATCATAACCTTTGCTTCTAAATCTAACCGTTGAAGTAGCATAATTATATCATTTGAATACAAGCTATCCTTTAAAGCTCGACTAATAGGAGCATGATATAATTTGGAATCGAAGCCGATAAAAGAATAGCAGAGAACAATTTCATTTGGAAGCAGAGCATATCAGCACATGTGAGGTTCCATCAACCAAAGATTTGCTCTCAATCAATCCGCAGGAATCTGAAGTTTCGAAGAGCCGAGTGTAATAGCAGAGATGCATTGGACAACAAATAAAAGAACATTTCTGACAAAGTGCAAAGATCACAGCAAACCTATACTTTTATCTCTTACCTCCCAAAGACCGAGAGTATATTATTGCTTAAAAAGTTTAATAATTAGAAAGAAAAGAATACATAGAGCAAAGTTATTTCAGAGAATAAGACAACCGTAACCAAGATTACTTGTTCAGAACAATTTTTATTTTGATGAAATAACCCAGAACTTTTCATTGTTGAATTAATATTAGTATCTGTCCAATATAACAATGTGAAAATAAACAGCCCACACTATCTCATACACATCTTGAATACTCGTTGATAACATCGGCTAAAACCTAATAGCAAAAGAAAAATGAAAAACAGTAGGACATCAGAAGTTGATGACTATGGTACAGTAAAGAACTTCCACCTCCCGTATCAAATTTCAAGAAAGAAAACATATCTCAAAAATCGATCCGAAGAAATTGTTCATTTTTATTGCTTCCAATCTTCCCCACAATAAATTGCTTGATCTCCAAGCTCCTCCTCAATCCGAAGTATCTGCATCAAAATTCACGTTGTAACTATTATGTTTTCATATGGTTCCGCTCGACCAGGACAAAAGCTCATAGTACAGGCTTTATAGTATAAAACAGGAATAATATGTAAACTTCACCCGTAGATGAGAATATGGCTAGTAATGAACGCTGCATGTAAAATAATTCAATGTGGACCCAGTACGTTTGCACGTGTCACACATCGTAATATCCAAGCTTTTACATTTTTATGAAAAGAATTTGTAATGAAAGGAACAAAGACAGTACAACAGGAAAAGATATCCGACAAACACGAGTATAATTGAGACTGAAAATACATACATAAAAAGCAAGAAAATTATAGAATTAGAAACCCCCTCAAAATTCAAATCCCTTTACGAGAAACTCCCTAATATGACAATTTGCAATTCTTAAAAGTCTAATTTTCATCCAGATAGTTCACAAAACTCTGAAATGTCTAAAATTGGTCATGTTTTGCAATATGGGTAGCCTAGGATGTGTGACTGCTCTGTCATGCTACATAGATACTGCTAGGAGAAGCCAACTGAACATAGAAAATCTACCATTCATGAAGAGAAAGTAGATGTATGGATGCTATTGCATAAACAGACAGACAAAATAGTGTATTTACAACCAAGAATTTACAAAGGGTCACAAAATCATTGCTTTAAACCTATTAATGTTGAACATGTACCACCTATCATTCCCGGGGGTCAAGGATTGGTGAGATGGAAAAAATATGGTTTGCAGATCAACATACATGAAGTAAGCATAACAGTGCATTAAAACCACCAGCATAAAAGTCAGAAAGAGACCTGGATGTACTTCTCTAGCCGCTCTCCTCTGCAAGGAGCACCTGCTTTGATCTGACCAATGGCAAGGCCAACAGATAAATCAGCTATGAAAGAGTCTACAGTTTCCCCACATCTGTGAGAGGTTACCACCCCCCAATGCGCTTCCTTTGCCTGCTTCACCACCTCAATCACCTCTGTAACAGTTCCAACTTGGTTGACCTAAATTAAATGAGAAATTATCACATTTTAGTGTTTCTTTTCTCCATGAAAATAGAAGGCAGGGTACAAAGAGGAGGACTGAAATACCCTCTTAAATGAACCAAAAATGAAGGAAGCTAAAACATGTGGCAAAACTATACCACAGGCAAGCTAATATTTAGATTTCATTTGTCTTTTCATATAAGCTAGCTTTCCAATTTATGATCTTGTAGGGTATTTGCATGAAAATTGAAAAAGCAGCCATTTCCAAAATCTCTGGATATCCATTGCCCCTACATACTAATGAAACAGGATTATTTCTGTGAACAACTATATTTAGTATATATCAAGGGAAAAAAGTAAAAACAAATTAAGAGAAATTTGTCAGCAGACAAAGGAACACCTTGAAAATTCATTCAAGTCATAGTCAGTTACCTTAAGAAGAAGAGCATTACAAGCATCCTCTGCTATTGCTCTCTCAATGCGTTTTGCATTTGACATCAAAAGATCATCTCCAACTACCTGCACAGGCATTTTAATTAAGGGAAACCATTCCAAGTATCCAACAGATCAACCAAACATCTCAGTGGTAACATGTCAGTGAGCTTTCTAATACTAAACCACAATAAGGTAACAGAGATTTCGTATCAGCATTACACTTCTTTTTCTCCACTTTTCACACAACTTATTCATGTGTCAATATAGCATTCATGCACCAACCAGTAGTTTGTTATTACTTGTCATTAAAAATATTCTGTAATCCCAAAAATGACAAGGGCCTACACCGTAGCATCAATCTTAGGCTGCATAACTTAATCAGGACAGAGATTGAATACACATTAACTCACAAAATATCAGTTGCTGAAGAAATTACACCTGACAAATTCGAAGACTAGAGAAATACTTGATATGTTCCCAATCTTCCTTGTCAAATGGATCTTCTATTGACACAATTGGGTAGTCTGCGAATTCAGGAAGAAAGATCCAAAAAAAATAGACATGAAATATAGCCTAAATAATTTATAATATCATCATTAGGAAAAAAAATAGGATAAAGCGATTTACCAGTACATAGTTCCCTGTACAACTCTATCATATCATCTGCTGACTTATAATTCTGTCCTGACTTTTGAGGAGATTGAAAGTCCAGATCATATCTTGAACCTATATCAAGGGAAAAGCATATAATAAAATAAGCAATAAGCAATATTAGCAATAAGCAAACTTAGAGTAAGCTAGAATCAGTAACTTTCATTTTCCCAAGAATCCACAACCATAAAAGAGACAAAATTATAATTACCTATGCAAAAACTAGTAGCAGCAACATCAAGTGCTATCTTTATTTTGTCACTATAACCAGCTCGACTAATTGCCTCCTTTACAAGATCCAGGGCTTCTCTAAAGCTGATGATACTTAAATTAAGTCAGCTAAAAATAGAAATATAATCAAAACAACGCTTGCCTAGAGAAGCAAGACTTTCAAAGGCTGCAGAAATACAATAAGTCTATATTATAAAAAGCTTGCCTGGAGACATTAGGAGCAAAGCCACCATCTTCGCCAATGTTACAGTCATGTGTACCGTATTTTTCTGTTACAACAGCCTGCCCTTTTATCATAACAATAAAACTAAATGTATCAGCTTAAACATGATATCTGCAAGTGCGATTCTTTAATCCAACACTGATGAGAAATACATATATACGGGCTGAGAAACAACAAATTGGATTGCTGAAATCAATTAAAATTCAATATCAAGGCCACAAGATCTAAATCATTATAGGACAGGTAAACAACAACACTAAACTTGATATGTTCCTAACCTGGAACATAACATAGATTATGAGAAAAAAATAAAGAAACTCTATACATATATAAATTAGCAAATCACCTTCAAGTGATGATAGGTCTCAGAGCCCATTCGCAGTGCTTCCTCAAATCTGTTTGCGCCGGTTGGAAGAATCATTATTTCCTGAAACAAATTATGCAAGAAAGGTTTCATGTTTGGCAGAATCTAAAAGTTCATGAAGCAGAAGATGGAAAACAGAACTTATCATGGTATATCAGTATTAACGGTTCCGATAAAGAACATAATCAAACACGACAATCCAATTGCCAAAGTTACAGTTACAACAAAAGTGTATTAGCCCCAAATTATTTTACGATTAACTTGTCATATAATGTAAGTATTTGCATGCTCATTTTGCATTTTAGCTTCACTTTCCATAAGTTTCTTTAGAGGCAAGGGAACACAAACCTAACAGAGGAAAGATTACTGATGCACTAGTGAGCATGCTTAAGAAATCAAACTGCAACAGAAACTATACCTGAATGGCCAGATTATTCCCAGCATGTTTCCCACCGCTGATAACAGTAAAGGCAGGAACAGGAAGCATCAGGTTGGGTTTTCCATACAGGTCAGCAATGTGTTTGTAAAGTGGAACCTGTTATTTTAGTTGTTTTTATTATTTTGATGATAACGTGATAGAACAAATACTCGTATTTTCACATTAAAAGCTGAACAAACTTATAAAAAAAAAATGAATTGAGAAAAAGAACCATGCCTCCTTTTCAGCAGCCCCAGCTTTACAAGCAGCAATGGACACAGCTAATATAGCATTGACCCCAAGTTCACCCTGAAAAGGAAATTTAGAAACAACAACAACAAGAATCAATAACTAACAAACTCTTAATCGAATAAACTGCAGAAACTGAACTGAATAACTTGACGAAAGTTTTTATACAAGTCAAGTTGTTCTTAAGTGTAACTAACTCATATAATAACAAACTTAACTGACTGAACCTTTACAACTAATTACACTACACATCCCGATATCAACAAGAAGGAATTTGAAAATACATAACCTTCTTCTCGGTTTTGTCGAGGTCTATCATGGCATGGTCAATCTGGGACTGAAGAGTGGGATCCATACCAACAAGTGCTTCAGAAATCTTCTCATTTATATTTTTAACAGCTTTAGCCACACCATTTCCAAGATACACACCTTTGTCCCCATCCCTTAACTCAACAGCCTCATACCTAAACAAAATAATAACCATCACCAGCATTTTAGCACAGTCCATTTGCAATGAAATTAATTAATAAAAATGGCAGCATAATTAATTAATAACAAAAGGAGACAATACTAAAACCCTAATTATGTGTCCACTAAGCGTAACTAATCGGACGATTAACTCACATGCCGGTGGAGTTGCCGGAGGGGACGGAAGCGCGGAAGACGCCTTTGTTAGTGTGCAAGTCGACTTCGACAGTTGGAATGCCTCTGCTGTCGAGGATCTGCCTCGCCTTCACTTTCGTTATCACCGATTGCACTGATTTTTTCATGTGATTCGACTGAACCAATGAACGTGCAGCAAAAAAAAACAAGAAGAGAAGATCCTAAGATAAGGAGAAAGAAAAAAAAAAAATCCATCGTAAGAGAGAGGGATGTTGAGGGATGTACGATGAAGAGGACGGGATCGGGAGTCTTGGCCCTAACGGCGGCATTGACGGCGTCTTCGAGTTTCCGAGAGAGCATGTGCTTATCCAGGTATTCTTGCACTGACATTTCCCCACACACACAAACACCAATTCACAATTCTATTCGATTCAATTCAGTTGGAATGTTCCTGCTGCTACTACTTCTTCTTCTTCTTCTGTGTGTGTGTGTGTGTGTGTGTGAGAGAGAGAGAGAGATTCCAATTCGCAGTATCAGAGAGAGGTGGAGAATGGTGATGTGAGTGTTTACTTGTTGCTTTCTTCCACTGCGCTAGTGCTGCTGCAGCTGGCTTGTGGGAATTGGAGAGAGCGTTTTTCTTACTAAACGACGTCGTATCACTTGGCTTTGTTGTTTTCACTCTTGGTTTCAAAATATTTATTTATGCCCCAGCTACTAGATCGATCAATAAACACTGCCCCATCTTTTAATAATTAATAATGTATGGAGTTTCATTTGTTTTTTTCCGTCGAAGCCATAGATAATTTTTTATTGTAAACAATTGTACTCGTATTGAATAAAACCACTAAGCCGAGAAAGCTCTTCTTGAGTTTATCTAGAACTTAAAACAACTCATGTCAGCTGAGCTATGTATTCATTCGTAAATTTCATGTGTTTAGATGGAAATTGACAAATTTCAATTTTTTTTACAATATTAATCTAAATGCACTATCAAGTTTTTATAACATTAATTTAAATTTGAATGGGATAATATACAATTAGATAATTGTATTACTTTTTTCAAGGGATTCAATTAATCAAAATTCATAACATTGATAATGCCATCAAGGAATGATATTAGCATTCTCAAAAGTAAAAAAATAAATGAAATAAAGATTTGATCTTAACAAAATTAACCAAGTCATAATCCTCCGTAGTTATAGATTCATTATATAGAATTATAGATTTTAAGAAACGTGAGAAGGATGACAATCGGAGTTCCATAATTCCTAAAACCTGTTCTTCATGCGTGTAACAATAAACCATAGGATAAGTTAACAATGTTTAAAGAGCAACTGTTATCCATATAACGACTTAATTAACTACTCTAATTAATTGTTCCCAAAACTTCGTTAACTCTAATCCTGTGTAATCTGTTGGAAAGTTGACAAGGAATAGTGGACAACATGTATGATATATATTGTGTAATCATCACTGATTAAATGTTCTCTGCTAGAGAGCTCAGTAGTACAACAAATCGCAAATATAGTAATAATAACAGGTAAACAACAATATTTGTAAGCAGTATCCCTCCCTTTTATTATCCTACTACAAATGCACTTGATGAACCTGTAAAGTGGCGAATTGATCCTAACAAGCTCTTTGCAGCCCCAAAATGTCTGATTCTGTACACACCAGGAGTTGCATCCTGTGGGATTCTCCACTCTATGGTGGCTTTACTGCGAGAACTGAGTTTTGCAGGCCTCAACCACTTGAAGCGCAAGCAGAAGTCCTCGTCGTCATAGCTAGGGACCCAAGAGTCCTTTCCTTGGAGGAGTTCCACAAGGGAGAATGTGCCCTCAGTCATAAGGTCATTGCGAGGGCATGCAGACCAGAAAGTAACTGAGACCATGTCACCTCTCTTGAAGGTAGAGTTCTTTGGCACATCAGAGACAACATCCCCAAAGCGTACACCAAGAGGTGTTGTGTCCACCACAACTGGTGCTAGCAAGCTTATTTGCTTGTCCAGGAGATCCGGGGGTTGAGGGCCCGGTTCGACAGGCTGGCCACTGATGAGAGCGGTTGCAAGTTTCTTGAACTCTTGAATGTATGCGCTCAGTGTGTGTGGCCCATACAGTGTGGAAGCGCCCTGACAACGCAGAAAATTGAAGTTAGAAACTGGCATATAATGTGGTTTCATGCAGGAACATTATTGTCAATATCGTAGCATTTCCCATATGCACAATGCTGTAAGCATGAAGAGCTATGAAACAGAGGTAGACATAGGTATAGGAAAAAGTTTTCCATCATACTAGAAAAGTTTGTCAATGCTTCTACATCTTCATCTGTGTCTTGCCAATACAAGATTATATTATTTGATAGTAAAAATTTGCATAACTAAAATTAAACTTCCACTAGTGATGCTGTTCTTGCTTTAACCTAAGAACGATTTGCTGCCATGCTTCATGTTACTTTCCAAAAGAATTACAACTTACCTCGTATCTTTGCACCTCGTACTCTTCGAACGTAGTCACATACTGTGAGTAAGTATTGGTCAACCCTGCTATAACAACATGAATGTTGCTACCAAAATCTTTGCTGCCACTTAGCACTGTCTTCACTGCATCACGAAGACGCCTCCCAGCCATTGTTGTAAATTCTGTTGGAATTAAAAACAGTTACAACTAGCATGAAGAACCCAAAGAAATACATCGGCCAAATTGGGTTGTCTGACATACATAGTAACCATGAACTTCCAATGAAAAGAACAACCATGAGTTTATTTTTCATTAACATTGATTCATACAGTACTTGTCATTGTAGCAAAGTCATTGGTAGTTGAAACTTACTGTTTCAAAATGTGAAGGACAGAAATTTCAACAGTAACATCATTATTGGAGACTCGACTAAGAGCTCATACCTCCTGGTACACTAAGAATAACAAACTGCCCAACTCTGAGGATCTGGATTGGAAGTATTGAAGGCTGCAAATGAACATCAGTAAAGAAAGGTTTACATAAGTAAAACTTATCCTTTTATAAGCACAAAATATAAGAAAGTAGATGCAGAGAGTGTTCCATATGTTCTATATGGAACATCTGCCATCAAAGATCATCAAAAAAACGTCTTGGAAAAAACCACAAGAACTGGCGAACACATACTAGGAATTCTACCCAAACAAAAGCCAGGAAAGAACAAGACTACTAGTCATACTAGTTATATAAAATTATCTTTCCTTGAGATTCAACCATTTGAATTCGTTAAAGGAAAAAAAGTGACATGCCAAAAAAAAAAAAAGTTAATCAAGATATGCAATGCAGTGAGGAAAGTGAATAATAAGCCAAAATCAGTCTCTATGTCATCAACCTTCCACCTTTTTCCAAATCAGCCATCAAAGAGAGCACAACTGAACTGAGCCTAGAGACTATAAAGTATAAATCATAATGTTCAGGATATATGAGTAACTTACTGCCCAATCATACGGTTGCTTCATTTCACCAGTATCGAGCAAAATGGGCTTTGGGTGCTGACAATCTATTTGTTCCTGGTCTGGTGTTTTAAGTAAGTTGCGGACCAGCTTCCAAAAAGGATTGCCCTGGCATACAGTTAGAATAAAGAATAAGCATGGACTTAGAAAGTTATTTAAGAATACAAGTCCAGGATAATGGTTAAGCATAAGTCATAAATTCAGTGGTTACCTGATCATCTCCTTGCTTAAAATCAAAAGCTCCAGGCCCATCTGTAGTTCCAGCAGCAAATGCAAACCCCATTGCAGCTGGGCATGTCTTTCCTAATCCTACCTCAGAAGCTCCGGCTTTAGAAAGATTTACCTGAAGCTGGGAGAAATCTATGTAGGCATGTCGAAAATCAACCTTCCCTTTAATCTGTTCAGATGCTCCATTGAATAGATCCACTGCTTTTTTAAATTGTCTCTCTCCTATAATACGTGTACTTTCAAATTCATCTGGATAACTGCCACATTAGTTATAGAATGGAATTTAGTAATCTCAATGGCCTAGGTAATTTTGAAAGCACTAGAGAGAAGTTGAGCATGAAATAAATAATTACCCAGGCCCTCGGCCATAGCATAATTCATTCTTCCCTCCACATGTGCTATGATTGAAGTCACAAGGTAGTCCAGTGTCTGTACAAAAAGCTCCTAGTACATTCGGACTAACATCACCACAATTTGATTGGCAAAATGCAGATACAAATCTAGGCCTGTCAACCTGTGCAAGGGAACCTCTCACACGTCTAGCAACACTCGAAGTTCTGGTTGCTGGTCTACCAGGAGGAGATTGGAAGGATGCAGCAAGTTCCAGTAATTCATGGTCTGTACCGAGAAATTTAAGTTGATTAGAAATATAACTCATGCATTATTATAAGATATGGCCCCGTATTTATGAACTAGTTACATCACTTGTATAAATCAAGGTTCTATTCACGTATGCTTCACAAGATTGCTCAATCACATCGTTAGGATATTTGCATTTTGTCTTGTATGCAGACAACTACATGTGATGTCAGTCCACAAATATAAGGACTTTTATGATGAAAAGACTCGTAAAAGTCAAAAGCACAAGCATAAACTATATCTACAGACAAACCACTAAAACGTCCTTTTGTTCTTCGACCAGATTAAGAAATATCTAAAAAGCCACATGTGTATTCATTTATGACTGGTTTAACCGCAAAACCAGTCAGGACACAGCTACCCAATCAACTACAACATCATCAAATGTGTTAGCATCTCAAATGATGAACCTCAGGGCGTATAAACCTACAAATTCTGAAGCTATTTAAGAACATATTTATCATGTCTCTTAAATCTATATTGGGAAAGAAGCTAATAAACCAATGCATGTCTAGCAGTCAACACCAAAGCACAAGAAGTAACCTACGATTATCATGAAGGCTGGGAATTATGTTGGAAATTCTTTGGGGGATGCCACCATCTGCAAATCCAACAAAATCAGTTCTTGCAGAGCCCTTTTGCTCAAACCAGTCCTCCATAAATCGTGCAGCAGCACCTTTATTATCCCCACTAATTAATGAGTTTGTACGACTCATTGAAGTCCCATGAGTAGCAAACCAATTGAAGCTTCCAACAGGACCCCATTCACCATCAACAAACTTTAATAGAGTCATTTCTTTATCAACATTGTACTTATATTTGCTTCTCTCTGCAGCAGGATTATTGAGATAAGCACTAGGACTGCGATTTACACCAGCATCCAAGAGCTCTCCTGCAAGTTGAAGATAACTGCATTACAACCATGTAATATCACCAAACAAAAGGAGAAAGTTGGCATAACAGCCAACCTATTCGGCAACCAACTAGTGCATTTGCTAGCAATCACACTAATTTTAGAAATCAATAACACGATTTTCAGAGTGTCTCAATTGGTAACATGAGAGGAGGGGGGATTACTAAATTGATGTTTTTCTTAAAAGAAAAAGTGTCTCATCCATTATATGTGACTCAAGATTGTTGGCCATTTGTATTAGTTATCAGGTTTAAGAGGTGAAAATGTGATGGTGCTACTCGTATTTGATTCTCTTATCCTTCAATTTCTAAATTGATTAAGACATCACAGGTCATTGAAATCAAAATGAAACTCTAAAACTAAGCAATCAGCTTCCCATAGTTTTTCATCATTTCCTGACATGCTTCAACAGGATGCAAAAGAACCATAATTGCAAATAACATTGACTCATTGAATATGTATGTGAGTGTACAGAGTGCCTAACAGAGAAAAAACACAGAAGGAATGCAAATTTTTTTCCTTACCCTTATTGACAAATATAGATCCTGGGTGGAGATTTTCATGGGCCTGGACAATGCTTTTCTCAATGCCATCAACGATGACATCAAATGATTGGCGCACAAATCCAAGAGATGTTACTATATACACTACATACTGAAGATAACCGCCAGGACCAGCATGAGTGTGAATTCCACTAATAGCTACATTCTTTTCAGTGTAAAGGTCACCATATCTGATAAACAAAACAAAGTACAACCTCAGGCACACAGTTAACCACGCCAAATAAATTACTAGATGGAAACATCCATCACAACACACAGAAATTAAAGGAGAAATATACTTCATAGACAATCTACCATAGTTTCTGCAAATAATCATAATAATAATAATTGTGTGTCTACATTAGCTTATTTTGGGTTCAAAACCGCTTATAATCAAAAACTTCCAGAGAGCTTTTGAAATTAAAAAATGATTATTTATCTGAAATAAGCGTTTGCCAAACATGATATAAGTCATTATTGTTAATTTGTTACCTTGCTTTCAGCCTCTCAAGTACTTTGATGGTCACAATCTGTGAAGCCATGCAGGCATCAAGGTTGACAAACACTACCCGGTTACCCTTAGGCTCAGCAACAATGAAAGCACGAGCCCTCAGCCTGAAGTGAACCCCAGATGCAATCTGTTCTGTGTTGGCATAACCCATCATGTTAACATCAGCTGCAGGACCCGTTATGTCATAGCTTCCAAGACCAACCCAGTAATCAGAATCCGAATACACAAAAACATCACTCCTCAGCAACAACACTGAGAGCAACAAAAGGGTCCAAACTCGCAGCATGGTTTTAGATACCCACATCACACCCCAAAGTTCAAAGCAGAAAAAGATCAATTTGTCAAGCTCATGCAGTTGTTCTCAGCTCCCTTCACAAATCACAAACAAAGATTTCAGTTATCAAAATAAACAAACAAACAAAAATGAAACTTTAAACTGAAAATTTCAGAACTTCCTATCCATGATTAACAAATAACAACCAATTCCAAGTTCCCTATCAATCATAATTCATAACAATTAAATGAAACCAAAAAAAAATCAAATATACATATTTTATTTATAACAAGGGCATACGAAACAATAAGAGGAATTCAGTTCCTAAAACTACCCAGATGCAAAGTTGAGATCTTTACATGAAAATGACCATGAGGAAGTAATCTAAGCTATGTGGGCATGACAGAGAGACTGATCCAGAAGATTAAAGGGAGAAGAAGTGAAGGGAAAAAGAGAGAGAGAGAGATATATATATAACAGCCACTCTTCAAATCAACGGAATGAAAAGGGTAAAAAGGAAGCAGTGACTGGAAGAGTGGACTAGTGTGGAATGGAAGCAACCAATCAAACAAACAGCAAGGGAAGGAAGGAACACAGATCTAGAAGGGAATGCTTCTTGTTTCGTCCACTCCCTGCTATTTGAACCTTCCGAATTTGGCACTGCATGGATCAACCCAATAAACAAAACTAATTATTTAATTCTAATACATATTTTTATTATAAAAGTCTTTTCTATTAATTTTTTTAAGTTTAATTTCTTTGGACAGATAGTGTATTAAAAAAATTCACACCATTATTTAATTAAATTATTTCATTAATATAAATTTTTAAATAGTAAATATAAGATTTAATCACTTTTATCAATATAATAATACATGATTAGATAACATATTTTTTTTAAACTATTAGTATATAGAAATTATACTCAGTTTTTATATATGAACTATCATTTTAATGTATTTTTTATACTATAAATTAATTATATATTATAATGTATGTGATTTTCGAGATTGCTATCATAAAAATCAAACACTATTAATAATTTAGTAATGTATAATTCAATAATTATATAAGTTTTATAGTATACCAAAATTATGTTTTTGTTTAATTATGTATTATTACATTGTTTTAAATATTTTACTTTCATATATAAGAACTATTTCAAAGATCAAACATAATGTGGGACCAGATTGATTGGTTACAAGTTTAAAGCACATCAAAATTAATGTCATGAATAAAATAAAAGCAGCCAATTTTTTTTTTTTGAAAGAACTAAATCTTCAGGTTGTTAATAATTGTGAATATTTTATAGTTTTACCCAGCATGTGTTTGTTTTCATTCAAACAGCCAGCACATCGACCTCAATTTTGTCAATATTGGGCTAAGCCATGATGAAGTTTTTTATGGCACAATAATACTTCATGATTTTATTATTATTATTATTATTACATGATATATGATTACAAGTTACAAGAATAAGGGAGTAGGAATAATCGGATGACATGTGTGCAGCAATACAAACGAAAGTATTAGGTTGAAGTTGTGCAGTGTGAACCAGCATTTAAATTTTTCAGTGAGTAATGACCTTTACATGGCCGAAAAATAGTGCTTGAAGGTAGGTGCAGGAAGAATTAGTGGGAACTATAATCAATTATTTTGACTAAATCGTATTTCCTTCAGCCTCCACTACTTAGCTCAGTTGTGTTTTCTTTTCTAAATAACTGCTTTTATAAATGGATCAACAACATTCTAGAATGAATGATATAAGAAAAATAAAAACATTTACATGTTTGCTGTGTTAATATTCTATTGGAATTACTACCAAAAACGATTAAACGAATAATGTGTTGGATTTAAGCTATTATTGCTACCAATGGAGGAGTTCACACGACAATTTTTTAAAGATTTAGTCGATATGACTCTATGTATGTTTATAATCACGATTGTAAGTTATACAAGAGAATATACTTTTCGATTTTTTTTCTACTTTTTTCATAAATAAATGTAGAATCAAAACTAATTAAGTGCCTATATCCACTTTTTTAAAAAAATTAAGTATTTATATTCCACTGACATATCATCATGAAAGTGTGTTGAAGGTGCATAATTTATAATACTGACAATTGACAAAGGAAATAGAAGAAAAATCTTCACTTTCCAAATGAATGAAACTCGTAAAGTGTTGATACTTTAACAGGCAATACAATGCTTTTTGATCCGAGCATCAGTTGTAGGATCATGACACTTACATTTGCCTAATCATGTGCTTGCCCATGAGAATTACAAATAAAAATGTCCCATGCAACAAAGTGTTTGTAAGTTATACAAGAGGATATACTTTTTGACTTTTTTTTCTACTTTTTTCATAAATAAATGTAAAATTAAAACTAATTAAGTGTCTATATCCACTTTTTTTAAAAAATTAAGTATTTATATTCCACTGACATATCATCATGAAAGTGCGTTGAAGGTGCATAATTTATAATACTGACAATTGACAAAGGAAATAGAAGAAAAATCTTCACTTTCCAAATGAATGAAACTCGTAAAGTGTTGATACTTTAACAGGCAATACAATGCTTTCTGATCCGAGCATCAGTTGTAGGATCATGACACTTACATTTGCCTAATCATGTGCTTGCCCATGAGAATTACAAATAAAAATGTCCCATGCAACAAAGTGTTTGGGACGTTGATATATTATTATCATTATTACAACAATTAATACAATAATAATATGATTATGATTATTACTAGTATTTTGTTATGATTTCAGTGTTCACACATTCGGTGCCTTAAAAAAACATCTACTCTAGCGGCTAAGTCAAGTCAGGAACAGGGCACAAGAGGGACACGTGTACGCCCCAGGAAAATCCAAATATGCTGCTCGATATAACTCGAGAGAGTCCATACGAAACATCATCGAAGCTGTTGTGGGGCCATTCCCTTGCCCTTTTGTTATTACTAACTTTCTTCTTTTTCAAAGGTATACATTGGATGTTTTCACACTTATTTATCAGTGATAAATAAAGCAGTGTTACTAATAATACGACTACAGATACATTTAAAATACATTTTTACTCAAAAGAGAAAATGGCTTACAAACCGAAGATTTAACCTTAAATTTATAAAAAGTACTCGTGGCCATTTTTTAAGCAGCGATTGTATGTTATAATTTAGACTATTCAGTTGAAAATTAACCGGTTCTTTGAATTCGTGCATTCACGATGTAATTAATATATTCTTTTTTACATTGCATAAAGGTTAAAAAAATGTATATCAAATACCATATATATTGTAAAACATTCTATAATTATTAAATTTTAAAAAATTATTTGAAAAATCAACAAATCGTCCTCAAAAGAATCATATCCAAACACGCATCAAATCTAAATTGAATATTTGCAATTCAAATTTTGCACAACGTTTAAAAGATATATCTAAATTTTTCATGTTAATATATCATAATATAATTCATAACTTAAACTTTATCATTTAATGTAAGTTAAATTATTGTGTAAGTTCCCAAACCTTTTACGAAAATTCAAATAGGTCCCTTACTATAAAAATTTAGCATTGAGTTCCAGAACTTATAAAACATTTGTAATTATCCCCAAATACTTTTAATTTGTTATTATATTATCGTTTGTTGGTGTTTAGTGATCTAGTTTTAATATCTTGACATTACCCTTTAACCCAATTATTATATAACATTTAAAATATAAAAATTACACTATCTTTCTTGATGTTCAATAAAATTACACCTTCCTTCCCTCTATTTTTTAAAACTTACATTGATCTTCCCTGGACTTCATTCATATCTATACATACTACCCCTAAATTTAACAGTGCATTTGTCTTGTTGACAAACATTATATTTAATATGGCAAAAGTGTAATAAGTTGATAAAATTTAAGGCATGAAATTACTAAAACACCCTGATTTGTCATCGTCCTCTCGGGGATCAAAAGCATTAGTGAATGAACATGAACTAACGTCATAAGTTCACATATTTGCTGCAAAGGGTGGTAGATTATTTTCATATTTTGACACTCATGGGTATATATATTGAGGAACACATGAAGACATAACATCTACGTCCTCGCCAGCATCAGAACCTCGGCGTATAGCCCACACCACCTCGTGCATAAAACCTAAAATGGGTTCCTTCACAAGAAACCTATGTTGATTGTATTATATAAATTGTCTTAGGGCATGTTTATAAGTTTGAGTTTTGAAAGAAAAGAACAGATGAAAGAACTTATACTATAATTTTATACTATGAGTTCTCCCCTCCTCTTCATTCCTTTTCAAAATCCAAACTCACAAATATTGCCCTTACTATATGGATGGATTAATAGGTTTTCTCGCCAAATTCTATTCAATAATTGCGTCCTGCCGTAGTGGTAAGGTCTCCTAGCCTATACACTGATGTTAACTCGTGACGTGGTTGGTTTTTTGTTATATTCAACTAGTTACAGTAGTTGATTTAGCTTGAATTTTAAGATTTTGTTTAACATAACACATAGAACTAATCCATTGAAGAATTCTTCCTCGTTTTAAATTCCATATCAAATACATCATTAATGTAGCATTACTTTCACCACTAAATGACAATTACTTCCCCTTTTTGTGTTTAATTTTTCATATTAATCTAAAAAAGAATTATCATTTTGACTCTAGAAAGATTATGCAATGACAAAATAGCAATAAAAAAAGCTATATCTACTCATAACCCTCAAAAGATTCACCTCGTTTGACAACTTTACCTAAATATCAATTGACCTCCATTTTTTGTTATGCTTTATGTTTTTTGACAAGTTTGCATTGTGTAATCACTACTGTAGTCCCAAAATATCATTATCTAATTGGCATTGTAGAACAATCACTTTAGCCTTCAAAAGATCATGTCTATAACAAAATTGCCCATGAAAGAATCACTTCTGCTAATGAAAACAAATAAGATCAGTTGATATTTTGGTGAATTTGTTACACAAGATAGATCTTTAGAGAATCATAGGTGAATATAGTTTATTTTAGAGTCTATTTTGTCAGTGATATAATCTTTCATGACTAAATCAGGTTTCTCTAATTCAAAATGAAGAAAACATCAAAGACTTTGCAAGTTACAACAAATAAGTCTGTAATAATAATAAATAAATAAATAAATAATACTTGGTTAGCCGATTAGAGATGCACATGTGTTTGGATTAACTCAATCACCTGGCTTAAGTACTTAACTCAATTTTAAAATTGAGTTAATTCAGGTTAGTTTGGGTCAAATTGAATTAACCCAATTAAAAATTAGTTTATATAATGAGATTAACAAAATAAACTCAAATACTTGATGCATCAATATATATTTAAGGGGTGAGAGACTAAATTTTTGTAATACAATCATACACTTATATAGAGATCCATCTTCACAGTATTTGCTTAGTATACATTAATTTTGTGATCAAATTTAGAGCCATGTGCTTAAGGAGCCCAACCCGAACACTGTTACATTTGATTTTTAGCCAATGAAAAAACAAATAAAATTCATCAAGCTTTACTTCTCGATCTTATATCAAGGAACAAAAGTGATTCTTGTATGAGTTCTCAAAATTTTTGCTTTATAATTTTTCTTTAGAAAGAAGCAAAAAGAAAAATAACAAACATATGCGAAACAAAAGAAGTGTCAACATAGCACATATAAATACAAAAGACTAAGAAATCCAGAAATAAGAGAACAAAGATACAAAACAAACATTACTTCAGATCTCCTAGACTCTTGAGTATGACGAAACTATGACGAGTAAATGAGGTATGGCAAATAAGTTCTAGAAAACTCAGTTTCTTACAAAATGATTTCATTCAAACTAAACAATGCTAATGTAAATTTGCTAACGCGTGATTATAAATCCTTAAATAGACTTACAATATTCTTATTTATAGACAAAAACTATATACAACTCTTGCTACGTGTCAACACAACTCTAAACCTTTATGCTCACGTTCATTCCTCATGCTTTCATCCACGTTGTCTTTGAAAACCGCTCCACTACTTGCATTGCTTCTTAAAAATTAGACACCTTCAATAATTGCTTATGCACCATCGACATCATCAATCACATGTTGTGAATTCCAGAGTCCTTAACGCTTCGACACTTTAACCATGTGACCTGAACCTCCAGAATCGTCATCTACTTGACCTGATGTTCAGTACTCAACTTCTTGTTGAGCAAATCATGTTGATACTTATCCCTTCTATTACAACTTCTATCGACATTTCGAAATGTTATGTTAACTCTTTGGTCTCTTCAAGAATTTGGGTGGTTGGTGGCTTAAGGTCTTCCTTTCTTGCCTTGACAGCATTAAAAACACTAGCGACTCAACAGGTAAAAAAACTAATCGCCTTTTCTATTAGTGTTAGTTTATGAAAATTAAGAGAGAAATATGAGGAATTACTATTGATTTGTCTTTTTTATTTTTTGGTAATTATTATAATTGGTAACAACTTTATCAAAATAAAAATAAATATTTAAATATAAAATAACATGTCCAAATATCAAACAAAAAAGAGTAAAAAAACTTAGTATTAACTTCATATACTCAAACAATGTATTTTCCAAAGTTATATAATATGTTTTCTTCAAATATTATTCCAATTATACTTGATAGTACTCGGATTTTATTGGGAGACAAAAAAGTGATCGAATATCTAAAACATTCTTCATTTTAATGCTTTATATGCAAATAAAATATGGTTAGTATATTTTATTGTAAAATAAGTTTAGCTGAAATTAATTAAAATTTACATATCTAAAACTTTTCACCTTGTAAGGATTTTGGTAAACTCTTTATACATCTCAACGTTTATAAATTGTTGTGTTTTGAAAACTGCAAAATAAATTACATATTAGAAATAATAAATGAATTAGAAATAATGAACGAAATATATAGAGTTTGCATTTTAATCTTAATCTCAAATTTATAAAGAAAGAAAGTGTCAAAATTTGAATGTCAAACAAACATTTCAATTATCTCTAAAAGTGGATAGATAAGATATCCCTTCGAATATCCAAATCCGACAAAAATAAATTTAAACATTTTCAAAAATTTGTTACAACCTCTTTATCCATCTTAATGTTAAATTTATAGACAAGTAGATTGTAAAAATTTGAATGTGTAAGTGAAGATAAAAATGATTATTGGAGTATCACAAAAGTCCAAACTAATGACAATATCTTTTATTTTTCAAATATGTACCCGTTTGAATGATGAAGCATTCATGGTGCAAAGTCTATTTCTGAAAATCTCTACTACTCTTCTCCCTCAATCACAATCTCATGCTGCATAACAACACACTCCTCCACAAGTTCAAAAGAGGAGTTAACAATGAAAAGATAAACCACAATTTCTTCTAAGGTGATTTATTCATATAAGAATTCTATTAAGGAACTTACATGGGGGATACGAACAACCCAAAAGTAAAGATGATCCATGCAAATAAGCAAGCATATATAATGTGATTGCCATAAAGATAGGTCCAAGCTCAAAAGAGTAATTCCCCTAGAAACTTCAAATATTTGCAAAAATGGATCTTTGGTTCATCAAACAAAATCCTGATAAAAAGATATCCTTAATTTTTTTTAACTCCTTTTTCAGTATTAAGACAAAAACAAAATAGAGACACAGATGGAAGGCAAGTATTAGCAACTCCACCTGCATCTTTGCCAACTTCACAGATGGAATATGCATCAAATATAGACATCAATCTTCAAACAAATATTTTCCAAAACAAAAGAAAATTCAACCATTGAAACCAAATCCAATTTATATCTACATAAATGAATTTTGAGGATCCTGCTTTTAAGATCCTCATATATATCTCTTTCATTGAAGAAGAGGAGAGAGGAGATGGAGGATTGTTGTGCCATTTTGCGCCAAGTTGGAATGGGTTGCCTCCACTTGCGTTCCACTTCATGCAAGAATTTCTGCTCACGTGAGTCGCATGCTTCGATTCATATGCAAATCACATCGCAGATTTGCAAGACCCAACAAGACATCATTTTAGTCACCAAGGTGCATACATATGGCACACCTTTAGTTAGAATATTATTTATTTTAATAATATTGGAAATAAAAAACAATAATAGTAAGAAAGGAAAAGCAACCCAAAAAGTGTCAATGAAATTAAAAAGAGAAAGGAAAGTACCTTCAGGTCCATCATCTCACCTCCTTCCTTCCCGCACTTTCCTCCTCCTCCATCTTTCCTTCTTCACCTGCTTCCTTCCCGCTATCGAAGATGAGGGAAAGGGAAGGGTGCGTGGTTGTATTAAAGAGAGGGCTGGAAGAGAATGGGAGAGCCAGGAGACCTGAACGAAATAAAAGGAAGTTATGGAAAAGGAAAAGACTTTCAAGCACCATTGCCATACATGCATGCTAAACTTTGTTAGGTCACTCAAAATCTTATGGGGATGACGTTTGGTTGGTCATTTTTTGGCCACAGGATGGATGTTTGGGTAAGGGTATGTTGGGAAAGGGAGATGGATAATAGTTACAATTGAGAATTATTATAAAATATGTGGTTGATTCCAATTATATTCAAAATGGTTTGCTTGATTGCCAAGGGATGTGATCCCAAGTCAAAATCTAATATTTATAATTTTTGGTAATTGTAAATGGAGTCGCATTTAATTTTCATTTCTTTAGGAAATATTTTACTGGTAGATGTTGAAGGAATGCAAGGGTGAAGATATGAATATCAATTCTTAGATGTATAATTCATAAAGGCAAAGGTTGAAATTTATTATTTTGATTTGTGGGAGAAAAAAACCATGGGGCTTAGTGGGATTTTTCCTTTAGAAAAAAGTAGATGGTGAATTTGAAGAAATGGTTCCTTCAAGGAACGTAGGTGAGTGACTTATGGATCCTGGTTTCAAAGACCACTTTTTTTCTTTTTCCTTTTTAAAAATAAAGTAAACTCCCCAAAATCAGTCACTAAGGAATTTAAAATGGACAACATTCGCCCTGCAAGAAAACATCATTTTAGTCAAAATACCCACCTTTTCAAATAATATTTAAAAAACAATAATAGTAAGAAAGGAAAAGCAACCCAAAAAGTGTAATGAAGTTAATAAAAACAGACAAATTAGTCCCTTACGTTTTCAAAAACTGGACAAAATAAACTTCTATCAATTTTTCTATGACCTACATTCTATATGGATACTTTCCTTGGATTTTAGGGTGTTAGGTAGAAAAATTTGATAGAAGGACTATTTTGTCCATTTTGAAAACGTGACTGTTGAATTTGTCCTCTTTTCTTTTGAACTATTTGTCCCTTTGAAAAAGGTGAGGGGGACTGATTTTTGTTTTTATTTCCTTAGGCCCAATTTGTTTAATTTTTTCCTTAGGGTTATTTTCCTTACTTTAAAAATATAAAAGCAACTTGTTGCTTGATTCAATAAAAAACTATATCCGACTTGAAAAAAAAATTCAATTTAATTAGGAGACACCAAGAATTAGTTAGCTAATCCAATCCCTTTTATATAATGGTATAGATTACCACTCTTTCACTTTTGCTGAACCTTCTAATCTTATTTATTGACACATTTTGGTTTTATTATCCTCTTTTGACACTTCTCACTCATATTTTGGACATAAACCTCGATTGAATATTTGCATTTCACCTAAAACTCCTTTCGACATTTAAGTATCTTAGGGAATTTTCACCTTAACACACTATTGACTCAAACCAAACACATTGTTTGTTTTGTAAATTAACAAATTTTCGGATCTTATTTCATATTTTCTTATGTAATTATTGTATGCATTTCACATCGGTTAATGTTAGATTATAACTTTATACATAAGAATTTGTACATGCCATGGTTCCCAATTTTCGAATATTTTCTAGTTCTTTCTACCTTTTCAAACATATCAAGCCTTTTTTTCTTTCCATTTTAAATAACATACATCAACTCTCCAACGCCCATTCCCATCTAACCTATTTCAAATTAGGTTGGATTGTTTCAAATTAAAGTATTAAAAATCTTCGACCTTGATTCAACTAAAACGTAACTGGTCATGAAACTGGTCTGTGTCATTGTTTGAATTCGATCCATATCAAGCGATGCCAATTTTGACTTGACCGTTTACATAAAAAATGGTGACATGGGATTGAATTGAACCAGGTTGATTTTTTTTTGTTTCTTTGCTCTCTTTTGGCTAAATGATATATTTTTTTAAAACCTTAAAAAAAATTAGAAATTTGACTTGTAGAAAAATGCAGGAACTTTGTTTATATTGTTATGACTTTCTGTTTGATGTAAAGCTTTTGAGCCGCTTATGTAATTATATTTTGAACTTGTCAATTGAGATTCATAATAGTGAAATGTGAGCAATATTTAGAAATTTATGTTATTTATTTATATTTTTATATTTGAACCCTTTAAAATGTAAATTATTAATTAATTGTCATTTTATTATATTTTATTTAAATTTTTATATGTATTTTTATATAAATTCATTTTAAGCTTAACCAGTGATTTAATGTCTCAACCAAACTATGCTTCAAATTCTTCAATTTTTTCTCCTCACAAAATTAATCAAACTCACTTAATTCATCCTTAAATAATTAGTTTTGGAATTTCCCTTCTACTCCCTTTGAAGTTTGAACCAAACCGAACCTTAACCCCTGTGTAGCCAGCCCTAAGCTGCTTCTGAAGTGTACGCGGGTTCGTGGTGTCCACTGTATAGTACCAACTCCACAAGACAGAGTAGAACAACACAAACCCTAAAACCCCCCCCCAAAATTTCGAAAACCCCCAAACCCAAATTCCAGCACAACCAGCAGCGGCGATGGCGGAGCTGAAGCTATCAGAGACTCGCGACCTTACCCGCATAGAGCGCATAGGGGCCCACTCCCACATCCGCGGCCTGGGCCTCGACTCCTCCCTTGAGCCCCGCGCCGTCTCGGAGGGCATGGTTGGCCAGACCTCCGCCCGCAAGGCCGCCGGCGTCATCCTCCAGATGATCCGCGACGGCAAGATCGCCGGCCGCGCCGTCCTCATCGCCGGCCAGCCAGGAACCGGCAAGACCGCCATCGCCATGGGAATGGCCAAGTCCCTCGGCCTCGAGACACCATTCGCCATGATCGCCGGCAGCGAGCTCTTCTCCCTCGAGATGTCAAAAACCGAAGCCCTCACCCAGGCCTTCCGCAAGGCCATCGGCGTCCGAATCAAGGAGGAGACCGAGGTCATCGAAGGGGAAGTCGTCGAGGTCCAGATCGACCGCCCCGCCGTCGCCGGCGCCGCCTCGAAGTCCGGCAAGCTCACCCTCAAGACCACGGAGATGGAGACCGTGTACGACCTCGGCGCCAAGATGATCGAAGCTCTCGGGAAGGAGAAGGTGACCAGCGGTGACGTCATCGCCATTGATAAAGCTTCTGGAAAGATCACGAAGCTCGGGAGGTCGTTCTCGAGGTCCAGGGACTTCGACGCCATGGGGCCTCAGGTAACTAACTCGTAACTAACAATTGTAACTAACTAAAGTGTTAGTTATTCAGTTTGTTATTGATGGTTTTGTTTTGTTGTGAGTTTGTTATCAGGTGAAGTTCGTGCAGTGCCCTGATGGGGAGTTGCAGAAGCGCAAGGAGGTCGTGCATTGTGTTACTCTTCATGAGATTGATGTTATTAATAGCAGGTACTTTGCTTGAACACATAATGATTGTTTTATTCGTGCTGTGATTGTTGCAGTTCAGATGAGATGTAAATTAACTTATGATTAGTAGGGGGAATGTTTGGGCTGGTTTTAGATTGATGGAAGGATTGCCCTGTTTTTGTACCTTTTCTTTCCTATCCTATCGCAAGCTGAAGTTTAAGTAGTTGACTATGATTTAAGCAATGACAAGGTTATGGTAAAGTGCTGTCGTAAACCGGCTGCAGACTTGAAATATATTGCTAGTGGAGGATGAAATTGTTTCATTGTTGCTCGATCTTTTTTTTTTATTTTTTTTTTATTTTGTGGAATTTGCTGCCAGTGTATGATTTCAATCTTTGGAACAATTATGTATTTTTGGAAAGTTAGATTGATACTTCTTCCATTGTGCAATTTCAAGGGTAATTTATCATGGCAGTACTTGAAGATCCTAGGTTGCTTATGTTGTATATGATGTTTTGGGTTTATTTGCTATCCATGGAGTTAGATTGATACTTCTTCCATTTGGAGTTCCTTGTATGTTATTCTTGAAGAGCTTTTCCTTTAGTTTCTCTTTAATGACTGGGCTACTTCTTCCTCTATTTGCATAAAATTCTGTGGGAGCCATGGATGTGCGGTGAGCCGGTGAATCTTGGTGCAGTTGCCGAAGTTGAAAATAGTGTGTGGACTGTGGAGGGTAACTGACCTAGGGATGTTTTACATGGCTTGGTGGTCACATTTTGTGGCAAGCAACATGGCCATTGCCCATCCTTTGTCCAAACTGAGGGATGCAAGTGCGCTAGTGACTATGATTTTATTTGAGATTATTATTTAGAAAAATATTTTTTGACAGCTTTGATACTTGACATCTATGTATTTTGCTTTTGCTTGTAATGATATAGGAGTTGATAGAGTTTTACTATTTTCTATACCATTTTTTTCCACTCATACTTGTTAATCAATTATAAACTGCTATGAACTATGAAGCTTTGCATAAAGATATAGAAATTTTTTGTATGGCATGTTTTGACCCTTCAAATTGTTGACAAGGCTTGTCATTGCTTTATGGGTTGCTTTTTAGTTCTTCCTAACATTTGATTCTGTTATGTTAATTTCAGAACACAGGGATTTCTGGCTCTTTTCACTGGTGATACTGGTGAAATTCGTGCTGAAGTCAGAGAACAAATTGACACCAAAGTGGCAGAGTGGAGAGAGGAAGGAAAGGCAGAGATCGTGCCAGGTGTCCTTTTCATTGATGAGGTTCACATGCTTGACATTGAGTGCTTTTCCTTCCTTAATCGAGCTCTGGAGAATGAGATGGCTCCTATTCTAGTTGTTGCTACCAACAGAGGCATTACAACTATTAGAGGCACCAACTACAAATCCCCTCATGGGATTCCCATCGATCTACTTGATCGCCTTCTTATCATATCAACTCAACCTTACACAGAGGATGAAATTCGCAAGATTCTGGATATCAGATGCCAAGAGGAAGATGTGGAAATGTCTGAAGGTGCGAAGCAGTTGTTAACCAAAATAGGTGTAGAAACATCCTTGAGATATGCTATCCATCTCATCATAGCAGCTGCACTGGCATGCCAAAAGCGGAAGGGGAAGGTAGTGGAGTTGGAGGATATAAACCGGGCTTACCATCTATTTTTGGACGTCAAAAGATCAACGCAGTACTTGATGGAGTATCAAAATCAGTACATGTTCAGTGAAGCAGGAGAAGGTGATGAAGATGATGCCAATGCCACGGTCTCTTGAAACTCATGAACATCGGTCTGGATGGTTTGTAATTATGTGGGCAGTCTTTATTTATTTAGGTTGGAGTAGCAGTGTTTTTTCTTCCTGATCTGGTTGATCGGTGGACTCGTGTGTGAGATGGATCACCAGCAGTTTTCCGTGGTTGAACAGAAATATCAACACCGGGCGTGTGATGCTGCTTTGTATTTTTGTTACTTGATGAATTTTCCCCGTTTCTAATCCATGGGTCTTGAGTACTTGGGTTGCAAAAGAACTGCAGGCCAACGAAAAGGCTGATGAAAAAGGTAAAACACCTACGGGGAGATTGTTTCAATGTTTGAAATTAGGCTTTTGAAATATGATTTTCAGATATTTTAAAAAATTATTTATTTAATATTAAATATTTATGGGATTATTTGTTAAGATTTTCAGGAATAAATTTAAAATTTTTTTATTTTATAATTTATATTTTTAGAAATATATGTCATAATTTTTAAAATATTCTTAGCATAATCAAAAAGAGAAAAAATCAAATAAATAAGGGATGATTTAGTAAATATGATTAGTAAGTGTGATTTTCAAGTTATGAAATTTTTTTTTCTCATTCTTCAACTTGGGAATGAAATTTTATTAAATTATAAAAAATATTTTTTCATGGAATAATTAACACTTGAGAAAATTTTTGTAAAACTTGTAATAAATATAGAAATGCATCATTTTCAATTACATATTTCCCGAAATAATTAAATGTACCTCTAAGCAAATGCCCCGCTAAACCCGCTAATCATTTGGTGCTCAATCATTTGATCTGATTGATTCAAAAGTAGACACTATTTCTCTTTTCACCACCTTCAGCACAGTATCAACCAACAAACCCAGATTTTTCTAAATTAGTCATTGATCCCAAGCGTGGCAAAAGAAAATCCATCTTCTAGATTCTAGATCTTGACAATCCTTTAAACTTACGTAGCATGTGGCGGCTGGTGAGTCCGCATAACTTGACAAGGTTGCGTGCCCATGTTTTTTCAGTTGGGTCCTTCTAAGTTTTTATTTTTGTGTCATGGTTTTTCAAAGTTCTAACTACAACATCTATAAGGTTTCCTCAGTGTTTGCTTTGTGACCCCGGCTTGTTTTACTCGTAACGTGCATCCCAACAAATTATGTATTTTTCTTTTCACAATTTGTTGCATAATATTATTTTCAAGATTATTTTATATTGAACTGTGTTTCTAGTTTTCATTCAATTAGTTGTAGAATCCTCAATAGTAGTAAGGTTAGTATTCCATGGCATGGAGATTACAGGTACAATTTCTGAAAATTGTCTTTTCACAAAATGGATATTTACCTACCCCAAACCCCACCTTAGGATTACAAAATCTTTAGCCCAAGCAAAAAAAACTTATCAATGATCCATGGGTATTATATAAATATCATAGTTACTTGATAATTGTATGCATTTTATATTTATATTCGTTTAAAGTTTGAAAATTTTTCAATTGTATTCTTATTAAACAAAATTATATTTTAAGACTCATATATGAATAATAATTTTCTTATTTTCCTTTCATTCTCCACCTGTATTTGAATTTTTTGAAATAATTCACCAAGTCTTAATTTGTTATAAATTATTTTATGTTGTGTTGTGCCCTACCATGAAATGCTATTATGCTGCTTTTGTAGATGTATGTCGTAATTCTATTTAATAATTAACGATACATTTTACAAGAGTTTAGATATTAAATAATGATATAACTTGCATGTGTTTATATAAATAAATACATAAACCATGGAGTTTAACACAATTATTAATTATCTGGATTTCTTAGGACCTGTTTGGTTTTATTTTTTAGTTTTCAATTGTTTATTTTTAGTTTTCAATTTTGAATTTTGGAAAATTAAATATTAAAAATTACAAATTTTAGTTTTCACTTTCAATTTTTCCTACATAAATTCTCTTAAAATTAAAAATAAAAAATAAAAACTGAAAATTGAAATCAAATATGTCTTTGGACCTTTTGCGGAGCTTCATTCCATAAAACAGTGTATATGGACTATAGAGGATTTTATCGCCAGAGTACCACAAAAGGATGAAAATTATTCTAGTTACTTCCAGATATAAACATTTTATGCAGTCGTTTGTTTAAATTCTTATGTGTTCAAAATTTGAATAAGTTTGTTTTCCCCCAAAGAGAAAAAAACTCGAATAAGCTTCTCCACTTTTAAATAAATTACAACCGAATTCAAAAATTTAAAATTATAAAAAAAGGCTATCCACTCAAGTGCTCACAGCCGCACGTTTTATTATAAAATAATAATAATAATAATATTATTATTATTAATAAAGGAGCGGAAATTGAAAGAAAATGGCGCCACCTTTTACATTCAGATAAAATTCCAAAATAGCGAAGAGCAGAAACACTCCTTGTCCAATGTCCAATCCATTATTGCCATAAATAAAAACTTCGCACTCACCCCCTTTTCCCCTTATTATTATTATTACTATTCTAAAATTCTAACAAGAAAGAAACCCTAAAAAAAAGAAGGAAATAATAATATAAAAAAGAAAATAAAAAGGGTTTCTATCTGCCTCCGATCGTGGTTGTGGCAGCTTGCGCCTTCTCCTCCGCCGTGCATGAGCTTCCTCCACCGCCTCCACCGTCACCGTCACCGCCACCGCCATGCCGGCCTCCCGTCCCTTCTCCGATCTCATCCTTGACCACCTCGCCTCCTCCGATTGCCAAATCAAGCTCAAAGCAATCCGCCACCTTAAGAACCACATAATCGGAAACCGCACCAAGAAGCTCTCCTACATCAAGCTCGGCGCCGTCCCCGCCGTCGCTGCTGCACTCGCCGACTCCGATTCAGGCCCCGACCTCGTCGTCCAGTCCGCCGCCGCCCTCGGCAGCTTCGCATGCGGCCTCGACGCCGGCGTCCGCGCCGTCCTCGACGCCGGAGCTTTTCCTCACCTTCTCAGGCTCCTCTCAGCCTCTGATGACAAGGTCAATTCACCGTTTCTTTTTATTTTTTCCTGTTTGGTTTGCCAGAAATTGAAGCTCGAGATGATGAAATTGCAATGCTCAGAGAATGAGAGAATTGTTTAGGATTGTTATTAGGTTGCGATTAGTGTTTCTCTTTTACGATTATTTGATCATGATAATGCATTGTAATTTTTGGAATGAGATCACTCGTTTGAAAATAGATAAGTGCTTATCTTAAACTCAGTTAGTTTCTAGAGTGTTATTATGGTTCTAATGATGCAATTTCTGCTTCCTTATAGCTGTAAGAAATATTTTTAATGTAATTATTATTGTTATTATTTTTAATCTCCGATGTTGTGTAATAGGCATTTGGACTCTTGATTGCAGGTTGTGGATGCAGCTGCACGTTTCTTCGAATGATTTATCAATCAAAACTCGCTCCGAAATATGACTTTTTCAAAGAAGAGAATGTTGAGTTCCTGCTTTCACTGTTGGAAAGTGAGAATGAAAGTCTTACTGCACTAGGTGCTAGCATTGTTATTCATTCTTGTGAGACAAGTGATGAGCAGAACATATTATGCTATGCTGGTGCTTCAGAGAGACTTGTTGGCCTTCTTTTTGGTTCCATAAGCCAGCGAGATGCTAGTTTGGAGTCCCTGGCTACGATTGTTAAAAACAATCCCGAAGCTATCTCTAAATTCATCCACCTTCGGGGTGGAAGAGCTTTGAACATTGTAATTGATTTAACTAAAGACAGATATTCTCGGACAAGGTTACTGGCGTGCTTGTTCCTGATTTGTGTAAGGAATGCTGCTTCTTGCTATCTGCAAGACGAAGGAATCAAAACCAAATTGATAAATATTCTGCTCGAGCTGCTTGATGATTCTGGTCAAGTTGGAGATGAAGCTTCCTTTGCCTTTTCGAGTTTAATTGCAGAGAAGGAAGATTTGCAAAAGTTAGCATTTGAGGCAAATGCTATTGATAAGTTCTACAATCACTTGCAAAATTGCTCTATACATCCCAAACGCCTTGAAGGGATATTTCTAGCCTTGGCTGATCTTTGCTCTAAATTGGAGTGCTGCAGGTTCAAGTTTCTTTCATTTCAGGTCTGTTATTTCATTGCCACTACTAGTCAATCTCATATTTTTGTTGCTAGTATCCGGTTCTTAGATATTCATTGCTCAGTTAGTGATATGTTTGTTTTTACCATGCCACTTTGAACATGATTGAATTAATGCAAATTGCGTTTCTTCCTGATAAATGATAAGCAATTTTGTGTTTCTTCGCAATCTCATAATGGCTAGAAGCTATGATAAAGATTTGTACCAGTAAATTATGTATTCTGATATATGATAAATTTGTACCAGTAAAATATGTATTCAGATACTAAGTCCACTTTTAATTTCTGCTTTTTTTTTGGGTGGGGTGAATACAGATCCTGAATCTAATAGTTGATGCCTTAACCCATGATGATGCCAATGTACGCACTGCAGCTTGCATTTGCTTGAAAAGTGTCTCTCGCTCAATCAAGGTTTGCAGCATGAAACATATATATGGCACTCATAGTTTTTTATGGTATGTAGTAACTATACCTTTGTTCTCATAAATTGCCATTCAGAATTTGAGTGCAGGTCGCTTTATGAACGAAAGGATTATCATTCCTTTGGTCCGGCTTCTCTCTGACCTTTCTACTTCTGTCCAGGTATGTCTTACTGTATTTAATTTATTAGATCCAAAATGACCTTTAACCCAAACACTTTGGAATTTTTGCAAATCTCATTCCCACTCATTGACCATATTGAATGAGATTTTCCCACATAATTTTGTTCCAATATAGCAGGCCAAAGTTTTTTTCCATATTGTCTTTCAGGTTGCATCCCTTGGTGCTATCAGCAACATAGCGGTTGACTTCACACCACATAAGTCAACATTCATACAATGTGGAGGCGTTAAAGAGCTTGTCCAATTGACAAAGTCTATGGATTCATCTTTGAGGTTAAATGCTGTATGGGCCTTGAGGAACATGGTATTTCTTGCGGATAAGATGTGTAAAGATGGAATTCTTATGGAGCTGACAGCATCCTCAGTGGCTACCCTTATCTGTGGTAATGATCTTCATTGATGTTTTGTATTTTTCTTATTTATTGGCACCTGCCAAAAGAAGTGGTCCTTGACTCTGTATACTCAGCAGATCCTGAGCCTTCTGTTCAAGAACAAGCTCTGGCCCTTGTTCGGAATCTTGTTGATGGATGTATGGATTGTGTTGAATATGCGTTTGCTGAAGATGGTGTCATACTGGATGCTGTTGGAAGGCAACTGCGAAAATCGTTAAAAACTGAAATTGGGGTACAGGTTGGAAATCACTTCTGAAACTAACTGAAACTAATTACTTAGTGGTGGAAAATTTAGCCACTACAATTGGCATTGTTATCAATGCCAATGATGTAACTAATTAGTTTTCCTTTCTGTGTGTAGGCAATGTACATACTCAGCAATATTGCAAGTGGGAATGAGTTTCATAAAGAGGCCACAATGCAGCTACTCTTTCCACCAGCAGAAAATGGGTCCCACTCTTTCTTTACCCAGTTCTTGCATAGCAATGACAGTCGATTACGCACATCTGCTGTTTGGGTCATAGTAAATCTGACTTTTCCTGCAAGTCCGGGTGCATTTGGTCGGATTGTTGAAATGCGTAAATTTGGCATAGTCTCTCAACTCAAGAGGATGGCCAATGATTCTTGCATGGATGTGAAGGTCGTTTAATCTTTAATCTGTATTCCAAAGTACTTTTGTTCTAAACTTCTTAGTCATATTGTATATTTTCATCTATTGATGCAGCTTCGTGCAAGATATGCGCTTGGGCAGATTATAACTTTTGGTGATAGTTAAATGCAATGGTATCCTCCATTCAAAGCCCTTTAGCTGCAGGCAAAGATGAGAAATCTTGATAGAATTTTTTTTTTGGCTCCAGTAGACCGGTACCCTTACATTTAAGGAGGTATCTACCCTTCTAATTCAGCTTCCAATATGGTATGTTTCGGTAGATGTACTCCAATGACTTCCTTAGTGCTAACATAAAAGCTTCTTTCTTGATATTCTATTTTTATTTGGTTCACAAGAAAAAATTAATATATATGTAATTAAAAGTTGGAATTGTTGTTTGTTATTTGGTTGTTGATATCTGTTTAACCTTATATGGGAAATACTACTAAATAAGATGGAAGATATGTAGTGAAATTATTGGTTGTTCAGTGTTTGTACAATAAGCAAGCATATTATAGAGATCAGTTGCTGATTATTTGTCGTTATGGTACTTGTTTACTATTCATGCGTTTCCTTGAAGTTTCTTCAAGATATGGTATTGCTGTTACAATTTGTCATAATGATTCTTGCTTCTCATGTTTCCATTTGCAGGTGTATCAATTACTTAAATATTTTGAACCAGTCAGTGCAGTGTGAAAACTTTTCAATTTTGTTAGCACTCATGACCAGGTTACGCCCGGAGTCTCATTTTCTTATTGCCTACACTATGTTTTGCTTTTTGTAAGTCGGATGCTCAAAGTAGATCTATAGGCTTTAGTATTGTACAATATGAGTAGCAAATGTCAAGTTTAGAACTTAGTTTCAGCTTCATCCTGGTTTTGGTCTATTGACAAATTGTGGAATTGTGTTTGTACGTGTAAGCAACAATTGAAGGGTAGTGATAGTGCGTTTCGGGTATTAGCGCATGCCTTGTATACTTTTTTCCTCTCTGGTTCATCTGATGCTTGATCTTTTTACGGATAACTGGATAAGCTCAGATGGCACAATGTTGTAACCCACTTTATGTGCCTGAGTAATCTTTGTTTCCTGCAGCTGCATAGCAGAAGCCATGCTTATAAGTCTCAAAACTTTTTTCTTTTCGATCAACCGCAGACTCCTATACGATTCATGATAAATTTTGGAGTTGTTCTAAAGTGCTCCGGGAAGAATTTTTTTTTCCTCGTACATAATCAAAATCATCCATTTGTTTCTCCATTATTTCTTCTCTTTAATACTTTCTTCAATGACTAAAATAATGTCATGTAGCATCAAATGTAACTGTTAGGACTGATACTGAATGATACTTTTTATTGCTGAGAACCTTTGGTAAGTCCTAAGAACTTTCGAACAATTACAATGGTGTGAAGAGTGAGAGCTCCTCTACTCTCTCAAGAGTTTAAACTTAATTACAAATGATCGATGATATTTTAGCTAATTTCTATTTTCCTTATTTATAGTCAACTAATCCCTAATTAACTAATTTCTCTAACTAACTACTAACTAATGGATCCTAACAGCAGCCCACTCTTCACATGTCTTGGAACCCATAAGGATTGAAACAACATAAAGTTAAAAGTGCAGTTGATGAGTTTAAAGCATAGTTTGACAAAAATTTACACATTTATAATAGTCCTGATTTTGGCGTTGGATCATACATCTAGAGATGAGGGAAGAAAAAAAGAAAGAAAAATTGATAGAAATTTGCAATATACAGCCTTGATCTGGGGAAATTTTCTCATTAATCTAAAACGGCATGTGTAATAATATATAAATCATGGTTATGCAACATAATTAGGATCAAGCATAAGCCCAAAACACAAAACTTCTTAATGTCTTTAACATTGCTTTTACACACTATGGAAGCTAAGATAGAGACATGGCTTATCTATATTTTAGAGATTAGTTACAAACACCATTAACAAATGCCTCTAACTTCTTATAATCCACTCGTGAATCCTTCATTCTAAACTATCTAAATAATGAATTGATTATTTAAAATGGTGTAGAGATATACATAATTTACACAATGTAATACTGACAGTCCAATTAGGGAAAATGACACAAATGACGCATTGGAAGCATACGGATTGACACTGAAACCAAAACTATACCTAGACTAGGAAGAGGTGAAGGGACAAAAAGACTGAAGGAAAAATACTGGATGAAAGGTGCTGACTTATCAGCCGATCTTTCCTGTGTTTGTGTCATCTGAAGGCCATATTACAGTTTCCATGAGCCGTTCCCTCATTAGCTCCAAGTTTTCATTCGAGATTTCTTCATATATCTCAGCATGATTACATTTCTGCACAAGAATAATAGAGGCAGAAAAAGGTTATAAATTTTACCCATTTAATTACATTACCCCATCAGAAAAGGTTTTCACATGATGCCTTGAACATCAAACAAAATTATAACTCATGAGTTTCATTACCTTGACCCATTTACCATAGAGGTGAAGCCGTGTAACCATCACTCTTTCGGCTAGCTCTTGATGCTCCTATCAATTGGGCCCAAAAAAAAAAAATGAAGAAAAGAATAACATGACATCATTTCCAATGTCATCACATAACACATCGTGAACATAGTTTTCAAAACAATGACATATTATATTGAAAATTATATCATTTATATGGACAATATCTTCTGTTAAGGTATTAAACTGATAGTAGTGTACATGCAGGCATGAATATTGGAGGCGTGGAAGGGATAAAACTGAGCAGTAAATTAAGGCATACACGGTGCAATTTGGTAGAATTGTCTTCTCTACTTCTACTATGAAATTAAAGTGTTTTCAGCACCATAACATGCTTACAAGGATGAGTTATTTTCTAAAGAAAAATGTTATTTTTATTCATGATGTGTGAGACACCGTGCATACATTCAATAGTGGATGAGATGTGAGTCCTATTGTCATGGAGTATGAGTACAAATAACATAACTCTTTTAAACCAGTTTTGAGAATAAGTAACATTTGGCATAGGAAAATAGACAGCAGAAGCAGCCTAAAGTAACAGCTCTTGAAATGCAACTGATTTTTTTTCCCTTTTTTTTAATTAAACATAATAGTAATTCTTTGGCTGAGTACTAAAAGTTAAAACTATAAGACAAAATCTTATCCTATAACTTATCAACTAAAATTAAAAACTAACTAGAGCACTTAAGATTACCTTTCCGAGGGATCGTAGAAAACGTTTCCCTTCTGATGGCTCGTGTGTTGCAACGAAACTGCCAACATTAAAATCACGACAAACAATTAGCTAAATAATTAATTCTGTTTAGCAAATAATACTAATAATAATAACATTACTATGAGATTGTATTGTTCTCTTTTACACAAGTTCATGTTGAAGTAGCTGCTAAAGTTGGCTCAACCAGTTCTTAGTGTAGGACTGTAGAGTTAGAAGTAAGTCAAGCTGGGAAAAACTCAGGCTTAGCACATTAACAATTGAATCTAAAATTTGAGCTCAAATAAGCTTGTGAGCTAAGTCATTTAAATATAAATGGAATTTTTTTAGCTTAATAGATTAGAATTTCTACTACAATACATTACATATTTTTCAACATAATTTATATCATACACATGATAAAAACAATTATCAAGTTACATTTATTATTTATAACCAACGCACCATAATATATATTAAAAATATATATTGAGCTAGCTACGAGTTAATGAGTTGAACACAATAGAGCTAAACCGTGGCTCATTTAATAAATAAACTCAAATTGTTAGGTTAAACTTGGTTCATGAGCTCAACTTATTGAGCGACCAACAAATGACTGAAAATAGCTCATAAACTGACTTGATTCAATTCCGCCCATTCTAGCGTATCTAATTTTTCTTGTTACAAGACAAATTTCACTTACTTGTAAAACCACATATATTTAGGTGGGTTCATCTCATGCAACTGCTGAAGAACCGTCCTCACAGCCTTGTATGTGAAATAGTTGAGTATTTGCTGCACCCGTAGATAAATTTAGATAAGATCAAAAGCCCAACAGTGCAGACAAATTGCTGAAGGTTAGTGGAAGATATGCAGAAGAACATATATTCTCGAGTAATATTAGACATTCAATGTTCTTGAAAATGATCCTGCTCTTATATATTTCGGAATGCAAGCTAGCTTTGTACATCTCGCACATTTCAAGTTGCTCAATTACAACAGTCATAAACTCACTAGAAGCAAAATGAGAGTTTATTGACCATTATGTCAAGCACTGGTGCAATACAACCAACATTTGATTGATTCAATTGTGGCAGGTATTTGTTGAAGATATTGGTTTTCAATATTGTAAATAAATAAAACCAAAAGCTAATGCTAAGAGAGCTTTACTCGACTCAACCTAGCTTTAACGAAATTAATCTGATCTATTGTAATCCACATTACAATAGTGTTCCAAATAAAAAAAATAATAATAATAAATAATTAAAATCTATACATAACAGGAGGCAGATCGAATCTTTCTATTGGAGAAATTGTCAAAGCATCTCCCAAAGTTACGTGTGGTGTGCCACAACTTATAATTAATTATCTAATAGTTAACAATTTTAAGATGCAGAGTCCAAAAGCTCTGGCTATTTACAAAAAACTTTATCATATATTTTATAAGCAGAGATTCATTAAGGGAACAAATGAAGTACCGACGACCTTAGACTATATCCAAAAATCAAAAGGCAGCAGGCAATGGTAAGAGGACAAGTGACCATAAGGAGAGGCAAGAAAAGAAACATTATGAAAACAGCATCATGAATCTGAATTGTTCATCATAAATTTTTATTGGTCATCCAGATATTATATTCACAATGACCCTTTTTGAAAATTCAGTTATGTTTACCCTTTTAACATCATTAAAAGTGTCCTCATACTGCCCACCGAGCTCGTTGACAATTGCCACTCTCCGATCCTTGCGCTGCTTCTTGAAGCTTCTATTAACACAGAGCCGCCACTCTCACACCATCAACAAAGGAACTTCTCAGTTCCATATTCCCACGCCTCACCAAATGCTTGTTCTTCCAAAACATAACATCTACACCACCCTTAAGATTCGCATGACTAGTAGTATTAGTAGGAAGAGCATCCACGCACAAACAAGGGCAAGTGTGCGAGTCCACCACAGATGATCCCACAACAGATAGAGCACTCACCATTATCCTCTTCCCACACACAAAATAAAGCCTCAGAATTAACCACTTTTTCGAAGACACAGACCCAGAGGAAAGTTATGCCCAAAAATGGCACAAGTTGAGACTTGATAGGTACCCACTAAATTTTAGCAAAGGAGGAATCGTGGGTACCCGAGAAAACTGGAAACTGAGCTATTGTAGTCAAAGAAAAGCATGCAGTATTGGAGTTAAGCTTGAAGAGAAGAGAGAGAAGGTGTGATTTTGGTGCAAGGAAAACGAGGGAGGAACAGAAGAAGGTGGGTGGGATTTGGAAAGTGTGGCTGTGAACCTTAACCAGACAAAATATCTGAGGTCGGAAATTCCCGGAGCAGAAAAAGCGAAGAATTCAAAATCAACGTTGGCTTCTTCCGTTTAGCAATCAGAGCTAACTCATCTGGACGGTCTCCTCAGTCCTCACTTTGGTTAATGAATGGACACGTGGTTCTGAATCTTTGTCTTTGTCATCAACTGAGTGAACACCCCCCCCCCAACGCTACATTGCATGTACTCGTGCATGAGAGTTACAGGTCCATAATGATCAAATTACAAGGTATTAAGCCGTATGACATTTGAGGTTGTCTCCGAAGAGCGTGTCCACAGACAATATTCACATTTGCGACTTCAACATTTTTAGCAAATTAATCATTAATCTTAGTTGATCTGGAAAAAAAAAAGTTAGAAGGTATTAGGATACGCTTATAAAATTGTCAATGTGCATCCATCCTAGTAGCCTACTACTTCTGAAAGCTATTTCTAACTGAAAGTATGGTCAGTCAAAGTGCCAATCGAATATCAGTTAGTAGTATTTTCTTTTTTATCTTTTGTCATGAGTTAGTAGTATAGTTTTGAATAACATTAGGGCAGTTTGATTTTTGTTATACTAATAAAAGCCCACTTGAATCTCTTGTTTTGGGTCATGAAATACAGAAAGATTTATAATCAACATAACTTAATAAACAAGCATAGGAGGGCACTTCTTTCAGCCCAAAAAATTCTCTTATAGGCCAGATGTCCACAACCCATAAAGAAAAGCCTTTACTACAATGGGGCCCAAGAAAAGGCCCTTATTAATTCTTAGGCATTGTTTGGGATGTGGGAAAATGTGGAAAAAGGAAAATAACGCCACAAAGGGGAAGGGAATTTGGAAAAAAAAAAAAAATAGAAGGGTTTATGTAGTTAAGGATCAACCTGTCCATGACTTTACAGGGAAAAGCTTGGATTTTCATCTTTTTAATTTTGGATTGTTGCAAAATCCTCATAGCAGCTCTTATGAAACTCCTTTTGACTTGTGTTAATCCATATTTGATTCCAACTTCAAAAAATTCTTCGTAGTAAATGTATCATAAGTGCTGGAATCTATGTGAGAAACACTGCATCCTCACGCATGGCTGTCTGAAACTCTCCTAGGATCCTATGAAGAAACAATAGATAAACCATTTTTAGTGTATGGTTCTGTTCATGCAAAGCTAAGATTTAGGGCTAAAAGACAAAACTGAGTGAGGCCTCCTCTTTTTCAATGCCCTAAATCAATTGAATATTTCTTAAAAAAATATATATCAATTAGGGGCTGAACAACTAAAATATTCTCATGGATCAAAATGAGAATCTTAACTATCAACTGTTCTTTGGGCAGTTCCACCATGCATGTTACTCATTATGTAGATAGATAACAACTAATATCAATTAACTGGCTACAAATTAAAATGAAAATTACCGTTCAATTTAAGTTACATAAATTTCATTTAATTGTGAGAGCAGAAGTCTAGTGTGCTGTTTTTCCAGAATTGACCCATCAGTAGATATCAGTCACGTATGTTAATTGTGCATATTTGGGACTTATTGTGTGGTGTTATGTAGATATCATCATGAAAAGGACGACAAAAATAACAGTAAACTTATCTATATAATAAACACTTTTCTTTCATGAAAAAACAATATGATCCCAAAGTGGCACTGAAATTTGAAATCCTTTTTTTAAGGGGAAATTTGAATTATATTCCGATAAAGCTGAAAGTTGAAAATTTGAAGTTAGCAAGGTGAGTTACAACATAATGGTTGAAATTAAAAACTCCAAACGAGAGAAGATTAATTATTCTTATCTTTTTTTTTTGGACGCAAAAAGTTGTGTGACCTAATCCCTGGGATTTGGAGTAGTAAATAATATGATACTTTTTCACGAGAGTTTTCCAAAATTTTAAACCCTTAAATTTGTGGGTACGTAAAGTAAAGCTTGTGAGAATTCAATCCATTTTGTTAGGGTAAATTACACTCACTCTCTTTGGTTTGAAAATCAACTCATATCCCTCTATTTATTCACCTAACACTTACACCCCATCTACTAGTCAAAATTTAAATATTTATATTATCTTCATCCTTATTCAGAACACTGTCAATAAACTTAACAGAATACATTTTGTTATATTAACTATTTTTTAATAAATAAAATTATAAAAAATACTTGTATCTCTTTAAGTTTAAAGGGTATTTTTATAATTTTATTAGTTAAAAATAATTAATATCAAAAAATATTATTCTGTTAAGTTTATTATCATGTTATATTGAATGTTAGTAAACTGTAATATAATACTTAAAATTTGACAAGGAGTTGTGAGTGACCTTAACAATAAACTTGTGTTGGATTTTCACAAACCTCAAGAGGTGAGTGTAATTTACCTTTTTGTTAAGTTAACCCCCATTAGATAGGAAGGTTAAAATGGGTCACTAACTCTTTTTTAGTTACGAGGGTTATTACTTGTTAACTCTATGCTTTTGGTTATTGGTGAAATCCCAATAATTCAAGTCATCATCCATCAATAAAAAGTCTATACAATAGGGTCCCAGAATGTTTGAATGATCTTATTTCTCTACCTCTTTTTGACTGTCATTCAATTCATGCCATAATATAGGCCCCAAGAAGTACGGATGTAGAAATCTCTGCCGCCTTATTCTCTGTTTTTTCCACTCGGGAAAATACTTAAATCGGAGTTTACCGGGTTAAATGTGTTATCTAATTATTTGAACATTAAAAGTTTATATGATTTTAGTATATGCGTATTTTGATAGACATATCTATCTTATTTTAGTATATACGTATTTCTATACTTGTGCACTTACACTAGTATTACTGTGATGTTTATACAGAATTTGTGCTATATGGATTAATAAAACAGTTACCCTTAGATTGTTGGGGTTGTAAAAGCTAGTTAACTTCTCATATAGGTTAACTATTGTGCATATTCAAAGGCCTTGGGAAGTAATTGTGTTTTAGGCTTTCGCTGAGTTAATATGTTTGGAAGGTTTAGTATAGTTGTTATTTAATTAACAATCTTTGATGGGTGTTATAGAAAAAAGCATATATGAGTTTGGTCTCCATTTTCGGAAATCTTGTCTTGGATTCCTTATTTCACTATCTTTGCTTGGCCAATGGCCACATTAGTGTGTTAGTTGAGGGAGTTACTTTTGTGGCATCAGCTATATATATATATACATACATACAAGTTCCACGGGAATCATTACAGTACCTGGTTTCTCTACAAAAACCACTTTTCAGTCAAATATAACACTATGTCACCAAACTCCCTAACAGGATAATTAAGCTTGTGTGCTGCTCTCTAACTTGTGAAGGATTTTGCTTCTTCTTGCCACTGCCAGCTGCTTTTGTACATCCCAGTTTATATAGTAGCCTTTACCACTTCTTTTAACCAAAACAAGCTTTTCTTCTCTCTTTTATCTCTCAAGAAATGGCACCTTCTGGAAAGGCAACAAAGACAATAAGAAGAAGAAAAAGAAAGCCTGCTAGAAACTACTTCAAGAAGAAGCATCATCATCCACAGAACAAACAAGAAACAGTCACTTCAAGCTGCTTCTCAACAAGGTCCAAAGATTCCTCAAAGGATTCTGTAGTTGAGGTTGCTGACAGTGTGTGCTCCACTCCAAAAGGTCACAAGTTTCGGATACCAGAAATTTCAACATGCCCTCCAGCGCCAAAGAAGCCAAGGGTCCTTACAAATTGCTCTTTGCGTAGATCACTATCATTTTTTGCACCTCCAGACCTGGATGTCTTCTTCTGCCTTGCTCTTCAAGATGCTTCGGTTTCATTTGTTTGCTAATACATATGTATACAAGCTCTAACACTTTGGAAGATGTACTTTCGAAGTGCTTTTATAGTCTATAAAGGTTCTCATCATGCATGCCTCTGGCTATATTGAGACGTATACTTAGCTTTGAGATCTTTGGATTATTTTTGAAGTGGTAGATCTTAGGAAACTGTTATGTATTCACCCCTTCTTTTTCTGCCAGTTTTAGATGGGTTAACAACTTAAGCGGTTCTCGGTCACTATATTTAGCTGGGGTGGTTCTCTAGGTAGATTTAGATTTTAAGTTTATTTTTTTTGTCTTCTCATCCTATTGCCAGGAGATATATGCTCTGACCTTTAAATTAGAGCGTGTGCTGAGTGCAAATAATGTAATATGGGTTTGATTTGAGAGAGGTTTGTGAGGGTTAGAGCTATTGTAACTCTACAAAGCTATTCAGTTTGTCAATTAGTCTATACTTTGGAGAAATTGAACTCATATATATATACTCTTCGTGTGTGTATGCAAATTTCTTTATTTTAATTTTTCTTCTACCTCACTTCTGCACTACATGATGATTTTAAGTTTTGAAGTGTTTAGCTACCGCAGTTAGCTACTTAATGGCATGTTAGCTGTGTTGTATCAATTACTTAATTGTAAGCGTTTGCAAGCATTACACAAACTTGCATAGCAATTTCGAATCATCATATTCAATTTGATACATGATAAAGAAAAGGCTGTATTTTAATGTGTTTGATTTTGGGCAAAGATAAACCCCACTACTCATTCTACGGCTTTGTTCCTTTGCCTAGAATTAATTATATTAAATATTTAATAAGTTAGGTCCAATTAATCAGTCTCTATAATAATCAAACTAAGGGTCCTTCTGCATAGTTAGGACTGGTTTAAATCTTATATATAAAAAAAAGTTGTGAATATTTTCATTTGTTTAGAAATCAAATCTCAACATACAAGTGGAAGCATAGCAAGTTGCAGTTAAGACAGTTAAGTAACCTTTCTGACTGTGAGTGTGAATTAAGGGCTAATGATTATGTTTTGTTTTTTAAACATAGCTGTAATTAAGGAGCTGAAATCAGTACTGTGTCAGATGCATCTTGATCTGTAAGAATCCAATGTAGAGACTCTCGTGTGGGTCTGTCATAATGTCGTTTGCTTGTCATATTACTAAAAGTAAAAAAGAGAATCTCAATTTCTCATCATCTTGCTTTTTCACATACTTCAGGTGCTTTATGTGTTTCATGATGGTTGACATTAAATTATTAAAACCAAATTGTAGCACTAATTTTACGGTGCTCGTCATTATGATAAGGAAGAATTGATTGTTTTTTAAGATTAGAAGACATTGATTGTATTTGCCTTTTTCACATAATTTAGTGATTGGGAGGATGTTTAGGAGAGTTTGTAGGAGGCTGTATCATTTTTCATATCATTATTTATAGCAGTGCCTTGCTTATGTTTATGTACTCGTGCACACTCAGACCTTGGACTAAAGGAACATAAAAATGAACTAAGTGGTGTTTATGTGGGAATATTATTTGTTTATTCATGTGTAAATAAGGAATGACTATTTGCATATGGATTGATGCTTCTGTCCTAGTTAAAGCGGAGATTGAAGGGGTTGATTTTTCAGTGAAAGTAATGCAAATATATTACGAGACACGAGGTTAGGCTTTATCATATTTGATCGATTGCCAAACTTTTCGAGAATCCGAGGTCGAGCAACTTGTTCTATCACAAAGAATTAAAAGATCATGAACTTGTTTAATCTTCTGTTGAGTCAAACAACATCTACCTTAACAGTCATAATTTTAGTACAACTCCGGACCTTCTCTTCCCATCAATTATTTTGCTTTTTTGTCCATTGATATATAACAATCATCACGAGATTTACCATTTGTCATGCCAGCTAGTTAAGAAAGATACCCACAAGGGACATGCCACTACAATATCTCAAATCCCAAGGATTTGAAAGCATCCCTAATAATATTACTAATGTGCAAATATAGATATATATGATCAATTCAAGGCAAGTAATCCTTTTCAATTCTCATCTTTTTTTGGCAAATGGTTCTTTGTTTTATTCCATTACTAAGTTATATAAGTATTGGATAATATACTTTAAAATAATTAGGCTATAAGGTATCCGCCTACTCTTTGTCAGGCCAAGCTTTGAGTTTTAAAATAATTGATATCAATATCTGACATGCATTTCAATTAGATATGTATTATTTGAACCTTTTGGGCTAACTCTGGACACCCTAATAGAAGAAAAAATAAATACGAAAGAAAGAGAAAAAGATGCGAAGACAATGGAATAGTAAAAATAAAAGGATATGTGTTGGGTGTCTTTAAAAATTAAGGGCGTACAAAAATCATTTCTCTTTTAATTATTATTTTTCAAATTTTGCTACTCCATCAATGGTACTGAGCTCAAAATAAATCCAAGCACTGAAGTAACCCTTAATCCCTGACTTTTTATTTTTTTTTTCTACCCTGGCTGAGAAAGGGAACCAACAAATAAACAAAGGGACAAAGTACGCCCAAGGAAGAAGAATTTTATTTTTTTGGATCACGAGGGAGAAATCTGAACAAATTCAATGTGGCCGTGGCTGTCCATTGGGCTTAATGATCCATAGTGGGTTTTGTTTGGTTTGGACACATCATATCCTTCTTTGCGATATAGAATCAGACAAGCACGACCAAAAAAACCAAAGAAAATGAAAACCATACTTGCTAATGTAAAACAGCAATAATATCCTGTTGGGAAAAATGTCACTTTTTCCTTTGAGAACTACCATTGAACGAAGAGAAATAAAATTTGGGGAGTTAAAATATTTTTTCCCTTTGATAAAATTACTTTTATCGGTTCGCATAGCACAATAGTATAAATATGAATATATAGAGAAAAAAAATTAACATGAGAAATCTTCAAATATCTAGAGGTTGAAATAATCAACTAACCACAGCCCTACTTCTATGCTTGTCAGGCCATGAGAATTGCCCGCAACAAAACTACCCATCCATTTTTTGTTAGGATCTTTTTAATGAGTGCCAAATTTTGATTCAGAAAACTCAAAGTGATGAACAGATGATGAATAAAGAGGTTCTCAACACACCACTTTTAGATAACTCATTACAAGTGGCCGGGTACCGCCACCTTTTTAGAGAACCCATACATAGATACCTCCCAACAAGCTTTCAATGACAAACTCCCAACACTTTATTACAATCGCAGACAACTATAGACAAGACACTCCTTTACTGTGACTTCCAATTGCAAGGTGGATACACCAAATAGCTTTTGCTAATCCAAATGTATCAAAACAAGGTGGATCAATAATAACACACATTTATTCATTCTTACCCATTTTCGCTGCCTCTAAGATACTTCACCTCTAGCATTTCAGATGGTACCACGAGCTTTGCTGCGTCACTTTTGACTGAGGTTGAACTAATCCACATCAACTACTACTTGTTCTCTGTTCTTGAAGCAAGCTCATGGCAAATCCAATATATATATCTGCCAATCAATCCTTCAAGCTAAGAGGAGGCAGCACCAGTGATTCCCCACAAACCTATTTCTCCTCACCCTTGTGTCCTAGTGGGGTTTATGACAATACGCAACTTAGTATTTTTCTTCTATCCCGTAAAAATATCATCCACAAATTGACTTGGCATTTTGTAGACGTCGAGTTGCCTAAGAGCTTCCAAATTTTGAATATCATGTGGCACCTGCACCATCTGAGAGATTGACCATAGCCATAATATTTCAAGGTTAGGAAGTGCCCCTTTATCTATCTTTAAGGTTGTCAAACCATCAATCTCTACTAAGCTTAAACATTTCAATTTTATAACCCATCCAGATTTAAAATGTAGCTCTCCAGCTTCGTAAGCCTTGTCAAGAACAAGCTCCAACAACTGTGGCAAGGCTTTAAGAATAGGCAATGGATCTTCAACTATTCTTGACCCCTCAAGCGCAACTTAACAAGATGTTTAAGCTTAGGAATCCATTCCGGCAATCTTTCAAGTCGCCCTTCTAGGTAAAGACGTTGCAGATCACTAGGAGGATCAACTAATGATTGCAACTCAAGAACTTCATGCTCATCTCCTGCCATTATTTCTAGTGAGCAAAGACGGGGCATGCTCATTATGGCATTACAAATAGCATTTCCATTGTCTTTGCTTAAAATGCCCAACCGCCTCATATTTTTCAGATTCTCCATTTCTCTAATAACACCATCCCCACTAGTTGTATCAACCATCACCAGACTCTGCAAAGCTGTTAAAGCCCCTATTCTTTCATTTAGTTTCACACCTTTCAAATAACTCCTCTCTGCACTGAAATCATGGGCATAGAAAAAGAGATGCTGCAGCTTAACAAGCCTGTTAATTTCTACAGGCAACTCACGAACATTGGTATCTCCTATGTCTAGAATCTCTAGCTTTTGAAGCTTACCAATGAACTTGGGAATGGTCTTGATCTTTGTTTTCCTTACACTCAGACTTTAAGTTCAGTAAGTTCCCTACGGTTTTAGGAAGATGATCAAGAGGTGAATCTTCCAAGTCTAATGTCACCATCAACTTGAAATTGGAGAGCAATGACTTCAACATAGAATCTGGAAGTTGTTTGGTATCACAAACAATACATGACCGCACTCGACCATAATTTTGATCCTTTTCAACACCACCACCTTCAGCGATTTTTGGATTGATAAGCGTCTAGTGCATTCATGAAATCTAAAGTGTTGATCTTTCACCACTTGGCAAAAGTTCAACTCCTCACACGTTTTGATGATAAAGTTGTGCATCAAATCATGGACCTTGCAACTTTCAACTCCACCATAGGCATGCACATCGAAAACCCTAACCAAACTCCTATGGATGAGCTCAGCTAAGTATTCTTCTGCTGCTTCCTCCAGTGTCTGATTTTCATACAACTCATTTTCCTTTACAAAGCCCTCTGCTATCCATAAACGAATGAGTCTTGTACGCGTGACGGTGTAGCCTTCAGGAAACAGACCAAAGTACAAAAGGCATAACTTGAGATGATAAGGAAGATCATAGTAACTTTCTGACAAGACCTGGTGGACACTTCCAAGATGAGGATCACTTGAGAGTTTTGAGCGGAGGCTATCATATACCTTTTTCCATTCAGATACATTTTTTTCTTGGTTGAAAGGAGACTAGAAATAGCCACAATAGCAAGTGGCACTCCCTCACACTTCTCAACAAAGGCTTTAGACAATTCATCCAAATCTTTGGCAACCTTGGGATCAAATTGAAATGTCTTTTGACGGAAAAGTACCATCGCATCATCTAGAGGCAAAGGTTCTAGTCCATGGATGAGAACCTTACCAGAACGTTGACAAAACTCAGCTACTCCCTTATCCCTTGTGGTAATGATTATCCTACAACGGTTGTTGCTATCGTTCGGTAATGCAAAATCTACACCTCCCCAAAAGTCTTTTTCATATACATCATCAAACACGATGATGTAAGTTAGCCCTTGCAAGTACTTATTGAGTTCTTGTGTCAAAGTATCTTTGTCTATTTCTTTCTCACTAATTTCATGGGCAAAATATTGTTTGCCATCATTCTCGTACAAGGACTGTAGTAGAGTCCTCAGCAGATGTTCCACCCGTTGGAAAGAACGAGACGTGGTGATCCAAGCACAACATTCAAAAGATATGTGCTCCTTGTATTTATTGTATATATTCTTCACAATCGTTGTTTTGCCTTCATAGAAATGTTGACAAGAGAATAATTTAAAGTTAGATAGTGGTTACGCCAGATTACATACATTGTACTCTTACCAAGGAAAAAAAAAAGCGGCATGTCTATAGAGGATATGAATCTTTACCGTATGGCATATAATTTTCCATCATTTTATTACGAAATCATTCCCAAAAAAAAAAAAGGATGCTAATTGCCTTAAAAAAAGTGCTTAGTTACAGTAAGTAATACCAAGCTGGCGTTTTTCATATTAAAGTTTAGAAAAGGAAAACTATTATCTTATATTCTCATTGCAAAAATAATACCACAAGCCTCGCTGATTTGTTTGACACTAGTGGTAATGTTCCGTCATATGTAAAGATCATGTCCGAACTTAATTTTCTAGAATTTCACAGAAGTTCAAATTAAGCCAACTTTATTTTACACTAGACTATCTCCAACATTAATTTAGTCGCTAAAAATAACATGAGACGTCATTTTTGTTTCTAAAAATTTTGAGAAAAACTTAGGTGCTTGAAAAAATACTTTGTTCTTTTCAATTTATTAATTAACATGACAGTTATTGTATTAAAAATACAGAGAAAATGTGAGACAATAATAACACGCAAAGTTAATGTGTAAATTAATAAATGAAACAGAATAAATATTTTCTTTTAATTTTCTCTTAGAGCTGCTAAGAATTTTTCAATCAAAATTTTTTTCACGTTACTTTAACACCTAAAACAATTTTTGATTGTATATGGAGAAGATTTCATGACTAGAGGCAAGACCTACATATATGAGCACTACACCTCAAGAAATTAGTTACTACTTTCAATAATAAATACACTAGGTTCATCCAAAAAAAGTACATGTGGCAGCATTTTAATTTTTAAAAGACACAAGTAACGTCAAATAAGTTTATCAATTTTTAGGAGCAAAGATCAAATAAATATTAAATGCATATTTAGGGAAGACAGTGATATCACATTATATTTAGAATTTAATTTTTATACACTATATGTGTAAAATAGTTTTACACTAACAGTAACTAGATGCTATCATATGAGTAAAAAAAATTTATTTTCACACCCGCTATCTCAAAAAAAAAAAAAAACTTTTAGTTATGTGGCAGCATGATTGAATATTAGTATAAAAGTATTTTACACTAACGTGTATAAAAATTAAACTCTTATATATTTATCTTTAGAAACTAATCGATGTCGAAATCTTTCAAAAATGAAACTAATGAAGGTATTTTTTTAACTACTAAATTGATATAATTTTTTTAAAAAAATATTATATATATCTCTGAAAGACTAAATTATATTGATAGTTTAATATTTAATTTATTACCTTTATCGAATTATCTGACTACCGGTCCCGATTACTGTATTGGAAGTAATTATGGTACTAAAGTATATTGTATTATTTAGAATTTATTGGCTGCTATCTTATTAGACATACCTAAAATTTTATTAAATAAAATTTACTTACATTTTTCACTGTCAAATAAGTGAAGTGAAGATATATAGAAAAGAAAAACAATATTATTAATGGCCATCCGCTATTGACATCTTAAATACTAGTAATTACAACAATCAGCATAATCTAAATCTAAATATAATGCATTTTATAGTTGCAGTAGATGTCATTTATTACAACTTCTAATAGTTATAAATGCACATGATTAATGGGATTTTGAAACCATATAATGAAAATGTTAATAAATTATATTTTAATCTGAAAGATTTTCGTTAAGAGAAGTAAAAGCAATCGAGGTGAGAAGTTGATATGCTAGGATTAAACGCTAGTTGATCACATTCTTATTAAAATCTATCATAATCTTAGCTCATTAAATAATATGTATTTGTATTTATTTTATCTTAATATATAATTATATGATAATATAAAATATTTTTATATTGTCAATGTATTAAATTAAAAACATATTAATAAAAGATTTTATTTTGATGCATTATACATGTAAAATTGTTATACATTGATATTTAATTAAATATACATAACTTTTGAAACATTGAATGATAGAGTTAAGAGAAAATTATGCTGAATTTCTATGATGTTTAATACAATTAAATTCAACATCTCTTTATTTTATAAAATTATCACTTAGAGCCTAAGTGGCTTATTAAAATTTTACTGATCTTTCATGTATATACTAGTTCATTAAGTAAGTGATAAAAAAAATAACATGTGTTATATACATAATTATTCATGATAAATTTTTTTTGACAATATTTAATGTATTGATTGGATTAATTTATTTTTTTATCACTCGAATATCAACATTTATAATTATAACTTATGATAAAAGAATATATATATCTATATATATATATAATATTATCAAAATATTAAAACTTTTTTTGGTACTAGTTGGGGTCGCCCTATCATATTATAACTTAATCACTAATAATCATGTATATATCACATGTTATCTTTTTAGTGATTTAAATTAACAAATTAACATATATATGGATTTTTTACATATATAAATTAAAAAAAATCACATTATATATTTGGACCAATATCAACAAGAATCTCATAGAATATCAACCATCATTCTATAGAATATTTTTGTAATTTGCCTATTGTTTCCCTGAATTCTTCTAGTATTATGTTTTACAACTCTAATAAACTAATAGGTAGACGAACAACCAACAAAATTTGATTTTCACTATAGAATGTCTTGCTCTCTATTGTGTTTATAATCTCACTATTATAATGGACAAGAATATTAACATAACTCTCTCCATATTCTCACTCAATTTTTACATAAGTTTTTTGTGTCATGAAACACAATTTGCTATTGACATCGCTACGTGTATATATAATTAGAGATGTCAAAACGGTTAGCCCGTCGGTCCCACCAAACCCGCCATTTTTAGCGAGCTGGGTTGAAGTTTTGAGCCCGTCAAAAAATTTCAACCCGCCTACCCGCCCGCTTAACCCGGGCTTAGGTGGGGTGGCGGCTTAGCCGCCAGGCCAAGTCTATTGTATTTTTTTAAAAAAATTCATAATTTATTGGTAAAAAAGTAAGAAATATATGACCAAAAAAGAAAAAAAAGTAAAAAATATATATACTTACCAATATAATATCACTGTATAGTTGATATTATTCACTCAAAGTTAAAACTTAAAACTAAAACATGTCATAACTCACAAATAGTACTATTAACAATAACATTTTTTAGTCAAAGTTAGTATATAATTGTTATGAACCTTAAAAAATTGGTATACATAAAAAAAATTTTTTTAAAAAATTCATTAAAACATTAAAAAATATTTTTTTGAATTTTTTTTGAATTTTTGATGGGTTGGCCCGCCAACCCGCCTCAAATCGCTCATTTCAGCTTTCATTTTATTTTGCTGGCCGCCCGCCCCATTTTGGCGAGCTTTGGCTGCCGGGGGAAATTGATTTTGACATCTCTATATATAATGGAGTGGACCACAAATATCGATTTGAATCGATTCAAGAAATCATTCTAACCTTCAACAAATCGATTTAAGTCTATTTCAGGAACACTTTGATATGCTTCTAAAATCGATTTAAATCAATTTTAAAATCTAAAATCGATTTAAGTCCATTTGTAAGTTTCTAACTTGCAGATTCTTTGACCAGTTTCACAAATCGATTTAAGTCGATTTTGCATAGGTTATGTATAGATTCTGTTATGAAATGACCCATGCATCAGGTGTTGACATAAAACATATCGATTTAAATCGGTTTTTAACTATCTTGAACATCAATTTAAATTTTGAACGGAAATCGATTTAAGTCAATTTCTATTAAATTAAAAACAGAACATATACGTAATGAGATTCAATTTGGTGCATGTATATAATATGATATATTTTTTTAATTCATATATGTAAAAAATCCTTAACATGTGTAGGGAAGATCAATATAGTAAACTTTGCAAAATAGAAAAAATGATATATCAAGGAAAGTTCGTATAATTTACCAAAAACTTAAATGTGTGTGTATATATATAGTGGGGCAGGATCATGCACAATTGAACTCGTAATAAAAAGGATCGCAACAATAAACAAATATAAATATAAATAAGAGATAAAACATTACCGAGTCCTCCTTCGCCTACCACGGAGATGACGGTGCGCCTGTTATCACCATCCATCAAGTACTTGTCGAGTGAACTCCTGGCACTGTCAACGCCCACAAGTTCATCCTCCTTAATAAAATCCGCACCCATTCGAAGGTCAAGATGTGTACGTGCAGTCAGCGTGTTCGTAGCACCATTTTCTGGCGACAGACTGAGCCCAAGATTTTCTTTCTCGTCCTTGAGCCTTTGTATTGATGCCCTGATTTGGTCAATGTCACTTATGAACTTATGGCGGGGTACCACAGTTCTCATGACGAAACAAATCTTGCATAGCACGCTTACAATACAATGCCTAATTAGGAGAAATATAACTAATCAGTTAACTGACCACAACTAAATAGTAGTGTAAATCAACAATTTTTGTCCATTTGGATAAATAAGTCATTTTATATCCAAATATATAATAATAAATATACTTATTTTTAAGATCCATTTAAATAATACAACTTATGACTTTTTATAATTTTCTGAAAGTTAAAACTTAAAAGTTATTTTTTACTTTTTATTCTATTTAGTTAAACAACGTATTACTTCTCTAAAAAATTTTTTTAATATTTTTTAAGAAATTAAAATATCTAACTTTTTAATAAGTACTTTTAAAAACACTAAAAATAAACAATTTTATTATTATTATTATGATGTAGTTGAACATAAAATAATTTATTCATAAATTATTTTTTAAAAATTACTTTTGTATAAACACTTACAGAGTGTTTAAAAACCTCAAGAATTCAATTATATCAAAGAATTGAATTTAATTCCCTACTTTAAAAGCAACTTAACCTTAAGGATTAAAATGTCATAAGAATTTAATTCCTTTAAAACCCTAAAAGGTAAATCAAACTGAAATAGATATGATTTGGTAATGAATTTGAGCTAAAAGAATAAAATTACCAAAATAACCTTAAATATTAGCTCTGTTCCTCAACTAAAACATTTCCCTGCGTAATGGCCTCTGCCACTTTCTCGGTTGGTTTTGTATTCCTTGGAGAAATAATTATCTGGATAAATAGCTACGTGACCAATTCTCTAGTCAATAAAAAAAAATGCATTCTCTTTATGCCAAAATGGAGAGGTATTTGAATTACAAAACTGAAGGAATTCCATTATTACAGCATATATTGAGAATGAAATATGAGGAATGTTTTGTCAATTTATTAATAAAAGGAAAAATAGTAAAAATAAATAAACTGATTCATTTTTAAATGCATTTTAAATCAATTCAATTTTTTAATTTCATTACTTGTTTTAAACACAAGAATTGAATTAAATTATTTTATGAATTCAATTCTTAATGAAATTTAATTTAATTTCATCTCATTAAAACATTTCAAACACTCTATTAAATAAGTTGTTTACCAAAGAAAGCTTTAGTGTTTTACAAAGTGCTTAAAAAGTTGGATATTATGCCTCAGTTGCTTCACTCATTCTTTCACAGCGGGAGTGCCCATCTCTGCTTTGTTGTCGGCATCCTTTAGGTACGCTTGTATGATTAACAGCTCGTTCTTCACTTCGCCGATCTTGTCACCCACCTCCCTCACAAGCACTGCTTCATCTCTCAGTAACTGGATCAGCTTCGTCGTCAAGTTTCCCACATCAACTGATGCCATCTTGTCTCAAACTCTCTTCGCGGTACAGTGGCCTGTATACAGCTGCAAAGCTAACAACAAAGGCAAGGTCAACCTAATAGATCTCGGGTTTTTCTCACTTTCTGAGGTTATTTGGGGTAGGTGGTTTGATGTTAGGCCCGCTTAAACTAAAGCATTTTTTTTTTCAGCCTGAAGCTAAAAACAACCATAAACAAAAGGGTGATGATATCCGTACCCACAGGTTACAAACCCAACCTCCGACGCATTGGCCATCCATTTATTTTAAATTTTTTGTTTTGTTTGCTGTTCAACACATCTCAAGTGTGTGTCAAGGAGGGGGTGTGTCGATCTCTTGAGTACAAAATGCACTTCTCTAAACAAAAACACTAAAACCCGTTGCTTTATTCTTTTTATAGTTAATAAAATAAATGTTCTTTTATATATACATGAAATATAAATATAAATATACTACAATCAAACAAAAATACAATAAGAAACTTTAAAGTAATTTTTTGGTTTACCTTAGTATCATTAATAGTATTATTATTTAGACCTTTATAAATAATCACATGCATATATATATATATATATATATATATATATATAATTTTTAGTTGTGCTTTGATTATTTATTTTACATTTTTATATAAATATATATTTTATTATATACTAGTTATATCTCAATTAAATCCCATTTAAACCTCTAAACCGATATTTCTTCTAATTTGATATTGGTTCAATTTTGAAAACATTGCTTATAGGTGAATGGTGATTGATGAATATGATTTTAGTGTGATGATGCCAGAGCCAAATGCACAGGTAAGTGGAAGAAAGACGCATGCTTATCCCAAACTTGATGAAGATTGTACGATGGAATGTCAGGGGAATAGGGTATGCATGGTGGAGTGATTTTATGATCCAATTGGGAATATAAACCCATGGAGTTAATTCATTTCATAAGCTTGATTGCAAGTCATACTATTTGCATATTTTTATTATAAAATCCATTTCTAATTATACTTTATTTAACTTGCAATTCTCAAATCATAATAATAATAACTTCTAAATAACCAATTTTTCATATATCATCTATAAAGCCGTAGCTATAACACAAAATAATGCTAAGCTGCTCTTATTGAAAAACCATGAAGCTATAAATTTTTAAATACAAAATAAATATCATCATGATTTATCAAAAATAAAATCATGCATGGTCCAGGATCTTGTCCGCACTGTCACTTAGCACTTACAAAATAATCAAAACACTTCAAAGCAACGTGAAATTCACCAAGCTGTAGTACTAGTGCTGCTAAGGAGAGATGAGGGATCCAAAGCTACAGTTGTATGAAGAAAAAGAAAGAGAGGTAAGTTTTATCTTAAAACTTAGTGAACAGATCCTCACCCACAACCATACATGCGACAAGAAGAAAGATACATAAATAATAATGCAACATCCTTAAATAATTTTCATTTATAATATATATAATAGCTATAAAATCACTAATTTACTGGAAACATAAAATCATCTTTATTTCTCAAGTATTACAAAAGAGAACACGCTATCCATAAACTGCAAAGTGGTGCTCAGTCGTCCCTGGTGAATAAGAGTATATGTCTGATGATCTTAACGATCCTAGTGAATCGCGTCCTAACGGATTCATCTAAAGCAACTTACCACTCACAAACACTTGGTATACTTAGATTAATGATTTAGCTCGTTAAACCACATTCTCATAAAATTAAATAAACATATCACTTCACTTTTCTTTCCATTAATCATAACTAATTCTCATCATCAAAATCAAATCTAAAATCATGAAATAGCTCATACAATATCAACTTAAATCCAAGAATGGTCTCATGCATTTTGGAAATTCAATAATTTTTATGAGAAACTTCAAAACATATTTTCTAGTTCTTGGAAAATACATATAAATCTTGAAGTTTGGGGGAGGTAGATTTGAGTGAGATTGAGTAAAAGAGAGTGGGAGTGTGTTTGGGGCAAGGGTTTCGGGAAAATGGGGGAGCAAACCGAGTAGGGCAAGAAGAGCAAAAGATATTAAGCTTCTGCAATTGAACTATGCCTTACAATTTAGTGTGAATTTGGATTAGCTTTCTTAAATTCAAAACAACTTATAATCTTAGCGTCCCGAGAAAGCTTTTGAAAAATAACAATTTTTTCTCAAATTAATACCAAACATGCCTTTACAGTCTTGATTTACTTGAATAGCAAAAGCATGCGTTCATCTGTATTCCAGGCCTAAACCTTTCCTCGGCTCCAATTCTTGGAGATATCTTAAAGCTTGGTGTCACTTGTCAGCTTAATTTCGCAGTAACTATTCCTTTAATGGATCCACGAAGAGTGAACAAACCAAACACAGAGCCAAAAATGCTGAAAGTTTGAAGTATGACTCACTTAGTCGTCCACGCTTTAGTACTGGACAAACCCAAGTACATTTCCACTGGAAAATATATGCTTAATGGCCAAAAGATTATGCTGCCAGGAACTCCCAAAATCTGATTGAAGTAGGGGAAGATCAATCCAATCACGGTGGTTGATGCAACATAAGCAGTTCAGAAAGATGGCCTCAGAAAATTGAGTTCAAATGCTGGCAGCAATGGGAGTTTCAAGAAATATGTGTGATTCACAAATTCACTGTCTGGGAATCTAACACGCAACCAATTCTCAACAGTGGCAAAAAGTGGCTGGCTATACACCTACACAAAAACAAGATAGAAAACATAGTTAAATGAACATGTATTCTATTATAGCAGATAAATCAGAAAATAGATACATTGCCCTTTAGGCAGAACTTGCAAAATGTGCAGCAGGCTATGATGATTTCATAACACTTTACTCCAAGACATGTGATGAAGAACATGGAAATTGAAGAGGCATACAATGGGAGCACCACATAAAATTTGATGTTTAATATCTTTATATTATATTTATGTACCTGATATGCACCAACTAGGTGAACCACTATGCAAGCGTTAGCAAAGTCTACGAGCCAATAATACGTAGAGGATCCGAAACCTGTTAAAAGGTTTCCTGGTGTAGCATTACCAAGTGCTGCATATCCATCACATCCACGACCGAGGTAGAAGAATGTTGTGATAGCGACTGATATTAGAGAGGCCTTCTTCATGGTTTGGTTTTCAGGTGGAGGTGACTTCAAGTATCCTTCAAGAATTGTGCAAGTTATATCAACCTTTATATAATTGTTAATTGTTTCCTACTTTTACCCATGGCTGTGGCAAAGTTACATGATAACGCAGGGTAGAGATACCTGTATTTCCATAAGAATTGTTGAGAAGGGATAGGAATATATACTTTCATGCAACTGTCCATGCACAAGCTAGTTATGGTGTGTCTGAGGTAAGACACCATTAATCAGATACTGATGAGCATACCTATGATCTGCACAATGGAAAGGCCCATTCCTATGAAAGAATAAGCAAATGACATGGTTGCAGCGAGGACTGAAAGCCATTCAATGTTATGGAAGTTGGGTATCTGTGAGAGAACAATTTGTATAACACCAAAAAGCAGTATATAGTATGCATCTTCAAATTCACATGCTGCTTCATGCCCTTTGTTGTGGTAACAATTTGAAATTAGGATTTCTCTGCAGCCACAAATACACATAATAGCAGACTAAATTAGTTATAGTGAGATTCTAGGGACAGAATCATAGTTCTCTAGTGGAGTGCAAGTGATAAGAAGTCTTATTTTGCAGCTTATGCTGATAGCTGATGTAATGACAAAGGCAATTCCAAAACCATATAAGCTTATATTCACAAGAAGGCCACATAGTCGTCCATCCCTTAGTCCTGTGACAATCACCGAGGATCTTGTAATAGCAATCATGTCTACGCTAATATACTTATGTGTTGCCCAAAATGTGGTGCCATATTTGACTAGAAGATAGAAAAACTCTGGATGAAATATTAACAAATGATACAAAAAACTTAGGTTGTTGAATATTTTTCAAAAATTCTAGATGTAATAGCAGTCTTCTGATAAAGCAATATTTTTCTTTTCCTAAACCCCAAAGCACTGTACCAAAAGTTGCACTGATCAAATAATAATATAATAAATCATTACTTTACTTATTAAATACATTCTTATAAATGTCATCAACTTACGTATGAGAGATTTAAGGAGGCAAACATAGGAATTTTGTACCCAAATAAAATTTATTGTATATTCTATTTACTAATTGAACATACATTATTTTCAAGATAAGTCATTTAAAATAAATTTGTAAAGAAAATTTAAATAAAATGTTGAATATGATGAACTAGGTTTCTTAATTATTTATTGATTAACAATTTACATGATTTTAACTCCTTATCACTAATTTGTTTTGTCGGTGGTCAATTTAGAATTCGAAAAAGGGAAATGGTATAGTGAAAAAAAAAGGAGAAAGGGATGGCCAAGATTCATTTGGCCATTAAATAACTAGTTACACTCATGTGGGTAACTCAACGTAGTCCAAGTCAATTTTTTTTTTAAAACTAAAAGGAATAATCTCAATTGAGTTACAAATGCATTCTTATTCTTGGAACATAAATAAGAGCAAATCTTACAAATAACTTGAGTTCTACTTTTAGTTAAATAGTTAACCAATAACTCATGTGATTTCATGTCAATGTCATTTTCATAGGAAAACATGAAGTAACCTACTAAAGCTTTTACATTCCACAAGTACAAAAGACTCACTGTGATGCATATCATATCCAATTTCATGGTCATGAGACACAAGGATATCCCACGATATTTGATCTATGGTTGCTACCAAAGCCTCAGCGAGTTGTCCCGTTGTTCGCAACCTCGCGTACCTTAAAAAGAATTAACGTTTAAAATTGAGTCGCCACCAAGTTTATTCAAAATGGAAAACATGGAAAAACCATTTATTTTTAACGAAAAAGGTCTTTGTAATCAGATTTTAGTTCGGAGTTTATGCATAGAGAAGGGTAGGGATTTAATCCTACGCACCCTAGACACCCGCCCTAGACTGGACCTATTGATTTGTGCAAATTATTAATAACCTTCAAAATATTTATTTTATTTATTTTATTTACAAGAAAATGAAAAAACAAACTATTGTTTTTAGGGAATTCTGGAGCATCAAATCGTCACAATTCATATGTCCAAAATACCGAGTTAACAAGCCATCGCTAAATTAACATCTTTATTTGAAATAAAATATTTGAAAAATAAGTAACAAAATTAAAATGAATACATGAAAATAAAATTTCTTATGAATTAATAAATATTTACAAATAATAAAATTATTTTGATTTTATATAAAGGAAGAAAATACAAAAGAGAACAAATGTATTTTAGGGAAATTTCCGATCATTAAGCGTCACAACTCAAATACCCGAAATATCAATTAATTAACAAGCCGTTACGGCTAAATTAATTCATTTATTCAAAATAAAAAATATTCCCCCAAAGAAATGAAAATTAAATAAAATAAAATATCTCATATTAAAAATTCATTAGAAAAATTATTTACAATTAAGAAAAAAATTATAAAATTTAATTTTGACTTTAGAGGGATTTGAACGCCTCCTACGTATCCCTTAGTGCAATAGGAAATTCAAAGTCACGTAGTTCTTTATAAAATATTTGTATGTTAATTGATTTTATTTTTGAAAAGGAATTTTAGAATATCAAGTTCACACCTAAAATACTCTTGGAATATAGAATTAATAAACCGTCCTTATTTAATTCTATTGTCAAAATACAATCTATTGATTTAATTTTTTTTTTGTTAAAAATAAAACAAAACATCTAAGAATTCACCTTAAACACAAATTAAACAAAATTTATTATTATTTTTTGTTTTTTTTTTATATTTTTTTTAAGAACTAACCCAAAGACAAAAACAGTTATTTGAATTGGAAGAAATATAGCCTTAATAGAATAAAAAAAAATAAATGACAACAACCTAACACTCTCATTAAAAAAAAAAATTTAAAACAACCCAAAAGACACGAACAAAACATTTGGTAAAAATAATAATAATAATAAAAAATAAATATTTCAATCCAAGATACACGATACTACTATCTAACATAAAATAAAAAATAAAAGCTTCTACATCTAACATTTTGCACGAACACAAGTTGGAATTTAGAGGTTTCAAAGTTTGGGATTCTATAATAAAAATGGCCCCACACACACAAAAACACAACCACACACACACCCACTCACCCATAAAGGAAAAAAAACAAAGCCAAATGAATAAAACAAAACATCACTATGGCTTGACTTTCGTTTACAAAAGCATGGCTAGCAAATTATTTTATATTCAAAAAGATGTTCCTTTGAGAGTGTCCTGATGAGAGGGAGAGAAGAGAGAGGACGCAGCTACAAAAGGGAAGGGAAATATGGAAGGCAAGAGGCATGCAAAGGGAGGAGGCAAAGCCACTGCGATTTCCCGCACCGCGAGAGGCACAACGCGAGCGATGGGGCTGTGGGTTTCAAGATCACAATGGGAGGGACGTTGAGGACCGCTGCTTGAGGAAAGGAGGAAGGAAGCCGCATGAGGGAGGAAGGGAATCGGTGACTTAAGCGATGACCTGGTCCTGGAAGGAAGAGGCTCCTGGTCAAGAAGGAAGAGGCACGTGGTGGCCCGTGACACCACCTCCCCTCCTTTTCGTTTTTTGCTTTCCCTTATTCTTGTTTCTTTTTTTTTTTTTTCTAAAACAAAAATGTATGTTTGGTAGTGCACTCGGAATTGGACTTTCTGTATTGTAATGGACTGTTGATGATGATGATTTGGATTGTGTTTGGCTGGATTTACAGTTTTGGCTTTGGTTGGAATGGTTTTGTATGGTGATTGGTTTGGTTTTTGTTTGTTCATGGCTCAGTGGGCATTATGTCTGCTGGGTGAAGAATGGTGATCAGAGAGTTAGAAGATGAAGATGGTTCTTCCCGCCCCCTTCTCTGTGAATTTTGAACCCTTTTATACACTAGTGTAGGATGAAACTTTTCAAACATGGCAGATGATTTTTGTTGAAAATTTTTTCCAATTGCCTTGATTTTGGGATTTGATCACGGAGTTCTGAAATTTGCATTGTTTTGTTCGCGATCCACATGACTTCAACACTGCCTTATTTTGCTCAAGAGTTGTTCTGAAAATGGTGCTCCTTTTTCTTTTTCTTTTTATAAAAAAGTCAACAACATCATGCGCATGCTCAATGCTCAATTCCTTTTCACTTGCACCGTTTCTTGTTTTGTCTGTTTCTTTTTTTGAACTTTTTTCTTTAAATGAACTGAAAAAAGAAATGAAACAAGCCAAAGTTTTCTCTTTTTTCACAACTCAAAACAAAGACAAAAAGTTGGAATGGGCTGAAAACTTTTTTCAACAACAAACAAACAAAAGACTAAATGGTTTTTTTTTATTTAACAATTTATAAACTAAAAAAAAAAATGGGCTTAACAAAAATAATAACTAAAAATGAAACGGACTAACAATTCTTCAAATGAATAGACCAAATATTTTTTGTGGTTCCGACAAGTTGTCATTTCTTATATATGATAAACCTAAGTTTTACATATTGTCTTGATAAGGAATGAGTAAAGACATGAACATTGATTTTGTTCGGAATGTAAGAAATGCAAATGCAAGAAAGATTGAATTCTAACTTTGAAAAAGTCTAAACAAGAAAATCACATGCAAACTATACAATTTATAAATTACCTATGTATGAATCATGCAAAGAAGAGAAACTAGTTAATTTGATAGAAACTTACAACTAACAGGAAATGTAAAAGCTAATGGAATTTAAAGGAAATTCAAAAATTGACAGAAGGCTAACAGGAATTTACAAGCCGACAAGGGCTGACTAAAATCAAAAGTCTTGCGACCAATGATATGGGTAAACAAGTGACAGGAAATGAAAAATCTTGCGACCCTGGATATGGGTTCCACAAGTGATAGGAAATGAAAAATCTTGCGACCAACTGGATATGTCAACAAGCAACAGGAAATGAAAGACCTTGCGACCAACTGGAATGGGTTACAAGCAACAAGAAATTAAAAGAGCGACCAACTGGATATCTGTTAAAGAACAATAAAAAGACTTGCGACCAATAATACGGGTTCACAAGCAATAGGAAGTTAAAACCTTGCGACCAACTGGATAGGTCAACAAGCAATACTAAATGAAAAGACCTGACCAATGGATACTGTTAAACAAGCAAAAATTAAAAGAGCGACCAACTGGATACTGTTAGCAAGCAACAAGAAATGAAAAGACTTGTGACCAACTGGATACGGGTCACAAGCAATAGGAAGTGAAAACCTTGCGACCAACTGGATATGTTACAAGTAACAGGAATGAAAAACCTTGTGACCAATGGATACGGTCCACAAGTGGCAAGAAATAAAAGACTTGCGACCAACTGGATATCTGTCACAAGCAATAGGAAAATAAAAGAGCGACCAACTGGATACTGTCAACAAGCAACAAAAATGAAAAGCCTTTACCAACTGATATCTGTCTAAGTGCGACAGTGAAATTAAAAGCCAAGGCTCGAGGAAATTAAACTTCGACCAATGGATACGTTAAAAGCAATAGGAAATTAAAAGCCAGGGCAGAAAAATATTAAAAGACTTGTGACCAACCTGATACGGGTCAACAAGCGGACAAGAAGTTAAAAGCCAGGGTCAAGAAAATTAAAAGACTTGAACCAATGGATACGAGTCACAAGTAGCAGGAAATTAAAAGCCCTTGGATGAAAATTAAAAACTTGCACCAATCATACTGTTTACAAAACAAATGAAAAACCTTGCGACCAATGGATATGGGTTAGGACAATAGGAAATTAAAAGCCAACAGGGGCTAACAAAAAATGTAAATGCTGCAAGAAGAACAATGATTTGAGTTCTTTTCCTTTTTCCTTTTGTATTTTTTTTTCTTTGAAAATTAGATTGACAATCCCAAAGAATTGTAAAAGCAATGGGAATGTGAAAATTCAATTTTTCTTTTTCATGCATTTTTCAAGTTAAGTGGATGAGAATCAAACTTTTTCCCTTTTTTCAAAAACAAAATAAACCAAAAATGTCAAGCTAAAATGGAGATGCCAAGGATGTCTATGTACAAAATGTGAATGAATCCAGGATCATGACAGGATGAAATGGATAAAAGAAATAGGCCAAGGACCTAAATGATTTGAAAATCAAAAAGAGATGATGAATATGTCACAAAAGAATCATTTTAACATCGAAAACATTTGAACCATAAGCTTCTTCAGAGGATTTTACCACATGAATCCGTTTTCAAGTTTGTCATTAACACCTTGCAATATGGTTTCACTGCATTTCTTTTTCTTTTCAAAAAACATTCTTGTGAAAGGAATCTCACCATAGTCAAGCAACCCTCGAGGAAAACTTCAACCGATCAAACTCGTAGTCACTATATTGGACCTTCTGGGCAAATGAAACTTCTTTTTTTCTTTCTGGAACTTTGCTCACTTCTTCCCATTCTTCCTTCTTCTCTCTTTTTCCTTTTTTTAGGATGATGATTGCCTTTCTACCAAGCTTAATTGAAGCTTCTGGATTCCCTTTGTGTGATGCTAGTCATTAATGCATTGCTGCAAGAACCGTTAGGTCGTGGTATAGTTTAAGCTTAAATTTATGCTTACTCAAGACATTATAAATGAACATGCATTCAAAATGGAAAGATTAACTGAATGAGCACTTTTACTGCTTGGTGTATTGAACAACAATATCACAAATTATTGGAAGAAGTAAACAGAGAAAGTAAAAGATAGGATTTCAAACAATATAAAAATTTGCCCCAATTTTGGTTCTTAGTGGCTTATTCAATTGATTTCTTGTAGCAAATTGGATGTCATAGCCACTGGATCCGTTTCTGAGCCTTCAATCTTCCCTTCTCTTAATCCCCAAAAATTGCCTCAATTTCAATCTTGGTATGCTTGGCTCACAAGACACATTCAACATTTAAAGTTGCCCAAGTGTAAATTGTTTGAGATGATGCTCATTATTTTGCCCTAACTTTTGCCTAGGCCGCCCTTTCGGGTTTTTGTCCTAATGGGCCTTCTTTTTCTTTTTTTTTTCTTTTTACCCTAACTTTTGCTTAGGCCGCTCTTTCAGTTTTCTAACCTTTTTTTTTACCCTAACTTTTGCTTAAGACTCTTTCAAGTTTTTCTAATAGCTTTTTATTATTTTTATTTATTTCTCATCCTAGCTTTCATTTAGGCCGTTCCTTCAAGTTTTCGACCCAATGAGCTTTCATAGCATCTTTTCAAGCATAAAACTTTTTGACTTGCATCATGTTGTACGGTCTAGGTAGTTCTTGTCCATCCATATTTTGCAAAATCAATGCCCCTCCTAAATGCTTGTTTGACAATGTAAGGACCTTCATAACTTGGAGCCCATTTTCCTCGAGTGTCTTCTTGATTAGGGAGAATTTTCTTCAAAACCAAATCTCCTGGATACAAATCCCTGGCGGACTTTCTTGTTGAAAGCCTTAGCCATTCTACTTTGATACAACTGGCCATGACAAATGGCTGCGTCTTTTCTCTTCTATCATATTCAACTTTCATAACGAGCTTTCACCCATTCAGATTCTTCTAACTCAGCCTCCATCAAAACCCTTAATGATGGGATTTCAACTTCATAGGGGATACTTCCATTCCATATACCAATGAGAAAGGAGTTGTTCCTGTGCTTGATCGTATGTTGGTACGATAGCGTGCAAAGCATATGGCAGCATTTCATGCCAATCTTTGTAATTCACCACCATTTTGGCAACAATTTTCTTGATATTCTTATTTGTAGCTTTCAACCGCACCATTCATTTGAGGCCTATAAGGAGCTGAGTTGTGATGCTTGATTTTGAAAGTCTCAAAGAACTTCTGAACCTCGGCACCATTGAGATTAGGAGCATTGTCTGTGATAATTCTTTCTGGAATCCCATATCTACAAATAATGTCCCTCTTGATAATCTGAGAAACACCTTTTGTGTGATATTGGCATATGAAGTGGCTTCCACCCATTTAGTGAAATAGTCTATTGCTACCAAAATGAAACGATGACCATTGGATGCTTTGGATTAATTGGGCCAATGACATCCATGCCCCACATTGAGAAAGGCCAAGGAGATACCATACTATGAGGAAATGGAGGAACATTAACTCGATCTGCATATATTTGACATTTGTGGCACTTCCGAACATAGTTGATAGAATCGCTTTCCATGGTAGACCAATAATAACCACTCCTTAGGATTTTGCGCCATCATGTGTCCATTAGCATGGGTTCCACATATCCCTTCATGGATTTCCTCATGATTATACTAGCTTCATGAGCATCTACACATCTTAGGAGAGTACCGTCATGATTTCTCTTGTAGAGAACTTCACCATTCAAGAAAAAGCTCATAGCTAGTCGACGGATTGTCTTTTTATTCACCTCATTTGCTCCAACTGGGTATTCTCCTTTTTGAATATACTTGATGTCCTGATACCAGGGTTGACCGTTGGTTCAATCTCCACATTGCCACAATATACTGGTTCGCTTTGCACCTCTACATGGATAGGTTGGACATTAGCATGGACTTCCAATTTGGTCATTACAGCCAAAGTTGCCAAAGCATCCGCAAATTGGTTCTTGTCTCGAGTTAAATGAGAGAATGACACATCATCAAATCGCTCAATTAGTCGAGACAAGTATTTCTGATAAGGTACCAATTTTGGATCCTTTGTTTGCCATTGTCCATTAACTTGATAAATTATAAGTGCAGAGTCTCCAAAGACTTTTAATTTTTTAATCTCCAAGTCAATTGCAACTTGCAAACCATTTGCACACGCCTCATACTCTCGATGTTGTTGGTACATTCAAAATCCAACTTGATAGAGACTGGGTATTGCTTACCAAGGTGACACCACCACAGCTCCTATTCCACATCCATTCATGTTAGCAGCTTCCATCAAAGTACATCTTCCATACATTCTCCTCTTCCATCTTCTTTCTCCACTAATGGCACTTCATCGTCACATAATTCAGGAGTGGTTAGCCTGCTCACTTTCAAGCGGGTTTTCAGCTAGATGATCAGCAATTGCACCTCCCTTGACAGACTTTTGGGTCACATACTTGATGTCAAATTCTAACAGGATCACTTGCCACTTTGACATTCTCAACGACACATGAGGACTATCAAATATGTACTTTAATGGATCCATTGAGAGATCAACCAAGTGGTATAGTATAACATGTACTGCTCAGCCTCTTGGAAGTCCATGCCAATGCACAACAGGTCTTTTCCATTGCCAAGTAGCGAGATTCGCAGTCATTAAACTTCTTGCTCATAATAAATTGCCTGCTTTCTTTCCAGACTTCATATTGTCCTAACATTGCCCCCATTGATGTGGGTAACACTTGAGGTACAATATTAAAGGACGGCCCGTGTAGGTGGGGTCAAAACTGGAGGTTTCATTAAATAAGCCTTTATTTTAGCAAAGGCTTCTTGGCATTCCTCATTCCATTCTCCAGTTGATGTTTTCGTAGCAACTTGAATATAGGCTCACAAGTACTAGTCAAATTGGCAATGAATCGAGCAATGTAATTGAGCCTCCCCAGAAAACTTCTAACCTCCCGTTCAGCGGGAATAGGCATATCTTGTATCGCTTTCACCTTATCTGGGTCTACCTTTATTCCTTCTCGCTAACAATGAATCCAAGTAATTTCCCCGTAGAAGCTCCAAAGATGCATTTATTCTGTTCAGCCGCAACTTATATTTTCTGAGTCTTTCAAACAACTTTCAGGACCTCCACATGACTTTCTCCCTCTTTGGACTTAGCAACCATGTCATCTACATACACTTCAATCTCCTTGTGCATCAAATCATGGAATAATGCAACCATAGCACGCGGTATGTAGCCCTGCATTTTTCAATCCGAATGGCATGACCGTATAGCAAAATGTTCCCCATGGAGTTATGAAAGTAGTTTTTCCTTTGTCATTAACATCCATGGGAATTTGATTGTATCTGAGTACCCATGAAAATCGGTGGTTTTTTGCAGGATTATCAACAAGGACATCAATGTGAGGGAGAGGAAAATCATCCTTCGGGCTAGCTTTGTTTAGATCCCGATAATCCACACACATTCTAACTTTTCCATCCTTCTTAGGCACTGGCACAATGTTAGCCACCCAGTTCAATGTGTCTTGATACCTCCAAAAATCCAGCCTCTCAGCGTTTGCACACCTCCTCTTTTATTTTTAATGACATTTCAGGCCGCATCCTTCTCAACTTTTGCTTTTTCTGAATTCCCGCATATAAAGGGATCTTATGTGAAGCTATTTCTGATCCAACCCTGGCATATCACGGTAAGACCATGCAAAAACATCCATGTATTCTTTGAACAATGCAATCATTTCTGAGCGTTCTGGGTTTTCCACTATTTTCAGCTCTTTCTTCTCTTCTTCAGTGCCCATGTTAACCAACTCGATCACCTCATTGTCTAAGTCAAACTCCTTTTCTGGATGCTCCAGAGGTCTGAAAAGTGCCCAACAATTTCCTCATCCTCATCAGATTCATGGCTATCACAATCAAGTGCCGCAAGAGAATCAATTGATAAGTCTCCAAAGTCCCTTTCATGCGACAAAATTTCTATAGTATTTAAATTCCTGAAAGCAATTAGGATGGGTTGGAATGCCAAAATAAAAGTGGAAAAATGAAAATAATATGGAAGACATAAATTAACGAGATGAGAATGGTAAATAAGAAAGAAGAAAGAAAAATTAAAGACAGAGAAACGAGGAAAATGGAAGATAAAGAAAGATTATTGAATAATCATGCAAGTGCATTTAGATGATGTCTTTGAGTAGCATAAACAGAAGCATAAACAATATTTATCAATACAACCCAAACAATTACTTTGAAGCAACAACATCAATAACTGGTTCAACTTCCAATTTATCAGCATCTCATTATTGTTGGCAACATGAGGGTTGTTCTTTGGATTTATCAGCATTCACCATATTGATAGTGGTACAACAACAAGGGGAGTGAACTTCCTCAGCTAGGATCACTCAGCTGGGCGGAAATGTTTCCTTTAGGTGAGGAATCTGCTTCATTTTCTCCATTTGCTCCTCCTGCTCAAGAGTCATGCCCCTCATCTCCTCTTCCAATAGTGCATTATATCCCAAACCATATCGATTAGGCTTCTTGGTGACTGGTATTGGTGTCGTGATACCTTGCAACTATAGTCCCAATCCTCTGCCTTGTAGGTATCCACTCTTAGCCATGATATGAGCCACCACCTGATTTTGCATTGGGGGCTTATTATGTTCCCGTTTCAGCCCTACTACCTCCAGGTTATGCCATAAACTCCTCTACCAATTCCACATTCTCAACATACGGCAATGTAACTGGTTTAGATACTATGATATCTTTTTCTCCATGGATTGTAACGATCGAGCCATTCTCTATGTATTTAACCTTTTGATGCAAGGTTGAGGGAACAGCACCAACATTGTTAATCCATGGTCTTTCCCATATTGTAATCTATTCAATCTCCATTACCTGGAATAACACTTCGAATCTACTTGGGCCAATCTCCAATGGCAATAACATTTCCCCAAGGATACTTTTCTTTGCCCCATCAAAAGCCTTCACAATCATCACCTGATGATATATCATCCTTACTTATTGACAAGTAACTTAAGGTCGACATGGTAGAACATTCAATCCTGACCCTCCATCAATGAGGACCCTGGGCACTATATGGTCTTTGCATTTGAGAGTTATGTACAGTGCTTGTGGGTTAGCCCTGACACAACTTCCTCATCTAAGAATCATGTTGACACGTTTCACTGGATCTACCATATTCACCATGTTCTCTATTGAAACGTCAGGCTTGACATAAGCTTCTTTCAGGACCTTTAACACTGCCTTTTGATGAGGCTCGATGACAAGATTAGTGATAACAAGGATATTCTGCAGGAGTCTTCTTTAATTGTTCAGAATATCATACTCACTCGTTTCATAATTTTTAGAAATTCCTCCTCCTCATCTTTTTTCATTTCACTTCCTCCCAAGTCAGAACTTTTTTCAACATTCCCTTCATTAACAAACTTTCCTTTTTCTATTTCTTTAGGACCATAACACCTTCCACTTCTCGTTATACTAGTTACTACTCCACCTACTTGGGCATTTGAGGTTTCTCCTATATCTCTTTTCATCTCAACCTCAGTCTCATAGTTCCAAGGTACAGCATGTGTGTCCTTATAAACAAAGGGTGTTGGTTTCTTCAAAGTGATAACTACCTTTTCTGGCTTTGGCGCTTGATTAAGTGGAGGCACTCGAAGCACAAAACGCTCAATCACATTCACCTCTTCAGAAACATTTAGCTTCTTTTTTGCTTGTATAACACCCAGGTTGAGTAATCCCTGTACACGAGCCTTGAAATCCCAATTTTCTATGTCATGGCCAAAGCCTCTGAGTGGTAGTCACAACTCGATTCCATATCACATTTCTCATTTTCCTTCATCATAGATGCAAGTGCCTGATATTGTATCCAACTTCCTTTAAGCCAATGAAAACTTTCTCCATAGGAGTTCGAAGATTCAAGACCCTCTTGATCAAGGGTTCCTCCATTGTCAAAGCATTTACTCGAGCTCCTCCTTCATGATTTGGCATCGGATTGTTAACAATATCTGGCTTTGATTCCTCTTGTAGGTCCAATCTTCCACAAGCAATTAGCCTTCTTACGCGTCTTGAAGGCTTCACAATCTTCAATTGAATGCCCTGCAACTTCCATGTGGTATTTACAAGTTAAGTTGGGGTAATACCAAGCTGGAAATGGTGGTTCTAATGGACGCACAGGACATGGTGAGATCAGGTGAGCATCGAACAATTTTTGAAACAGGTCAGCATTTGAAATGGATAACTTTGGAAAAGGTGGAAGGTTTGGGAATCGATTACGATTCTGGTTTTGGAAATTTGGTCGAGGTGGTGTAGTGTTTGGGTAGTTCTTGGGATATTGTCGGGTTATATGTATAGGCTTGGCGAGTTGGTTGGTATGGTCGTATGTGGATGTTATTGACTTGAGGTTGGGTATATGGGATTGTATTTGTGGTTGGAGTAGTTTGGTATGGTGGGTAATAAGGGATGGATGGTATTTGGGATCTTGGGTGTGTTGAGGCATATCTTGGAATGAAAGATTGCTGACCTTGCACATAACTTACTTCCGCCTCTTTCTTCCTTGGCGGCAATCCTCTTCTGTGTCCTCATTACTCATAGGAAGTTTTCCAGCTTTAGCCAAATTCTCAATTCTCTCAGTTATCAATTCAGAGAAGTCTTTGTATGCTGCTCTGCCATTGCCCCAATATAAGGAGATCCTAAAGTCCCCAAAAAGTACGAACACATTTCAGATGGGATAAGTGGCGGTTGCACTTGAGCAGCTAAAGTTCTCCATCTTTGAGCATATTGCTTAAAGGACTCATCTTTCTTCTTCGCATTGTGCTCAATTGCTCGCGAGTAGGTGCTATTTCCATGTTAAACTTGTATTGATTCATGAATTGGTCAACTAATTCCCTCCAGGAAATTTTGGAATGGTCTAATTGGATATACCACTCTAAGGCGGGTCCAGTTAAACTTTCATGGAAAAAGCTGATAAGAAACTTCTCGTCCTTGGACCATATTGACATTTTTGTGCAGGAACTCTTTAAATGAAAAAGAGGATTACCGCCATCATACTTCGAGAAATCAGAAACCTTGAAGTCTTTAGGAACTACTGGCAGGGCAAGCCCTCAATCTCCATATGACCATAAGTGCTAGGTCCTTGAATAGCTTTGATTTGCTCCTGAATCTTCTTCATCCATTCTTCTCTGAACTTGTCTTTATTCACCTCTGCATGGCTATTTTCTGAGGAAAATGGTTGTTTCTGGATAACAACACGAGGTTGCCCCAAACAGGGGTAGCATGATCGTGTCTCATCAGGATGAATGTTCTCTAATGAATGATAGCCTTCTTCCAATCGGATCACTAATGGCATTGTGGTGGTGGCTGTCCATGAGGGTTATTCAAAATTTCATCCCCATCATTCACCCCTTGGGTAACATTTACAGGTGCATTTAATGCCCCAGGTATGGTTGTCATTGTAGCACTTTGTTGTACCTCAACTGACGTATTCACCATGTCTCCGTTTTGATTAGCCCCAATAAGTCAAGTGACTCCTTCATGGCTCTCATCATTTCTTCCATCCTTGCTTGGTTATTTGACATTTCCTTCAATTTCCCTCTCACTGCATCAACTTCCATGCTTAAATTTCTTCCTACTTCATCATTGGTTGAGTGTACTCTTCCTTAGCTCAGAATTTCCTCCAGCCATCTTTGTCCGAGCTCTGGTATTGTGAATACGAGTTAGATCGGTATCTTCTTTCCTTGGGCGCCCAATGGTGACGAAGTTTTACCTCAAGACTTTTGTATAGTTCTCTAATAGACTTTGGACAAAGAACGAAAGTGATTTTTTTTTTTAACAAAAAAAGACACATCTTAAGCATGTTAAAGAATTTATGTACAAAGGAAATAAGTTAAAGAAGAAAGTATGCTCCCTTTGTGTCCTATCTGGTGAACTATGAACGGCTATCCTATGGTCTCTATAGGCTTTCTACTATGAAGAGTCTCATCAGGTGGATCTATGAATTTGGGATTTACGGCCTCTAGAGTTAAGAACTCTTTTCGAAATGTTATCCACAATATAGGTGAACTTAGATGGACATTCATGAAGAGTCACACTTAGACGAGATTTTCACAATAACCAAATAGGATGTACATCCATATGGCTACTGCCACACAATCTCTTATCTATCTCAAGTTGCACTGAGACCCGGTATAGGGCCCCACTCATGTGTGATTAATGTGTTGTTGTGTGTGAAGGGAGCATACAAACCTGAATCTTAAAACTACCCATGACCAATACCTGCAAAATAGATAATACAAAAGTTGTCCCCCACCTATGATTGTCATAAATAAACAAATAAATAAACAACAACAACAAAAATATTGTACAAACAAATAAAAGAGTATAAAAAGAGAACAATATAAAATAAAAAGTCATCTACCCTAGGGTTTTCATTAAAATTATAAAGAAAAGAAAAGAAAACATACGTTGAAATAAAAGATAACTTTACAAAGAAAAAGGCAATAAAATAAGAAAGAAGAAAAAAAGGAAAAAGAGAAAAAAGGGGTTAATTATAATATGCACAATCAATTATCAGGCTTGACTCTCAAATAGGAAGTCAAGTCGCCATTTGCGCAACCTGGATTTATGGACCTGAAAAAGAATTAACGTTTGAAAATGGAGTCGCCACCAAGTTTATTCAAAATGGAAACATGGAAAAACCATTTATTTTTAACGAAAAGGTCTTTGTAACCAAATTCGAGTTCTGTTGTGCATATAGAGAAGGGTAATTTAATCCTACGCACCCTAGTACACCCGCCCTTAGATGACTTATTGATTTGTGTAAATTATTAATAACCTTCAAAATATGTATTTTATTTATTTTATTTACAAGAAAATGAAAAAACAAACTATTGTTTTTAGGGGAATTCTGAGCATCAAATCGTCACAATTCATATGTCCAAAATATTAAGTTACAAGCCTGAAATTAACATCTTTATTTGAAATAAAATATTTGAAAAATGAGTAACAAAATTAAAATGAATACATGAAAATAAAATGTCTTATGAATTAATAAATATTTACAAATAATAAAATTATTTGATTTTATATAAAGGAAGAAAATACAAAAGAGAACAAATGTATTTTAGGGAAATTTCCAAATCATTAAGTTGTCACAACTCAAATACCCGAAATATCAAATTAACAAGTTGTCACGGCTAAATTAATTCATTTATTCAAAATAAAAAATATTCCCCCAAAGAAATGAAACTTAAATAAAATAAAATATCTCATATTAAAAATTCATTAGAAAAATTATTTACAATTAAGAAAAAAATTATAAAATTTAATTTTGACTTGATAATTTGAATCGCCGCTCCTACGTATCCCTTGGTGCAATAGGAAATTCAAAGTCACGTAGTTCTTTATAAAATATTTGTATGTTAATTGATTTTATTTTTGAAAGGAATTTTAATATCAAGCGTCAAGCTAAATACTCTTGGAATATAGAATTAATAAACGGTTCATTTAATTCTATTGTCAAAATACAATCTATTGATTTAATTTTTTTTTTGTTAAAAATAAAACAAAACATCTAAGAATTCACCTTAAACACAAATTAAACAAAATTTATTATTATTTTTTGTTTTTTTTATATTTTTTTTAAGAACTAACCCAAAGACAAAAACAATTATTTGAATTGGAAGAAATATAGCCCAAAAGGAATTGCCAAAAAAAAATAAATGACAACAACCTAACACTCTCATTAAAAAAAAAATTTAAAACAACCCAAAAGACATGAACAAAACATTTGGTAAAAAATAATAATAATAATAATAAATAAATATTTCAATCCAGAATACACGATACTACTATCTAACATAAAATAAAAAATAAAAGCTTCTACATCTAACATTTTGCACGAACACAAGTTGGAATTTAGAGGTTTCAAAGTTTGGGATTCTATAATAAAAATGGCCCCACACACACAAAAACACAACCACACACACGCACCCACTCACCTCATAAAGGAAAAAAACAAAGCCAAATGAATAAAACAAAACATCACTATGGCTTGACTTTCGTTTACAAAAGCATGGCTAGCAAATTATTTTATATTCAAAAAGATGTTCCTTTGAGATGTCCATGAAGGGAGAGAGAGAAGAGGACGCAGCTGACAAAAGGGAAGGGAAATATGGAAGGCAAGAGGCATGCAAAGGGAGGAGGCAAAGCCACTGCGTTCTGCACCGCGAGGCACAACGGAGCGATGGGCTTGGGTTTCAAGATCACAATGGGGACGGGGAGGACCGCGAGGAAAAGGAGGAAGGAAGCCGCATGAGGGAGGAAGGGAACCGACTCGCAGCGATGACGGTCTGGAAGGAAGAGGCTCGTGGTCATCGAAGGAAGAGGCACGGTGGCGCCGTGACACCACCTCTCCTCCTTTTCGGTTTTTGCTTTCCCTTATTCTTGTTTCTTTTTTTTTTTTCTAAAACAAAAATGTATGTTTGGTAGTGCACTGGAATTGGACTTTCTGTGTATTGTAATGGACGTTGATGATGATGATTTGGATTGTGTTTGGCTGGGATTTACTGATTTTGGCTTTGGTTGGGAATGGTTTTGTATGGTGATTGGTTTGGTTTTTGTTTGTTCATGGCTCAGGAGGCATTATGTCTTTGGGTGAGAATGGTGATTAGAGTTAGAAGATGAAGATGGTTCTTCCCTGCCCCCTCCCGTTCCTGAATATTGAACCCTTTATACACTAGTGTAGGATGAAACTTTTCAAACATGGCAGATGATTTTTGTTGAAAATTTTTTCCAATTGCCTTGATTTTGGGGATTTGATTCGCGAGATTCTTGAAATTTGCATTGTTTTGTTTCGCGATCCACATGACTTCAACACTGCCTTATTTTGCTCAAGAGTTGTTCTGAAAATGGTGCTCCTTTTTCTTTTTTTTTTTTTATAAAAAAGTCAACAACATCATGCGCATGCTCAATGCTCAATTCCTTTTCACTTGGCACCGCTTCCGTTTTGTCTGTTCTTTTTTTTTTGAACTTTTTTTCTTTAAATGAACTGAAAAAGAAATGAAACAAGCCAAAGTTTTTTTTCACAACTCAAAACAAAGACAAAAAGTTGGAATGGGCTGAAAATTTTTTTCAACAACAAACAAACAAAAGACTAAATGGTTTTTTTTTATTTAACAATTTATAAACTAAAAAAAAAATGGGCTTACAAAAATAACAACTAAAAATGAAACGGACTAACAATTCTTCAAATGAATAGACCAAATATTTTTTGTGAAATCCTGCAAAATCTACGCTTGCACCACCTTGCTCCTGTTCCTGCCCAACCTCCTGCACATAACATACAAAATTGTGTTCAGCTTCTACAAAGGTTAAAGCACAGGACCACAGCCTGCCCCTGCACGTTTAACCTTTCATTGGAAATAACACAAACAAGCTAAAACTAAATTTTATACATAATAATGCATTAACCAGAAGTCAATTTTTCTATTATACATAATAATAATAATAATAATAGCAAATCTTCTAATCCTGGTAAGAAAATGTAATATAAACTATTATGAGGAAATCATGGAAGAAACGAAATTCTAAGCATGTTGTAAAAGGCAATACTCAATCACCGTTGTTAAGTTGTGGTAAAATTTGATTCGGCTAAGTTAAATGAATAAACAAAGCCAAGAAAAGAATCCACTTTTGATCCCAAAATGAAATAGTGATTACATCAAGGAGGGGAATCTATCCCTTAGTTATGAGTTCTTCAAATATTAAGTGACAATAAGCTTTGGACTAGGATTGAAGATGAAATTATGATTGATAAAGGGTTGAAAACAATACAACATCAACAACAAAGCTATAAAACATGGAAACGGTAATACAAAGTTGATGAACTACACTACACTATGCCTAAAAGGAAAAGAAAAGGTAAACTAAGATAAAAGTAGTAAAAGATGTGTGTGTGTGACTTGTCATGTCCTCTTTCATCCGTCTTTGATCTTTTTTATATTGACTTCAAGATCTTCTCAATTAAACAATTGTCCACGGTAACTGTTCCTAGGTTAATTTGTATTTCAACATGTGCCAAACGATTACCATGACTTTAAATCATATGGTTAACATGGCTACAACTTTATTCTGGATGCACCCCCAAATGCCAAAAACTGTTCCCACTCAACTTTGGCCACGACACACAACTGACGTAACACGCTCTCCGCTGGTTTAACCACTCCATGCATAATCTTGCCATGGCTTACAAATACCATGGTATATTTCTTGCTGTTGTAACTGCTCCCACTTCACTTTGACGTGGCTCATGGCTTGTTTCAAGGATATTGATGCTGGTTAATGAGCCGTGACATTATACGTAGGCACAATATAACCCTCATGGGCTTAATACTTTGATCAGCCCACTTTTATTTTGATGATAACAACTATATAACTCTATTTCTCTTAATTATTATCTAAACATCTTTCATATATATATATATATATATATATATATATATATATATATATATATATATATATATTCATGCTAAAAAAGGTTACATGATTCATGTCTTATAATAATAATTTGAAATAACTCTACAAATCATAACTAACAGATTCCATAGATCATGCTTAACTCATTTTCAATAAGTTTATATTTCTGGGGAACGAAACAAGTTAAATAGCATGTAGGCATCAATAATGGTTCCACGTACTTCAAAAATGTAATTTTCATGATATAATCAAAGAAACATAAATTTTTTAATCTTGACATAGTTTATAAATTCAAATACAGTGATTAAAATGCTAGGAAAATATCTATAATGTCCTCAAATAAGTCATTAGCTTAACTCATTTATTGGAGAACCAAATGTGAGGGAACTTACCTTGAAAGGTAGAAATAACACCAACAATTGTCATAAAATCAATAACAACATCAAACCTAGGGACAATTTTCGGGAGGAAACATCATGTAAAATTCTTGCATGAGGAGATTACCCTTACCCAAGAGGATTGGATAGAGGGACAAGCTTGGATTTTAAGTGAGAGGGAAAGGGAAGGGCTTGGAGGGTTTAGGGTCCATATTTGAGGGCTTAGGACTGGTTATGAAGTGTTTATATAGGGTAGGAGTATCATTTAATAAAACTATATTTTTCTGATATAGAGGGCTCGTCATAGCGAGCCTGGCAGAAGCAATACATCCCGAGCATGCACTACACTCGCTAAGGCCAGTCATCCTCGTTAAAGCGAGTCTATCTACAAAAAATTTTCTGCTTTTTTGCTTTTTTCAGTTTTCTTAACAATGGATCGATTCCAAAGTATCTTAAAGCTATATAAGACTCTATACAGGACGCGTGGATCTGGAATATTACATTAGTAGCTAATTAGTTTTGGAATCCATCTGTATAGATACAAGTTTTATCAATAACAACATATTTATTCATTCTTACCTATCTTTGCAATCATACTTTCACCTCTGCAATTCCGGATGCTTTTGTATGGTATCACGGGCTTTGTTGCGCCACTCCTGATTAAGGTAGAATCAATCTACTTCAACTACTATTTCTTCTCTGTTCTTGAAGCTCGCTTATGGAAAATCCAACAATTGATTCTTTGAGCTACAAGGAGGCGGCACCATCAATTCCCCCAAATCCCATTTCCTTATCACCATTGTGCCATGGTGGGGATTATTGCAATAGACATGCATATAGCAAGTCCCTTGTGAATGTAACACAAGTTCCTCTACATAATTAGGACTAGTTTAAATCTAACATAAAAAAGGTGTAAAAAACACTGATCGTGAACAATACGTTAATAAATTGTTAGTTATAATAAGGAATTAAAAAAGAGTGTAAATAAAAAGCATACCAGCTTCACTTGATGCGTTGATATTTGATATTCCCCAAGGTTCTTCAATTCTTCCTCGTAAAGTAATGGTGTGTAAATAGTTTGACTAATATGGCATCGTCGGTATGGATTGATCCAAGACAAACTGATGCTTGACTCTATAGGGTTGGTCCCATATTACAAAAATCAGGGATGGTGGCAGCAATTTCTTCTATGTATGGCTGCCACGTAATGTGAAAAAATATTTATAATGACGTTAGTTAAACTACAACATAAATCAGTTATTTAAATATACATAAGTTAGTACTTACCTCATCCCTTTTCAAATTATCAAATACATGATATAAAAATGTAGCATGTGCAAGGGAGAATCTGACCACCTTATGTTTATGTGACCTATTTAAATACAAAACTTATGAGTAAGTCATAAAATCTATCCTAATGTGCAATAAAATGAAAATAAATAAAAATATATAATAAATAACACTTACTAAAATCCCAATCGACAAAAGTGTGTGTGGCCAATAGCATATCCATGCAACAGTGCATCATCAGTATCTTCAACCAATGAAGGGTAAGGACGATGGAATCTATGTCATGCCTATAGGATTGTAGAATTATTGTAACTAATTAGTTAGTCACCACAATAATTAGTAGCCAATTAGAGCTAGGTAATCCAAATGTATAGATACATGTCTGAACAATAATAACGTAGATTTATTTATTCTTACCTATCTTTGCGACCTTAGATACTTTCACCTCTGCAATTTCATATGCTTTCATATGGCATCACGACCTTTGTTGCGCCACTCTTGATTGAGATTGAATCAATCCACTTCAGCTACTACTCCTCTATTCTTGAAGCTTAGTCATGAAAAATCCAACAACCGATGATCCTTAGATTATGGAATACGCAACTTAGTATTTTTCTCCCTTCCTCTTAAAGCATCAACATTAAATTGAAATGGCATATCGTCGAGGTAAAGATGCTTGAGAGCTTCCAAATTTTGAATATCATTTGGCACTTTCACCATTTGAGGGATTGGCCCCAGAGACAAATTTTCAAGGTTAGGTAGTGCCCCTTTATCTATCTTTAATGTTTTCAAGCCATCATCTCGTAAGTCTAAATCTCTCAATTTCATAAACCATCCAGATTTAAAATATAGCTCTTTGTATTCAGAAGAGTTGATAAGAAAGAGATGCAACAATTCTGGCAAACCTTTAAGAATAGGCAACGGATCTTCAGCCAGTCTTGACCCAGACAAGGCTAACTTAACAAGACCTTTAAGTTTAGGAATCCATTCTGGCAATCTTTCTAGACGCCCATCTAGGTAAAGACGTTGTATGTTAACAGGAAAATTAACTAATGATTGCAACTCAAGAACATGCTCTTCAGCAGCCTTGATTGCTAGTGTGAAAAGATGGGGCATGTTCTTTATGGCATTGCAAAGAGTATTTCCATTGTCTCTGCTTAAATTTGAAATGCCCAACCCTCTCATATTCTTCAGATTCTCCATTTCTCTTATAACACCATCCCCATCAATTGTATCAATCATCGCTAGACGTTGCAAAGCTGTTAAACCCCCTATTCCTTCCTTCAGTTTCATGCCATTATTCACATAACTCCATTGTGCACTGAAATCACAGGAATAAGATAAAAGATGCTTCAACTTAACAAGCCTGTTAATTTCTACGGGCAACTCACACACTTGGGTATCTTTTAGGTTTAGAGTTTCTAGCTTTTGAAGCTTTCCAATGAACTTGGGAATGGTCCTGATATTTGTGTTCTTTACATTCAAATACTTTAAGTTCAGTAAGTTCCCTATAGCTTCAGGAAGATGATCAAGAGCAGAATTTTCGAAGTCTAATGTCACCAACAGCTTCGAGCAGGAAAGCAGTGAATTCAATGTAGAATTTGGGAGTTGTTTAATATCACTGATGATACATGACCGCACTCGACCATAATTTTTATCCTTTTCAATAACAACACCTTCATGGATTGATAAGCGTCTAGTCCATTCATGCATTCTAAATTGTTGACCCTTTGCCACTTGGCCAAAGTTCAACTCATCACACTTCTTGCTGATAAAGTTGTGCATCAAATCATGGACCCTAACGCTTTTAACTCGTCCATCGACACTAGAAACTTTAACCAAACACCTACTGATGAGCTCAGCCAAGTATTCTTCTGCTGCTTCCTCTAGTGTTTGATTTTCATACAACTCATTTTCATTTACAAACCCCTCTGCTACCCACAAACGAATGAGTCTTGTACGCGTGAGGGTGTAGCCCTCAGAAAAAAGGCCAAAGTACAAAAGGCATAACTTGAGATGGTAGGGAAGATCATAGTAACTTTCTGATAAGACTTGGTAGAAACCCTTAAGATGGGGATCGCTTGAGAATTTTGAGCGAAGACTATCATATACATTTTTCCATTCAGATACATTTTTCCTCTTGATTGAAAGGAGACCAGAAATAGCCACAATAGCAAGTGGCACTCCTTCACACTTCTTAACAAAGCTTTTAGACAAATCCTTCAAATCTTCAGGGCAGCCTTGGCGATCAAATTGAAATGCCTTTAAATGGAAAAGTTTCAAGGCATCTTCTGCCTGCAAAGGTTCCAATTCATGGATGTAAACTGGAGAAGAATGCTGACAAAACTCAGCTACTCTCTTATCCCTTGTGGTGATTATCCTACAACGGTTGTTGCTATTGGCAGGTAATGCAAATTCTACAGCTCCCCAAAAATCTATTTCCCATACATCATCAAAGACGATCATATAGTTCCTTCCTTCTAAATATTCTCTTAGTTTTTCTTGCAAAGTATCCTTGTCCATTACTTCCTCTCTATTTTTTTGGTAGCATATTTTTTGCCATCATTCTTGTACAAGGATTGCAGCAGAGTCTTCAGGAGGTGTTCCACTTGGAAAGAACGAGATACAGCGATCCAGGCACAACATTCAAAAGACTTGTTCTCCTTATATTTATTGTATACATTCTTCACAATAGTTGTTTTGCCTTCATAGAAATATTGAGAAGAGATAATTCAAATTAGAAAAAGGTTATGGTGTCTCAAAAACCCTTTACATATAGATATGTAGGAGGAGAAATGTTATTTTTCCTATATACTATTATTCAGTATTCATAAGAAAAAAATGAAGAGTTAAAAATTTTGTTACATTTTATTTATTAAAATAATGTGACATAATTATTAATTTAAATAAATAAATTGCCTCTATAATTTTTATTTTATTTATCAAGCATCTTTATATAAACTCTATTAAAATTATATAAACATAATGGCCCACGAAATTAACATTATATATATATTTTATGTTAGTGGGCCGTTATGTTTTAATCGATTGAAGCAAAAAGTTGGCAGATATAAATGGGATTGAGTGCATGTTTGATAAATTAAACATGCTTATAATAATATAAAAACAATGTTTTGAATAGAAAGATATTTCAAAATAATTTATTATGTTCGGGTTAAAAAAAAAATTGAAAGTACAAATTATAATTTTAAGCATATTAAAGTATTTTAGAATTACAATAAATTTTTTTCTGAAACTTTTGAATATAAGTAGAAGGTGATAATTTTAGAATTATGATAGTTTTACTAAATTAAACCTAAGTATAAAAAATTGAATAATATAAATATAAAATTTCACACAAGCTATTTTTATTTTTGATAATAACACAAGCTATTTTTATTATCATTACTTTAGTAATTTTTTCATACAATATTAACAAAACACCCTGTTTTAAAATTATTTTTAAGTTAAATACATCTAAATATAAAATTGATATTTATATAATTGATTATAAAGCAATAATCAATTTAACTTACAATTTTAATCTCAATTTTACTGTTTTACAGTTAATTCAAATACACCTTGAAGAAGAAAAATTATTTCCTCCTAATGCCTATAAGACTCAAAAATTTAATTATACTACAATAGCATAAAATGGTATGGTAACATGAATGAAGATATTTATTAAGGCAAATTACACTAATATTTCTTGAGGTTTAGTGAAATTCAATCAAACTTCTCTTTATTTGTGCATGTGGCATTGACCTCCCTTGAAGTATTGTTTATTATGTGATAGAAGAAAAATCAATGTAATGATTTTATAAATTCAAGATAGGTTGATGTATTGATTTCATAATCTTAAAGACCTCCAAGCAAAATTTACAAATATAAGGGAGGTGAGTTGAATTTGAATTAACCTTGATAGGTCAATGTAATTTGCTATTATATTGGAAGTCTTCCTAAATAATAATTAAAATCACAATACTCTAAAGTATAATCTAAATATATTGTATTTCAGTTATAGTAAATGTCACTCATTAAAAATTTTAACCATTACACATACATATAATTAATAAATAATTTGGAACCAAATAATGTAAACATAAATACGTATATTTTAATTGGAGAAATTTTTGTTAAGGAGAGAATAAGTCAAATGTGAAGAAAAGTAAACAGAATCAATATGAGAAATTGATAATTTGATATGTTAGATTAAAGGTTACTTGATCACGTTATATGTTTGATCTAACTTATAACCACATTAATTTTCAAATTATTTCCTAGTAAAGTGTATCATAATCTTAACCTATTAAATAATTCAAATGTGAAATTATTTATTTATTTAATTTAAAAATAATTTTACACTTTATTAAAAGCTTTAAATATACTTCCTGTTATTGAAAAATAAATGAATTTTTGTTTTAGTTCCTAAAATATTTTTGTTTAGTTTGAGTCCAAACATTTTTAAAACTATTTGATTTAGTTCTTTCACACATGATTGTTGACTGTCATGTGCTATTGAATGACCAAGACCAATTTATATTTTTTTAAAAGATCAATAAGATTAATCCTTACAATTAAAATCACAAAGATTATGTTATCATTAGTTAACATATTGTACCATTATTTCAACGCAAATCTAATAAAATTCAAATATAAACTATTTATAGCTGAATTTTAGATTTGTAGGTGTAAGATTCAATTATATTTATTTATATTTTAGTATATGCTTGGATGATAATAGATAATAAAAAATAATAATATAGAATATTTTTCTATTATCAATATATTAAAATTAAACACATAATAATAATAATAATAATAATAATAATAATAAAATTATTTTGATGCACAGCCTATCTAAAATTTTTATACATTACCATTTAATTAAATATTTCCATATACACATAACTTTTAAAACAGGAGAGAGTTAAGCATATTTTGTATCCAGCACAATTAAACTCATAATAAAAAAATAGTAAAATAAAATAAATAAATAAAAGATAAAACATTGAGAAATATTTGGTGTACAAATAAACCTACAACATACTATGCAGAGGAAGATAAATAACACTGTGCTACAGTCATTTTCTTTTGGCCTCCACAATATTATTTGTCCTTTTTAACCTAGTGTAAATATAGCGTACGTATATATGTACACAAAATATTTCTCAAAAACATTACCAAGTCCTCCTTCGCCTACCACGGCGATGACAGTGCGCTTGCTTTCTCCATTTATCAGCCAATCGTTGAGTAAACTCTTGGCATAGTCAACGCCCACAAGTTCATCTTCCTCAAGAAAATGTGCACCCATTCGAAGGTCAAGGCGTGCACGTGTAGGCAGCGTGTTCGCAACACCATTTTCTGCCAATGGACTAAGCCCAAGAGTTTCTTTCTGTTCCTTGAGCCTTCGTATTGATGCCGTGATGTTCACAATGTCACGTGTGAACATATGGCGGGGTACCGCGGTTCTCATGACGAAACCAATCTTGGAGAGCACGGCAGCACTTCGGTGCCTTATATATGTTTTAAAGGAGAAATATAGCCTAATAACTTAACTAATCACAATAAACAAACTAAACTACTACCTCCATTTTTGAAATACTTGGCCAGTTTTCAGTGTTTATGGATTAAGGAAATGATTAGAAAAATCTCAATTTTAAGAAAATTTGGGTGTGTTTTGTCAAATTATCCTTATCGTTTACCTCTTTCTTCTTCAACTATCTTTTATATTTTTTTCACTTAGTCTTTCTCATCTACCATTTAACAGAGGCATAGCCGAAACAATAATTAATATTAACTAAATTTCTTAAATGAAAGTATTTATGCAAAATTAAAATTTTTAAGATCGGACAAATATTTCCGAATGGAAGGAATAGTTTACAATTACAACTAACGAACGCACCTTTGTCTTTGAGGTCGCTTGGGCGCCACTCTGAACAAATAGAGGTCGACGGCATCTTGGATACCAAAAGCAGCTTGTCTCAGTTGCTTGACCCACTCTTTCACGGCGGGCGTGCCCAGCTCTGCCTTGGCGTCCGCATCCTTTAGGTACGCTTGTATCAGTTGCAGCTCATTTCGGACAGCTTCAATCTTGTTGCGCACATCTGTGAGCAGCATCACTTCATCATTCAGCAATGGGATCAGCTTCACTATCAAATTGCCTACATCAACTGATGCCATCTCAACGCGGAATTGGAAGGAGAGAGGGAGGGAGTTGATTGATTCAGGAGGAGGAGGAGAACAAGAAATGAAAGGAGTTATGAGGGGTGGGTGCGTGGGTGAATGATTAATGAATCTTGAGAGCATTTAATTATATTGCAGAGCAGCGCAAAAGCCAAGCAGAGCAAGCAGTCAACCACACGCGACAGCTCCAAAATGCTTCAAGTCGTCGGAAATACATGTGAAAGGAACATTGGGCCCACATTGTTCGTCTAAAAATGTTAAAATATATTTTAAAACATTGAACCAGGGAGTTAAAATATATTTTACATTAAGTTTTAGGTTGAAACCTCACCGCAAAAAGTATAATTTCATAAGTGTTAGACACAATATATATATTATGAATTTGGAGCTTTAGATTAATAGAGTGAAGATGATCTCACTTTAAATTTTATTGATTTAAAGGTAAGAATTTGAAATCCTCATTCTAGAGGGACACTTGCCCTTATATTATAAAAAAATATTTTTTATATTCATTATTTATGGGTCATTATGGACACACTTCTATCTATCATTGGATTGTGCAACTAGTTTGGGATCCACATCTAATTCAATTATAAATAAAAGTGTGTCATAATAATACAAAATATGAGTATAAATAATATTACTTATATTATATTGGGATAGTATCCTGCATGATTGAGCTCATAACAAAAAAAAAATATATAAATATAATAAAATAAAATAAACAAAAAATAAAACATTACCAAGTCCTCCTTCGCCTACCGCGGAGATGACGGTGTGCTTGCTTTCTCCATTTATCAGCCAATCATTGAGTAACCTCTTGGCATCGTCAACGCCCGTAAGTTCATCTTCCTCAAGAAAATGTGCACCCACTCGAAGGTCAAGACGTGCACGTGTAGGCGGCGTGTTCCCAACACCATTTCTATCGATGGACTGAGCCCAAGAGCTTTTTTATGCTCCTTGAGCCTTCGTATTGATGCTGTGATGTTTACCATCTCACATGTGAACTTATGGTGGGGTGCTACGATCCGTTTAGTTTCAATTTTTAATTTTTAGTTTTTATTTTAAAATTTTTTAGTTTTCTGAATTTTATAAAAAAAATACTAAAATATAAAAATAAAAATTAAAAACTAAAAATTAAAACTAAATAGGCTCTGCGATTCTCATGACGAAACCAATCTTGGAGAGCACGCCAACACTTCGGTGCCTTCTATATGTTTTTAGGAGAATTATAACTTAATAACTTAACTGATCACAATAAACAAACTAAACTACTCCTTCCATTTTTTAAATATTTGTCCAATTTTAAATATACTGATTAATTAAGAAAATGATTAAAAAAATCTCAATCTTCGGAAAATTTATGTTTATTTTACCAAATTATCTTTACTATTTTGTCTATTTACCTCTCTTTTCTTCAATTATCTATTGTATATGATCCATAATATAAATCGATTAAGATTATATAAAGAACAAAGTGGTTATTAGATTTCATTAATCTTTTAAAAAATAAAAGTAAAAGATAAAAATACCCTTATCACTTATTATAAGTTATTCTCCATTAAATAATCATACCTATATTCATTCATTCTTGTTCATCATAAATATAGGAATATAATGTACAAAAGATAATTAATTTTTCTTAAAATATGAAAATGACTTATATTTTGAATCAGATAAAAATTAAAAAATGACTTATATTATGATTTGAAAAGAGTATCATATTTTTTTTCCACTTATCTTCTCTGTCATTTAAGAGGGTGTAGCTGAAAAAAAATATTATCTAAATTTGTTAAATGAACAACTATTTATTGAAAAATAATTTTTTTAAGGTCGGACAAATATTTTCGAATGGAAGGAATAGTTTACACTTCACAATTACAACTAACTAACAGCCTAATCTAAAAACTTTGTAACGAAATCAGCAAATTGTAACTAACACACACACGGCTACCTTTGTCTTTGAAGCCACTTGGGCGCCACATTGAACAAGTAAAGGTCGACGGCATCTTGGATGCGAAAAGCAGCTTGTCTCAGTCGCCTGACCCACTCTTTCACGGCGGTAGTGCCCATCGCCGCCATGGCGTCCGCGTCCTTCAGATATGCTTATATCAGTGACAGCTCAGCTTGGACTGCTTCAATCTTGTTGCGCACATCTGTGAGCAGCATCTCTTCATCATTCAGCAGTGGGATCAGCTTCACTATCAAATTGCCCACATCAACTGATGCCGTCTCAACACGGAATTGGAAGGAGGAGAACAACACCAAGAAGAATGAATGATGGAGTAATTCCTTTCGTTCTTCAATAGTAATTGTTCTTTTTAAAAGTTTCCTTTCACTATAAATAATTATCTATTTATAAAATTTAATTAGTATTAATTATTCCTTTCTAATAATATCCTTATTATATATTATTGGAGAAGAAGAGAGAAAGTTAGAGTATTAAAAAGAAATAAGAATAATATAGTCAATTACTTTTAACTTTATCTAATATTGATGCTCTTTCAATTATTTTTATAATCTTAATGAATATTTAAAATTGGATAATTATTAAATAATGAAGAAAATATTAGTCATTTTTAATAAATTAGTTCATTGAAAAGTCAGTGTATCTAACTAAATTTTCAATGAATCAATTTATCCGAAACATACTACTTTTAATTCTTTGACATATGCTCTTGTAACACTTATTAAAAGACATAAAACATTTTTAAAATTTTTTTAAATGTATTGGATCTCTTGAATTTTGCAGGATTTAAATAACAACGATGTTGTTTTACTATTAGCATTAATTCATTGTCTCTGTCCTTTGAATTCAATGGCCACGGTTGGAGCCTACAAGAACGAGAGCGGAATTAAAGTGACGGTGGAAGTCGTGAGAGTTAGATGATGAATAAAGACGACCTGAAAAGAAAAATGAAAACGCCAAGAAGCCCAGAGATGTGATTGGGGATCACTTGCACACTCTTTGTCCTCAGTCTTTCTTATACATTCTGAAATTACAATCAACCAATATTTATCTAACACCAACCATTATACATAATAAAATTGTTATATATACCATAAAGATTCGATATAATTTATAAATAAGGCAAGTATAAAAGGATTTTTTACATAGATATCCAAACAAATATTAACATATTGGTAAAAAAAAAAATTAGATTCAATCACCTAGTATATACATTCAAAATCTTATAAATAAAAGCATATAATTCAATGATAGTATAAAAAATGCATCAAAATTAAACTCATATTAACTTACCTCTCACCCTCCCACTATTGTGTAAGGTTTCGAGTTTGTGACATCAAATCATTAATCGATAATGATGAACTTCTTCTAGGCATGCAGCAAGAACAAAATCAAATTTTATTTCTCTTTTTGTTCTTAATATTTTCCTCTGATAAATATTTTTTCTTTTTTGTTTTCATTTTCTTGACCATGCTCGCAGATTCTAGTCAGCATTTCCATATTTTGCTTGATTTAGTATTCCATCTAAGATATTGCTGGTAGACTTCTGAAATATTGGCTACGTCTTTCACTTTGGTAGAGTACCTTATAGTATGTAGAAAGACCTATTATTTACACATTGTGTCATTGATTACCTTCATAAGAAGTTTACTTAACTATCCAAGAAGTTGAACTTTTTGCCTTCCTTTTCCGTGTATTTTTTCTTATACTAAGAGTATGTTTGTGAGTTGGAATTTTGGAGGGAGAGGATGAAGAAAGAATTTATAGTATAACTTTACACTATAAACCCTTTATTTCCCTCATTTTCCCTTCAAAATCTCAACTGCAAATATATCATAAGGGTTAATTAGATCATCTGGCGGTAAATCCCACAAGACACTGTCTGAGTTGAATATATTGGATCCACTTCCAATTTCTTTTGAAGCCTCAATGTCATCTCCATTTTCTTCTTCAAGCTTTCCTTGTAACTGTCTTTGCTGATCCATGGTTCTGCATGCGCTTCTATTACACACACTTTCGCTAAATGGTGATGCATCATTCTCTTGGTTGCCACAAGATGCAGGACCAAATTGAAACACTGACATTGTGGGGAAAGCAAAACTTGCAGATGCAGCTGCAGTGGACTCACAAAGTTGTGTAGCCTTTGACAGGCCAAGCTTACCCTGTTCAACACTGTTGAACTTTTCTTCTGGTTTACAGTTCATGTAATTGGCAATGCTATTATTTCCAAGTGCTGCAGTGGAACATTGGGCCTGGTAGTTATTTTGCTTCTTGGTAAGAAGGTGGAGAACAACATCTTTGAAGCAGCCATGTGCTGCTTCAGCAAGGAGAGCTGCCTGAGGGGGTGCCAATGTTGTTGCAATTTCAGCCACAAGGTGGGAGAATGGCTCGTGTGTGACAGGGTCAATACCCATGCCTGATAGTTTCTTCTTCAGCTTGGTGTTCCAATGATTCTTTACATCATTGTCAGTGCGTCCTGGAAGCTGGTGTGCTATCAGTGACCATCTGAAAAAAAAAAAATCCATTTGAGTAACCATTAAATGCAATAATATAATAATAATAATGATGGTAAAATAAAGATAACAGTCCTTAAACTGCAATGCAAGTAACAACAACTGTAAAGAGATGATGTGCAGATTTTATGTACCGGTTACCAAAAACTGAATGAAGCTTCACAATGGTTTTCTCTTCAGCATCTGAGAATTGGCCGTGTTTAAGATCAGGACGAAGGTAATTAGTCCACTTTAGCCTGCAGCTCTTTCCACATCTTTGCAGGCCTATTTCATGATTTTACCACAAGTATGTTTTACTTTACATTGATAACATATATATAATTTTTATACATAGTCATTGTATAACATCTTTATACTATCATCTAATAATGTATAAATATGTCATTAAAACAGTTTGATTGTTACCATAGCTAACCAAAAAGTCATGTACAAGATAAGATGTATTGAGAGTGTCATGCAAAACCAGCATTCTTGGGGATGAGCTGCCAGTTGCGTGTTCCTTGTTGAGCAATGTAGGAGGAGAGCTTCTTGTCTTCCTCTGGTGTCCACTGTCCTCTTTTCACATTGTCCTTCTCACAGCATGGAATGCGCCCCATTTTCTGTATTTCTCTTTTACTTGTTAATTCTCTTTTCCCAAACGAAGTGCCGATATGGAAGTATCAAGTATAGGACTAATCTTTCATCCACAACTTGAGAACTCTACCAGTCTTTCCAATTCTTTTAGGCAAAAAGGGAAGACGTGGAATATTTCTCTGTTTTGGTTTCTTTAATAATTTTCTGGTAGTGTTATTCCTGCTATTACTTTATATACATAAGGGTCCAAATTAGGATTACATAGGCTACATGGTAATTGGCAAATTAAGGCCTAAAAAGGCATCAAAGGTGCGTGATTTTACTATAAGTATTCAACGCTGTGGAACATTTGTGAGAGAGGCAGGTTGCTCATCCATAAGATGCCCGGTCAACTCCTCTATCCGTTGATTGTTTTGATCAAAGTTTGCATGCTGGCTAGATCCTCATCCTTGTTTCACAGGCGGGGCTTTCTTTTCTTCACAATACTTGTTTAAATTTTTGCTTATGTTCGTTTTCTTATTTATTGTGAGTCACTTCTGCATTGCATAGTAAACTTTGAACAATGTACGAAAATATTGGTGATAACAAACAATAAAACTTGCAAAGAGCTGTTGCCAATGACTATGGAACTGACTACTAGTTTCTCAAAAAGATCATGCCAAGAAGGGCATAAGATATTAAGCTTCTACAATTGAACTACGCCGTACAATTTAGTGTGAATTTGGATTAGCCTTTTTAAATTCAAAACAGCTTATAATCTTAGCTTCCCGAGAAAGCTTTTGAAAAAATAACAATTGTTTCTCAAAATTAATACCAAACATGCCTTTACAGTCTTCAAAAACTTGAACAGCAAAAGCATGCGTTCATCTATATTCTAGGCATAACCCTTTCCTCGGCTCCAATTCTTGGAGATGTCTTAAAGCTTGGTGTCACTTGTCAGCTTAATTTTGCAGTAATTATTCCTTCAATGGATCCACTAAGAGTGAACAAGCCAAACAGAGAGCCAAAAATACTGAGAGTTCGAAGTATGACCCACTTAGTCGTCCACGCTTCAGTACCAGACAAACCCAAGTACATTTCCACTGGAAAATATATGGTTAATGGCCAAAAGATTATGCTGCCGAGAACTCCCAAAATCTGATTGAAGTAGGGGAAAATCAACCCAATCACGGTGGTTGATGCAACATAAGCAGTTCGGAAAGACAGCCTCAGAAAATTCAGTTCAAATGCTGGCAGCAATGGGGGTTTCAAGAAATATGTGTGATTCACAAATTCACTGTCTGGGAATCTAAAACGGAACCAATTCTCAACAGTGGCAAAAGGTGGCTGGCTATACACCTACACCGAAACAAGATAGAAAACATAGTTATTAACAACATGAATTCTATGGTAGCAGATAAACTAGACAGCAGATACATTGCCCTTTAGGCAGAACTTGCAAATGTGCAGCAGGCTATGTTGATTTCAAAACACTTTACTCCAAGACATGTGATGAAGAACATGGAAATTGAAGAGGCATACAATGGAAGCACCATATAAAATTTGATGTTTAATATCTTTATATTATATTTATGTACCTGATATGCACCAACTAGGTGAACCACTATGAAAGCGTTAGCAAAGTCTACGAGCCAATAATACTTAGAGGACCCGAAACCTGTTAAAAGGTTTCCTGGTGTAGCATTACCTAATGCCGCATATCCAGCACATCCACAACCGAGGTAGAAGAATGTTGTGATAGCGACTGATATTAGAGAGGCCTTCTTCATGGTTTGGTTTTCAGGTGGAGGTGACTTCAAAGTATCCTTCAAGAATTGTGGCAAGTTATATCAACCTTTATATAATTGTTAATTGTTTTGTACTTTTACCCCAAGGCTGTGGCAAAGATACATGAGATCACAGGGTAGAGATACCTGTATTTCCATAAGAATTGTTGAGAAGGGATAGGAATATGATATGTCACCAAGTGCTTGAGCTACCAACCATAACTTTTCATTGCCACTTGAGGCAGTGGTTCCTTCAATGCTACCCTCAGCATGTCCTTTTTCTGAGCAAATTATTATAAGAAAATTGCATATAACTGTCCATGCACAAGCTAGTTATGGTGTGTCTGAAGTTTGACACCATTAATCAGATACTAAGCAGACCTATGATTTGCACAATGGAAAGCCCCATTCCTATGAAAGAATAAGCAAATGACATGATTGCAGCAAGGACTGAAAGCCATTCAATGTTATGGAAGTTGGGTATCTGTGAGAGAACAATTTGTATAACACCAAAAAGCAGCATATAGTATGCATCTCCAAATTCAAATGCTGCTTCATGCCCTTTGTTGTGGTATCAATTTGAAATTAGGATTGCTCTGCAGCCACAAATACACATAATAGCAGACTAAATTAGTTATAGTGAGATTATAGGGATAGATTCATAGTTCCCTAGTGCAAGTGATGAGAAGTCTTATTTTGCACCTTATGCTGATAGCTGATGTAATGACAAAGGCAAATCCAAAACCATATAAGCTTATATTCACAAGAAGGCCTCATAGTCGTCCATCCCTTAGTCCTGTAACAATCACCCAGGATCTTGTAATAGTAATCTTGTCTATGGTAATATACTTATATGTTGCTCAAAATGTGGTGCTATCTTTGACTAGAAGATAGAAAAACTCCAGATGAAATATTAACAAATGACACAGCAAACTTAGGTTGTTGAATATTTTTCAAAAATTCTAGATGTAATAGCAGTCTTCTGATAAAAGCAATATTTTTCTTTTCCTAAACCCTAAAGTTCCACTGAGCAAATAATAATATAATAAATCATCACTTTACTTATTAGATACAATGTTATAACCGTCATTAATTTGCGTATAAGAGATTTAAGGAGGCAAACATATGACATGTTATTAAAATGCTATAGGCAAGCTAAATGAAGCTATTTTGGAATATATTAAACTCATTTTAGTGTTTAAAATTGTACAAAATAATCACTTTATGACTTATAATAGAGATTTAAATGACTCCTTTTGTGAATTTCAACTACCAAAATGAGTGATTTTAAACTCTATTCCACTTTAAACGACATATACATCACTTAACATTATATTAGCATGTCAATGTGTAATTCTATTAGTTTTTAAAGAATTACATATATACAAGGGACTAATGTGTCCTATTATTAAAGTCTTAGAGGACATTAATTAATTTCAGTTTTTAAGGACTAAATAGTCTTGCGAAATTTTCTTGAGGGGCTACATTAGTTATTTACTCTAAAATTTATTATATATTCTATATATTTATTGAACATTATTTTCAAGATTAGTCATTTAAAATAAATTCTAAAAGAAATTTAAGTAAACTGTTGAATAAGATGAACTAGGCTTCTTAATTATTGGCTGATCAACTATTTACATGGCTTAAACCCCTTATCACTAATTTGCTTTGTTGGTTGTCAAATTGGAATTTGAAAAAGAGTTATGTTATTTGTCCTCACTATACATGGAACACCATATCGACTCACATCTATCCACCATTGGATGAGGTGTGAACCCTATTTAAGTGGAATTTACATCCAATTCAATGGTGGATAAGATGAAGTTCAGTACGATACTCTATATATAATGATCAAATAACATGTTTCTTTGAAAAAAGGAACATGGTATAATAAAAGAGAGAGAGAAAGGAGAAAGGGATGGCCAAAATTCCTTTGGCCATTAACTAACTAGTTACACCCATGGAGGTAACTCAACATAGTCCAAGTCATTTTTTTTTTTTTGAATTTAAAGGGAATAATCTCAATTGAGTTACAAAAGCATTCTTATTCTTGGAACATAAATAAGAGAAAATGCTACAAATAACTTGAGTTTTACTTTTAGTTGAATAGTTAACCAATAACTCATGTGATTTCATGTCAATGTCATTTTCATATGAAAACATTAAGTAACTTACTAAAGCTTTCGCCCTCCGCAAGTACAGAAGACACTGATGCATATCATATCCAATTTCATGGCCATGAGACACAGTATATCCCACGATATTTGATCTATGGTTGCTACCAAAGCCTCAGCGAGTCCCTGTCCTGTTCTTCTTTTCCTGCTCAACTTCCTGCACATAACATATCAGTTTCTACAAAGGTTAAAGTACAGAACCACAGCCAGCCCCTGCACGTTTAACCTTTCATCAGGCACAACGCAAACAAGCTAAAACTAAATTTTATACATAATAATGCATCAACCAGAAGTCAATTTTTTTTATACACAATAATAATAATAATAATAATAACAACAACAACAACAATTCGTCTAATCCTTGTAAGAAAATGTAATATAAACTATTATGAGGAAATCACAGAAAAAATGAAATTCTAAGCATGTTGTAAAAGACAATACTGAATCACTCGCAAACATGAATATCTTACTGATATAAAATAGTCCTTCGCAAACCACACCCCTCATGGACAAGTTATGAGCACCAAACTAGGTCCCTTATCTATAATCTGAGTAAAACAGTGATTGTCCCTTGTGGACAACATGATATACCAAGGTTAATGAACACAATGGTGATTGTTCCTCATGGACAACATAATATACTAAAGTTAACGAATTTACTGTTATTAACTCACAATATTGTCTCTCTCTAATTCTTATCTAAGCATCTTTCGTACATATTCATGCTAAAAATGGGGGAGGGAGGGCAGGGGGTTCATAATTCACGTCTTATAATAATCATTCGAAATAACTCAACAAATTGTAACCAACAGATTCCATATATTATGCTTAACTCATATTTTCAATAAGTTCATCTTTCTGGGAACGAAACATGTTAAATAGCATGCAAGCATCAACAATATTCCCATGTACTTCAAAAATGTAATTTTCATCATATAATCATAAATTCAAGTACAATGATTATTATGCTATAAAAATATCTATAATATGAGAGGTCAAGTGTGAGGCAACTTGCCTTAAAAGGTAGGAACACCAACAATTACCATAGGACCAAGAACAACATCAAACCATAGTTTTCAGACTTAGCCCCAATGATCAACTGACCAAGGCATTGGGTCATGGTTGAACCAAAATAATTAAATAAATATATAAAAGTATAATTTTATACAAATAAATATAAAATATATATATTCAACTGCACATTATGAACAAAAGCCGTGAGTAGCATAGTGATAAAGGAGCGCTACTATATAGGGTAGAGGTGTCATTTAATGAAACTATGCCGTTTCTAATGTTTGTTTGATATGGGGACTTGCCATAGCGAGTTTGGCAGAAGCAACACACCCTGAGCATGCACTACACTCGCTAAGGCCAGCCATCCTCATTAAGCGAGTCTATAAACAAAATTTTTTTCTGATTTTCTGCTTTTTTGGGATTTTTTAACAACGGATCGGTTCCAAGGTATCTTCAAGCTACATAAGACTCTATACAGGACGCGAATATTACATTAGTAGCTAATTAGAGTTTAATAATCCATCTATATAGATACAACTTTTATCAATATCAACATATTTGTTCATTCTTACCTATCTTTGCAATCATGCTTTCACCTCTGCAATTCCGGATGCTTTTGTATGGTATCACGGGCTTTGTTGCGCCGCTCTTGATTGAGGTAGAATCAATCTACTTCAACTACTATTTCTTCTCTGTTCTTGAAGCTCGCTTATGGCAAATCCAACAATTGATTCTTTGAGCTACGAGGAGGCGGCACCATCAATTCCCCCAAAATCCCATTCCTTATCACCATTGTGCCATGGTGGGGATTATTGCAATAGACATGCATATAGCAAGTCCCTTGTGAATGTAACACAAGTTCCTCTGCATAATTAGGACTAGTTTAAATCTTACATAAAAAAGGTGTGAAAAATACTGATCGTGAACAATATGTTAATAAATTGTTAGTTATGATAAGGAATTAAAAAGAGGAGTGTAAATAAAAAGCATACCAGTTTCACATGAAGCGTTGATATTTGATATTCCACAAGGTTCTTCAGTTCTTCCTCCTAAAATAATGGTGTGTAAATAGTTCGACTGATATGACATCGTCGGTATGGATTGATCCAGGCCAAACTGATGCTTAACTCTATCGGGTTGGTGCCACTCAACAATATAAATTTTATATATATATATATACACACACCACAGGGACCAATGATTGCGATATTTCTGCACCCATATTACAAAAATCAGGGATGGTGGCAGCAATTTCTTCTATGTATGGCTGCCACGTAATGCGAAAAAAAAATTTATAATGAGGTTAGTTAAACTACAACATAAATCAGTTATTTAAATATACATAAGTTAGTAATTACCTCATCCCTTTTCAAATTATCAAAGACATGATGATAAAAATGTAGCATGTGCAAGGGAGAATCTGACCACCTTATGTTTATGTGACCTATTTAAATACAAAACTTATGAGTAAGTCAAAAAATATATAACTAATGTGCAATTAAATGAAAATAAATAAAAATATATAATAAATAACACTTACTAAAATCCCAATCGACGAAAATGTGTATGGTCAATAGCATATCCATGCAACAGTACATCATCAGTATCTTCAACCAATGAAGGGTAAGACGATGGAATCTATGTCATGCCTATAGGAGTTGTAGAATTATTGTAACCAATTAGTTAGTCACCACAATAATTAGTAGCCAATTAGAGTGGTAATCCAAATGTATAGATACAAGTTTGAACAATAATAACGTAGACTTATTTATTCTTACCTATCTTTGCAACCTTAGATACTTTCACCTCTGCAATTTCATATGTTTTCATATGGTATCACGAGCTTTGTTGCGGCACTCTTGATTGAGATTGAATCAATCCACTTCAGCTACTGCTCCTCTATTCTTGAAGCTCGCTCGTGAAAAATCCAACAACCGCTCCTTAGATTATGTAAATACGCAACTTAGTATTTTTCTCCGCCCATCCTCTTAAAGCATCAACCTTAAATTGAATTGGCATATCGTCGAGGTAAAGATGCTTGAGAGCTTCCAAATTTTGAATATCATTTGGCACTTTCACCATTTGAGGGATTCGCTGCAGAAACAATCTTTCAAGGTTAGGTAGTGCCCCTTTATCTATCTTTAAGGTTTTCAAGCCATCAATATCTTGTAAGGATAAATCTCTCAATTTCATAAACCATCCAGATTTAAAATATAGCTCTTCACATTCAGTATAGTTGACAAGACAGAGATCCAACAATTCTGGCAAACCTTTAAGAATAGGCAATGGATCTTCAGCTAGCCTTGACCCAAACAAGCCTAACTTAACAAGACCTTTAAGCTTAGGAATCCATTCTGGCAATCTTGCTAGATGCCCAACTAGGTGAAGAAGTTGTATGTTAACAGGAAAATCAACTGATGATTGCAACTCAAGAACATGCTCTTCAGCAGCCTTGATTTCTAGTGTGCGAAGATGGGGCATGTTCTTTATGGCATTGCAAAGAGTATTTCCATTGTCTCTGCTTAAATTTGTAATGACCAATCGTCTCATATTCTTCAGATTCTCCAATTCTCTTATAACACCATCCCCATGAATTGCATCAATCATCACTAGACTCTGCAAAGCTGTTAAACCCCATATTCCTTCCTTCAGTTTCAGGCCATTCACATAAGTCCATCTTGCACTGAAATCATAGGAATAAGATAAAAGATGCCGCAACTTAACAAGCCTGTTAATTTCTACGGGCAACTCACACACTAGGGTATCTTTTAGGTTTAGAGTTTCTAGCTTTTGAAGCTTGCCAATGAACTTAGGAATGGTCTTGATCTTTGTTTTCTTTACGCTCAAATACTTTAAGTTCAGTAACTTCCCTATAGCTTCAGGAAGATGATCAAGAGCAGATTTTTCAAAGTCTAATGTCACCAACAGCTTCGAACAGGAAAGCAGTGAATTCAATGTAGAATTTGGGAGTTGTTTAATATCACAAATGATACATGACCGCACTCGACCATAATTTTTATCTTTTTCAAGAACAACACCTTCATGGATTGATAAGCGTCTAGTCCATTCATGCAATCTAAATTGTGGACTCTTTGCCACTTGGCAGAAGTTCAACTCATCACACTTCTTGCTGATAAAGTCGTGCATCAAATCATGGACCCTAATGCTTTTAACTCTTCCATTGACATCAAAACTAGAAATTTTAACCAAACACCTACCGATAAGCTCAGCCAAGTATTCTTCTGCTGCTTCCTCTAGTGTTTGATTTTCATACAACTCATTTTCATTTACAAACCCCTCTGCTACCCACAAACGAATGAGTCTTGCACGGTTGATGGTGTAGCCCTCAGAAAAAAGGCCAAAGTATGAAAGGCACAGCATGAGATGGTAGGGAAGATCATAGTAACTTCTGATAAGACTTGGTAGAAACCCTTAAGATGGGGATCACTTGAGAATTTGGAACGAAGGCTATCATATACATTTTTCCATTCAGACACATTTTTCCTCTTGGTTGAAAGGAGACCAGAAATAGCCACAATTGCAAGTGGCACTCCCTCACACTTCTTAACAAAGCTTTCAGACAAACCTTTCAAATCTTCAGGGCAACCTTGGGGATCAAATTGAAATGTCTTTAAAAGGAAAAGGTTCAAAGCATCTTCTGCCTGCAAAGGTTCCAACTCATGGATGTGAACTAGAGAAGAACGTTGGCAAAACTCAGCTACTCTCTTATCCCTTGTGGTGATTATTATCCTACAACGGTTGTTGCTATTGGCAGGTAATGCAAATTCTACATCTCCCCAAAAATCTTCTTCCCATGCATCATCAAAGACGATCATATAGTTCCTTCCTTTTAGATATTCTCTGAGTTTTTTAATCAAAGTATCCTTCTCCATTACTTCCTCTGTGTTTTTTTTGGTAGCATATTTTTCGCCATCATTCTTGTACAAGGATTGCAGTAGAGTCTTCAGTAGGTGTTCCACTTGGAAGGAACGAGATACAGGGATCCAAGCACAACATTCAAAAGACTTGTTCTCCTTATATTTGTTGTATACATTCTTCACAATAGTTGTTTTGCCTTCAAAGAAATATTGAGAAGGAATAATTCAAATTAGAAAAAGGTTATGGGGCCTCAAAAACCCTTTGCATATAGATATGTAGGAGGAGAAAATGTTACTTTCTCTATATACTATTCAGTACTCATAAGAAAAAAAATGAGGAGTTAAAATTATTGTTAAATTTTATTTATTAAAATAATGTGACATAATTATTAATTTAAATAGATAAATTGCCTCTATACTCTTTATTTTATTTATCAAGTATCCTTATATAAACTCTATTAAAATTCTGATTATATATATATACGATGTCAACTCCAATTTTAGTGGGCCGTTATGTTTTAATCGATTGAAGCAAAACAATGAGTTGGCAGATATAAATGGGATTGAGTGCATGTCTGATAAATTAAACATGCTTATAATAATATAAAAAACTGTCTTTTGAATCGAAAGATAGTTCAAAATAATTTATTATATTCGGGTAAAAACAAATAATTGAAAGTACAAATTATAATTTTAAACATATTAAAGTATTTTAGAATTACAATCAATTTTTTTAAACTTTTGAATATAAGTATTTTTATTTTTGATAATAACACAAGCTATTTTTATTATCATTACTTTAGTAATTTTTTCATAGAATATTAACAAAACACGCTGTTTTAAAATTATTTATAAGTTAAATACATCCAAATATAAAATTGATATTTATATAATTGATTATAAAGCAATAATCAATTTAATTTACAATTTTAATCACAATTTTACAGTTTTACAGTTAATTCAAATACTCCTTGAAGAGGAAAAATTATTTCCCCTAATGCGTATAATACTCAACTACCCTATAATAGTAGAAAGCGGTATGATAACATGAATGATGATATTTATTAAGGATTACATTAACCTTTTTTAAGGTTAAGTGAAATTCAATCAAACTCACTTCTATTTGTTTATGTGGTACTAACCTCTCTGAATGCATTGTTAATTATGTGATAGAGGGAAAATCAATGTAATGATTTTATAGATTAAGGGAAGGTTGGTGTATTGATTTCATAAATTTAAAACCTTCTAAGCAAAATTTACAAACATAGGGGAGGCAGATTAAATTTCACCTAACTTGAGGAAGTCAATATAATGTTCCATATATATATATATATATATATATATATATACAGAAAAACTAACATTATTGATGGCTATCCTACTCGATATATTGGAAGTCTTCCTAAATAATAATTAAAATCCCAACACTAAAGTATAACCCAAATATATTATATTTCTGTTATAGTAAATGTCACTTATTAAAAAATTTAACCATTACACATACTTATAATTAATAAATAATTTGGAATCAAATCTATAATACTAATATTTCAGACTCATTCTAGGAAAAGTTTTACAAGTGTTGCTCATAGAACAACTTATAACCACGATTTTTATCACCTTGATTATTAATTATTTTATTATAAAAATTACTTTCATATCTATTTTATTAATACAACATAAATATTTCACATTAAATATTGGATTTTAAACCATTACAATTCTTAATTTAAATAATAAAACTGATCAAAATTTGCCAAATTAAATTATTTAACATTAAAAATGGATATTCACATTATACATATCTTTTTCTATTTTCTTTATAATATTTTTTAAATTAAACACATGTTTTTCTATATTAATTACAAAATTTTAAATTTTGAATTCACCTTGATGTTTTGAATTTTGAATTCAATAGACTACTTATTTCTATTCCACAATAAACAGGAATCTAATCGGATTAGTGCAAAAACAAAATTGAAAACAAAAACTATTGCTACCAAGAAAGGTTCACTATAATCAAAGTATAAACCCCTTAATTTAATAAATTATATAACATATTCAATATAAAAGATGGTCACTTATACTAATCGAAATAAAACCCTTAATTTCTCTTAAAACTGAAAATATGGTTTGTTCCTAATATCTCTCCTGCTTAAAGCTTTAGTTTGAAATGCTAACACCTTATTTCATTTCTCCTCTCTATTCCACAACTTTTTTCTCTTCCATTCTTTCTCTCATATTTTCATATTTTTCATTTCTCTTCGTTCATTATCTATTAATTTTCTCAAAATACATTAATTTTCTTAATCTTTTAATTTTCTTCTTCATGGTTTATATTAAGGAATAAGAATTTGTAGGTTAGAAAATTTAAATGTTCCACCATTCTTCTTTGAAGCTCTTTTCTTCTTTATGAGATTTTTTTTTATACAACATTTTTTATGTTTGTTTAGTATTTTTAATTTGTATATATATTTTATTATTTTATACATTTAAATGTTTCATCAATGAAAAAAGATTTGATTTTTTGGAGTTCTCTTAAAATAAACCAATTTATTTATCCTTTCATTTTCATTATTTATATCCAATTTATTTCTATCTTTCTTCTTTGTGATTTTTTTTTGGTTTCGTATAGAGGTTTTTCTATGTTTATTTAATCTTTTATTTATGTATATATCTTAATGGTTTTTTTTTATGTTTTGTGCAGAGACAACCACTAAACTATATGCTTAAAGTATTATTCAATCCTTTATGGCAAAGGTAATTGTATTTTTCATAAATAATTTAATAAAAATTTTATCAAATTTGAGATTAATTTTATTATTGTATAAATGAGTATTAATGATTTTATAATTTTTTTCTTTAGAATTTGAAGTCACAATTAAATAAAGGAGATGCTATTGATGGACTATTTCAACTAGTTATTTCACTAAACTTAAGATAGTAAATATTAAGGATAAAGAATGATTGAAGATTGTGTTTGGTTTTACTTCTATTTTTACTTTTGATTTTTTTTGCTCATTTGTTTCGTATAACATTTATATGAGAGGGAATTGTTATTGTGTCAAGACAACACTTTCTTCAATTAAGAATGCACAACAAGATACATGATGATTCAAATAGCAATATAGACAAATACATTAGCTAATCTCCATTGGAATTTGTTCATGTTGTTCCACCTTCTTCAATTTATTTTTTTCTTCATTATTTTGTAAGACTTAAAGTTTGTTGAATTCAATATATACATAGTTATTGAATTATAATTTCAATTCCATTTACAAACACTAATTATGGAGGATGAATAATATTTTGGAACAAAATTATATTTTTTATTTAAAATTTCCATTGTGTATTAATATTATACAAATTAATTGTTAACTATTATTCTTTTTATTTTGATGTGAATCGAATATCCTGATATATGTATATCTTTGATTGATTTTTCTTCCAATATATGCATTTATTGATCCATTTTCTTTTATCATGCTAAAACTTTAAATTAATTGATAAAATTTAAAATATTATTTTTGTATCTATATACAATCCATATTTGTGTTTGCTTTTTTAAGGTATAATCATTATTAATATATTATCTTATTTAGAAAAATTATAATTATCGATAGATGCTGATTTTATTTTTTAAATCCAAGCCAACTATTTAAGTGACAAAAAAGCGAATATTACACACACAAAAAAAGAAACATAGCAAAAATTAATAATAAATTATATTATTACTTTTTTTATAAGCCTAATACTATGATGCTGATATCAATATCAATCAATAATGTATACATACTAATTTTATATTATCCTTTCTGTTACCATTTTTAAAATTTTCATTTTTTAAATTTTTTTTAATAAATCCATAAATACACGTAGGATTCAAATTTTATAAGAAATGATGAATGAGAACCCGTGAAGGATAAGAATAAGGATGAGAGTAAAATTATAAATGAGGACGGAATTAGAGAAAAGCTTCTAACTTCAAATCTATAGCTTTTAAAAATCATATATAAAATTCTTTGAAACTTAAACATTTCAATTTGTCAATTTCACAATTGTTTCATATTTTTTGAAAAAAAACTTCAATTTTTAAAATTAAAATATTTTTAAAAAATAAATTCCACAATTTATACTTTTTTTATAATGATACTAATTATTTATTAATTTTTTAAAAAATAAATAATTACAATATTTTTTAATTGAAAATAATTATGTATTTGATATACTACTTCAATAATTGAAATGACATAAATTTGGATTATATATGATTTTTTTACTAATTATAACACATTTTAAAATTGATATTTTAATTTACTGAAAATGATGTACAATAAGAGGAAGTGTAATTAAAATCACATAAATTAAATGTATTCATTACTTTTTTATTAATTAGAAAATATATTTTTATGTTTTTATAAATTGAATACTTTAATTTAAAAGATATAAATGACTCAGGATGACAAAAAAACCCACTGAAAATAGGTACACAGGATTCTCAATGATAGGATAGAATGATGATAGATTTTGTCTTTTTGGAGATGATTGACAGGGGAAAACTCCAATTTGTTAATCAACAGGGATAGGGATAACACACCCTTATTTTTTCAATTATTTTGTTAGATTTGCATTCTATATGCATTTTTAATTTGAATTATGTTGCATTAGTAGTATTTGTTACTATGGATATTTATGTTTTGAATTTCAAAAAAATGTTAATTTCAAAATATTTTAATTTTTCTCCTTTGAAATTTTTTAATACAGGTGAATCCATATAGGATTAAAAATCCTCACGGGATAAGGAATGAGAATCTATAACAAAATGGGGACCATGTCTGGAATGTGAATGAGGATCAGAGCAAAATTCCAAATTAGACAAGGACGTGAGACATGTTCACTTTCATGGATCCTTATTGTTATTACTATAAATAACTCATGATATAATTAAATTATTCACTTATTCTCTTTCATTTTTAACAATTTCAACTTGTGAAATGTGCAAAATATTCATAAAACAGGCTTTTTATTATTAGTTATAGGTCATCTATTGAGATTTTTTTAGTCTTATTATAAACATGATATTTGAAATAAGATATAAAATAGAATGTCATATTTTATATTTTTCTCCATTCATTTAATTATTAACTTATTTTCAAAATAAATTTATATATTTAATTTTTTATAAAATATATTTAAATAAATTATTATTTATTTTCTTAATGGCCAACAAACTTTTTTTATTATTCCTCCGTGCGAAGCGGGTCAAGGTAATGTAAACATAAATACATATATTTTAATTGGAAAGAATTTTATTAAGGAGAGAAATACGATAAATGTGAAGAAAAGTAAACGCAACCAATATGAGAAATTGATATGTTAGATTAAAGGTTACTTGATCACGTTATATGTTTTATCTAACTTACAACCACATTAATTTTCAAATTATTTCCTACTGAAGTGTATCATAATCTTAACCTATTAAATAATTCAAATGTGGAATTATTTATTTATTTATTTGATTTAAAAGTAATTTTTTAATTTTTTTAAAGGTTTAAGTATATTTCCATCAGTTCTTGAAAAATAAATGAACTTTTGTTTGAGTTTCTGAAAATGTTTTTGTTTAGTTTGAGTCCAAACATGTCTAAAACTATTTTGTTTTATTCCCTATCACATATGATTGCAAGCTGTCATGTGCAATTGAATGACTTGATCTCTATTAATCAGTTCAGTGTTTAACAGAAACAATCTACTGACAAGAACTAAATCCTACTAGTTTTAGAAATATTTGGATCAAAACCAAACAATTTTTTTATTTCAAGAATCACTACCAAAATTTATTTATTTTTCAGGAATAAAAAACATATTTAAGTCTTTTCAAAATTTAGACAAAATAACTATCCAAATAAAAAATTATATTATCCATGAGCTAATAAATTACTATAATTATTTAATTTCTAACATGATAAAGTTTATTGATAAAGATACTGTTAAATGCAATTAAATAAACATGTAAACAATTTTTATTTTTTTGGATATTCGGGTCGCTTATTTCTTCAAACTTGAATATAAAAAATTTAAAACTAAAAATATTATTTTTTACATTTAAATTTTTTTTAAAAGATCAATAAGATTAATCCTCAAAATTAAAATCACAAAGATTATGTTATCATTAGTTAACATATTACACCATTTTTTCAATTCAAATCTAATTAAATTAAAATATAAATTATTAAATTATTTATAGCCGAATTTTAGATTTGTGGGTGTAAGATTCAATTATATTTGTTTATATTTTAGTATATGCTCAGATGATAACAGATAATAAGAAAATGATAATATAGAATATTTTCATATTATCAATATATCAAAATTAAACATATAATGATAGTAATAATAACAACAACAATAAAATTATTTTGATGCACAACCTATTTAAAATTTTTATACATTACCATTTAATTAAATATTTCCTTATACACCTTACTTTTAAAACATTGAAGGAGAGAGTTAAGTATATTTTGTATCCTGCACAATTGAACTCATAATAAAAAGAATCGTAAAATAAAATAAATAAATAAAAGATAAAACATTGAGAAATATTTGGTGTACAAATAAACCTACAACATACACTATGCAGAGGAAGATAAATAACACTGTGGTACAGTCATTTCTCTTTTGGCCTCCACAATATTATTTGTCCTTTTTAACATAGTGTAAATATAGCGTACGTATGTACTGTACACAATATTTCTCAAAAACATTACCAAGTCCTCCTTCGCCTACCACGGCGATGACAGTGCGCTTGCTTTCTCCATTTATCAGCCAATCGTTGAGTAAACTCTTGGCATAGTCAACGCCCACAAGTTCATCTTCCTCAAGAAAATGTGCACCCATTCGAAGGTCAAGGCGTGCACGTGTAGGCAGCGTGTTCGCAACACCATTTTCTGCCAATGGACTAAGCCCAAGAGTTTCTTTCTGTTCCTTGAGCCTTCGTATTGATGCCGTGATGTTCACAATGTCACGTGTGAACATATGGCGGGGTACCGCGGTTCTCATGACGAAACCAATCTTGGAGAGCACGGCAGCACTTCGGTGCCTTATATATGTTTTAAAGGAGAAATATAGCTTAATAACTTAACTAATCACAATAAACAAACTAAACTACTACCTCCATTTTGAAATACTTGGCCAGTTTTTAAGGAAATGATTGAAAATATCTCAATCCTAAGAAAAATTTGGTTTGTTTTGCCAAATTATCATTACTGTTTACCTCTCTCTTCAACTATCTTTATATTTTTTCCGCTTAGTCTTTCTCATCTGCCATTTAATAGAGCCGCAGCCGAAAAAATAATTAAAATTAACTAAATTTCTTAAATGAAACTATTTATGCAAAATTAAAATTTTTAAGATCGGACAAATATTTCAGAATGGAAGGAATAGTTTACAATTACAACTAACTAGCGATCTAGTCAACAACTTTGTAACGAAATCAGCAAGCTGTATGTAACTAACGAACGCACCTTTGTCTTTGAGGTCGCTTAGGCGCCACTCTGAATAAATAGAGGTCGACGGCATCTTGGATACCAAAAGCAGCTTGTCTCAGTTGCTTGACCCACTCTTTCACGGCGGGAGTGCCGATCTCTGCCTTGGCGTCCGCATCCTTAGGTACGCTTGTATCAGTTGCAGCTCATTTCGGACAGCTTCAATCTTGTTGCGCACATCTGTGAGCAGCATCACTTCATCATTCAGCAATGGGATCAGCTTCGCTACCAAATTGCCTACATCAACTGATGCCATCTCAACACGGAATTAGGAGAGAAGGAGGGAGTTGAATGATTAGCAGGAGGAGGAGGAGAACAAGAAATGAAAGGAGTATGAGGGGTGGGTGCGTTGGTGAATGATTGATGAATCTTAATATCTTTTATATTGCAGAGCAGCGCAAAAGCAAAGCAGAGCTGTCAACCACACACGCCGTAGACCATAATGCTTCAAGTCGTCGGAAATAAACGTGAAAGGAACATGGGGCTCACATGGTCGGTGGAAATTAAATGACTTTTGCAGTGCTCTTATGAGAACCATAAAAGAAGAGAACAAATATCCAATCCAATCCTCATATTTAGAATAAAAGATAAATTAATTTTTAAATTTTAAACCTTTTTCATCAGTTTCTTAAATTTTATAGATGGAAATAAATTAATTCATTTATTAAATTATTATTTAAATTGTTAGCAAAAATATACATACATTATGTTAATTTCCTTATGTGTAATATTAATTTTCATAATTGGCTAACTTCTTTATTTTTTTGTTTCGCAGAATAAATGATAACTTAAAGTGAAAATTTCTTCTAGAGTAAAGGCATCCAGTGAGAAGAAGATGAAGAAAAATGTAGGCAACTTCATTTAGAGGAGTGAAATAAATTAGGTACCACGAAAATCGCAGTATACGTAAATAAGTTAATAATATAAGTAAGTAAGGTCAAGATAAGCTAATGACAATTTTATAGAGGAACTAATATGAGATTTCTAGAAATCTAAAGGCTAATTTATTAAACTATAAATTGAGGACTAGTTGGAATTTTACTCAAAAACAAATAACACGCATCTTAAGGGAGAAAAAATAACATACGAACGTAGAAAATTATATAAGATGGTAAAATTATTTTTATATAAAAAATAAATTTGTATTAATACTACATTTATCTAATAATTATGCACATTGTCAATGGTAGATGAATTCATAATTACAATTTACCATGAGTATATTTATCATGATTTAGAGTAGAAATAAAAAGACAAAATATTTTTATTTTGATATTATAAATAGACAGATATTTTAAAACATGAAAATAAAAAAAAATAATTATTTCTGAATAAGATGAAATACACATTTATGGTAATTATTATTAAAAAATACTAAATATGATACCTAAAGTATTCCCATAGTTTTAAAACAAGATTACTACTCTTGATTCTTTGACAAATGTTCTTGTAACACTCTATAAATGAAAAAAACCATCTTCTTAGGCTCTTATAGGCTAAAGTATGATAATATTAAACATAAAAGTACAAAGTCTAATAGTCAATATAAGAATAATTCTATAAGTTTTTATACTATCCATTGTTTGATACGCCATATGACCAATAATGGACGAGCGAGCGGTGGTGACCAACGGGAGGCGAGTGACGACCAACGTGGCAAGCGATGATGGCGGTGATCAGGGTTTGGGGTCATTGGTTAGCAAGGAGGTGTAGGGACGGTGGCAAGTTGTAACACCCTAATATTTAACCCACACGCTAGGACGTATTAAGATTAATTATTAGTTATTACTTTCCTTTAAAACTCGTTTGTAAAATTCCTTTACGGAAATACGAGATAATTTTTTTTTTTTTTAAAATATGTAAAACAAATACGAGTCGTCGCGTACTACATAAGCGAAACGTAAAGCAAAAGAGAAAATAAATCATGCAATACAAAAGCAAATAAGAACACCTCAATCATAGGAACAACCATCATAATATTAAATATCATAGTTTAGTACAAGGCTAGATACATCCATGAAATAAAATATAAAGTCATACTCGCATAAGAATGGGCAGAGCTTGTCATATATGAAACATATCAGAAAACATAAAATAACAGAAACATAAATAGCAAACACATGGAAAGCCCAAAAGATCGATCCCAAACCATGGCCCCACCCTCAAACTCCTGATGACAGCTCCTCGTCCCTCGAAGGTACATACCCAATGCGCTGTGCGAGCTCCTCGGTGTGTGAAAGCGGAAAGGTGGACAGACATGACCTCCTCGACGTGGGCATATCTCAGAGTGTGAGAGCTAGCCTCCGTTGCATCATCGTATCCTCAGCTGCCCCTCCCGATGTCCATGGAAGGTAGGGCGGATCCTTTGAAAAGGGGTGAGTAGGGGCATCCTGGAATGGGTCGGTCTCTAAATGCCTCGGGCGAGAACGTACTCGGGTTCACGGTATTGCCAAAGACGAAGGTCGGGCTGACGGTCTACTCGTCGCGAGGCGTGTCCTCTCAAAGATCAAACGTCTCCGTAGGGAGAGGTCTGGAGGTAAACGAAGCTGGAGACCAAATGAACGGACAGCCCATGTATGCAAAAATACGCATGACATAACGACCAAAAGTGGTAAGGCTGATGATCTGGATCGTAGTGCACCTCCCATATCGGTGTATCAATAAAGATCATGAACGACACCATCGGATCTGAAGACGTAACGGAAAAGAAGAAAGAGGGGTGAGAATCTTTGCTAAAGAATCTCAAAGGAAATCTCTATCCTAGTGTCATCGTTTACGTCCAGGAACCTTGGGTTTATTATGAAAAGGTTAAACATGCAAAGGTTCATTATGAAGATTTATGAAAGGTAATTATCCAAGGTCCGTGACTTTTAAGATTAATCTTAATACATATATGCAGCATAGCAAAACATGAATGCATGGCAAAACATTATGCAAACAAACCAATAAAACATATCATCAATAATCAATTCTCATATAAGTGGCATGTAATTTCTCATCAACCTTCCTCTTTCATAAGCAAGATGCTTCACAACTTTTCTCGTTCTCAAACTTGTGACATCATGGTATTAAAAATAGTTCCGACCCTGATACTAGGCTATGAGCTCATACCTTAACTAGTCGTCACTAGTTCTTATTTATCCTCTTGATAAGCGTATCATAATCATAAAAATAATAATGCCGACTCCAAGAGTACGGCAGGGGACCTAAGGAATCACCTATCATGAGACTTTTTCTTTCTTCGAAACGCATCAACTAGTTAAGACCAGTGACTTTGTCCGCTTTGGAGGCTAATGTCGATGCCTTCACGGTTTTACCTTCTCCTCACCATAGAGGAGAAGTACATCTCGCTCTGTGAAACACATCATCTGGTTAAACCAGTGACATTGTCCGCTTTGGTATGGCTCCACGACCATACCCCCACGAGTTTCTTTTCTCCTCATCGTAGGAGAAATGCGTCTCGACATGTCACATATAAAAATCTTTCTTTTCAAACTTTTTTTAAGTCCCTCAAATTTGATGGAAATTCAACAGGATAATGACTACACAGAATTTCCTCAAATTTGAGTCATGCCACATAACTCAAATAACACATGTTGTTCTCATGAATTTTCTCAATCAAGTAAATCTCTTAATCAGGAGCATACCCTCCTAATATCATTCACATTCTCATACATCTTAAGCATATCGTACTACATCATCACAACAACATGTCACAAATACACATATAGTCTCATGTTCATGATATTAACATATTCACATTCATTACGAGCATACCCACTTGGTCTCATTCTCACATCACACCTCCTATCTCCTGGTGTTTTATGCTTTGGCTCTTACGGTCTTAAACTTATGTTCTAATTATCCTAACATTCATTATGGATCTTTATTTCACCTAAGGAATCATTACCTATAATTTCGTCTAATGTTTATGCTTACTAACATAACCAAACAACATTACATCACTTGGGCAGAAAATTATCATATGATTACGGGTCTAAATCTCCGTCTTTTACCCTTTCTAAGTTCTCTTCGTATAAGGCTCCATATTCAACTCCTAAACCAATTATGAGGGATTCTTACACATATCCACTAATTATAAACCATTTTTCTTAGGTCCAATTATGCTGGAATAGAATTTACAATTTGTGCATCTAAGTGTTCTAGAATTCTCATTTTAAGTCTTTTCTAGTTACTTGTTCTTTCCTAACTTCCCTAAATCATTCCTTGCTTCACTCAAACATAATTTTACACATTTTAACACCATAAAATAAAATTTATATAGTGGCCAAGTACATAAGGCAGAATCCGAAATTCAAGCATCATATAATCACATAATTCATGATTTAAATGCATATAAGTTACTAGCTTTCTCTTGGAATAATTTTAAGAACTCAAAACTCTTTTAAAAACCAATTCCTCTCATTAAAATCATATAAAAATGGGTAAGGTCAGTAGCTAAAATATTTAGTTCATGAATTAGATTTAAAACACAAAAATCTTGTTTATAACATTCTTTAAATACACCTAAGCTTAGAAAAATTTCAAGACATAGGCTATGGGCACTTATGATTAGATGAACTCATCTCAAGTCCATCATCATCATCACAAGGCCGAAATGGCTTCCTTGGATGCCTCCATTTTCTAAAACTTTACTTGTGATACTTGGGCAAGTCTTTGAGCTCTAGGATATTTAAGTGATGGCATAAACTTAAACATGCTATGCACTTATTTTACTCTTCATTAGAAAATAAAGTGAGAGCATAAAATAAATATGAGATGCAACCTCATTATTATCTTTAAAGATTAAGTGATGACTTGAAATATAAACATGAAATGCAAGCTTGGAAATTTAAACATGATAATGCAAGTTCATTTAGTTATTCTTGAGAGCTTAGTGATGGCATCAAAATAAACATGCTATGCAAGGCATAAACATAAACATGTATGCAACTCATTTTATCTTAACTAGAGCTCTTACAAGACTTTAGAGGAACATTATAACCTTAACCCAATATGTATCTTAACAACATAAAGTGAGCTTTAGAGTTCTTAGCACCAAGTCTTCAAAGAAGCCTTTGGTTTTGAACTTCATCATCAAGCTCAAGAAAATGGACACAAAACTCAACACTTTATCTAAAAAAAGCATACAAAGAACTAATCATATTCTTTATTTTATTAATCATGGGCTTCAATCTAGAGTAAACTCTTAGAACGGCCGACCAACTTTAAGGTTGGCAAGGGTAAGCTTAGAGCTCTTTGAAAACATAGGATTAATTTTCTTAACAAAAATTTTAGTGATCTACTTACATTTTTAACAAACTTTGTTCAAATAAAGGAAAATGAAACCGAAATCATTAAAGGAAAGGAAAGGAGAATGAAAACTTTGAGAAAAGAAAAAGGAAAGAAACCAAGAGCATGCATGGTCCAAGACCAAGGTTTTCAAGCTTTAGAGGTTTCTCACATGACATCACAAGACCATTATCTTGAAACCTCATCATCAAGCCAAAGTTTTTCTCAACCAAAGGCCCTAAGGCCGAAATGAAGAAAGGAAAAGGAAAGCTTTGAAAACCAAGAGAAAACTAGAACTTTTCTTAAAGAAAACAAGTAAAACTTTGAAATAAAACCCCTACCTAAAGAATTAGAAACTTGATTCTGAAGGAATGAGAAATTTCCTTGAGGAGAACTCAAGGGGAATCTCAAGGAGGATGAATTTTCCTTGAGGTTGTAAGCTTGGAAATGGAAAGTTTTAGTGTTTAAGAGATGGTTTGAGGTGAGGAAGTGGTGGTGGAAAGGTTTCTTTGAGGGAGGAAGAAGAAGAGATGAAGAGAACTTTGAGAGAAAAAGAGAGAAAATGCAAGGAAATTAAACTTGGCAAAGCTTCTAAAGTGTAACCAAGTTCTTCAAGGCTTGGTATTTATAGAAAAATGACACAATGAAGGTGGATTTGGGAGGAGGAGGCCAACGGTTTCTTCATGCCAAAGGGGAGGAAAATATCTTCAAAAACTTGTCATTCAAAGACATGGTTGAAAGCATGGCTGATATGGTAAGGCATGGCTTGAGGTATGGTCTTTGAGTGAAATAAAAACCAGCATGTGACACATTTTAAGGGTATGTATTCGGCCAGTTTCCAGCCAAGGGGAGGAGGATGATTTGTTCATGTAATTGTGGTTTAATGATGTATTTAGGTGTTTCTTTGATTAAGGTTTTGATTAGAATTTGTAAGAAAGTGTTTAGGTGAGGTAATGGCTAATTAAGGTTGTCAAGACTTGATTAGGGGAGTGATCTTGCTAGATTAACAAATTAAAACTATTCTTTTAGTCAAATGAAGGTATGGCGCAATTCCTTAATTTAAGGAATTGGAGAGAGAAAATACTATTCAAGATTCCATGACTAGGAATCTTGAATTAAAGATGTAATTAAGAGTTTAACCAAGCAATCTTAGGTTCTAATTAACCTTAATAAATTATTTTGACTCTAGATTAATTATAAAAATAAATTAATCTTCGATTAGAGCCTAATATTGCTTAAATTTGCTTAATTACGTCATTAGGCTCACTGTTGTTCTAAGGGTAAAATGGTAATTTTGCACTAAACTGCTTGGACCTCCTGCAAACTAAACATCAAAAACCATTCATGAACTTCATTCCAAACTTCTGGAAAAGTTCCAAGCTGAACGGACTTTTACCCGCGTAAAACATTGAGGGTATTTTGGTCATTTTGAGCCGAAAGTTTGAAAACGAAATTTTCACCTCGGATATCAGACATAACAGATATAACCCCATTAATCATTGAGTTGGCCCATTAAATGGAGGTCAACTATCCTTGAATTTCGGGTGAAATGAACTTAGGGGCATTTTGGTCATTTGTACTCAACAGAAAAAATGAATGTTACACAAGTGGTGATGGAGGGATGATGGATGGTAGGTTGGGGCGATCATCAGCAAGCGCGGCGACAAGCGGCGGGCAAGCGTGATCGGTGTGTGGTGGGATACTAGCACGGGCAAGGGTGGAGGCATTGAGGCAAGGTTAATTTCATATTGACTAGTAAAAATAATACTATAGGAACTTAATCCTATAATCCAGTATAAAAATAATTTGATCATATAACATTATACTATCATATGTGACACTAAACATATGATAAAAGTTGGCTTTAGGCCCAATTTGCCATGCTGGATAGGATAAGGTATGATAGTAAATGAGTGATAGGATAAGGCTTGAGAGGATAAGGTCGAATAAAATTTTAATACTATCCAGTATTTAACAATACATTGTATAGGATAAAAAAACTATCTTCATGACAAGAACACCCTTTGCTTAAAACTTAATGTTCCCTTAAAAAAATTAAAAATTAAAATACTCATTGTGAATGAATTAGCATTAACAACAAAAGATTCACTAGCTTCAATTTGCTCTTCCTTTAAGCTATTCTTCACGGAGGGATATAAAGGTGTTGACACTAAATTTTACCAAGTGTTAAGTGAACTAGCGTTGAACCTAGACAGCCTAAAGATTAATCAAGAGTTTGGCATGTTAGAAGTGATAAAGTTGTGCAAAATTTACCAAGTTTTAGGTTTGTCAATTAACATGTCGACAAAGTTTCTAATGACGACAAATTCTCATAATCGAGGTTCAACAAGTCGAACTTGGAGTTTGTCATTTGAAGACTTAGAAAATTTTTTGATGATCTGAAGATACTATCATAATGACTCATGGCGTCGTCGTTAGCGATTCCTGATGGCTTTCAGTCAGTTATTGACAGAAGCTTGACAAATATATGACAAAGTAGTGACAAAGAGCGAGTGACAAACTAGAAATTGTTCAAAGCCATGTGGACAACATCCAAAGCCAAGCGGGACAAGTGTCAAGATCCTAGAGTCCTAGGTTGTCTATAAATAACGGTCTTACAAATTGTAAGGGGTTGAAATTTTTACTCGAAATACTCACTCTTACATGTCTCCAATGACTAAATAAGCCTGAGTTAAACTGAGTAATTGTTCTTAACCCACTTCCACTTCTAGGATTAGTCTGTCTTTAATTTTTCTTTAATTCCTTTACAATTTATGTACCCATTTACGTTTGTCAATCAATTTATATTCTGCAAGTTCTTTTTGTTACAACCCTAGGTTAGAAAGCGACGTAAAGGACTTGGATCCCCACGAAAGCCTACTGATAATGACTGTCTAATATGCATGATTAAATTGAATATATTCAAGATCTCTCAAGTTTTCATAAATCTAAAAATATTCCAATCGTAAATACTAAACATAAAACTGCATAAAATCCATAATCTGGGCCAAAGCCAAATAATTAAATAAATGACTGAAATTCTGAAAATAGTGAAAATAATATAATGCATGTCCTAAGTCAGCTCCTACACAATTATTTGAGCACTACTATACTGACATAAACAACAGTAAGCTCACTCCGAAACGAAGCTCACTAAAAGAAGTTGCAACACTGAGAGGATCCTCTGATGCAAACAAAGGGAAGTATTCTATTGGGGGAGAAAAGAGAGGGGTGAGTTCATCAAACTAATAAGTAAGCCTCCACTCACAACCCACATGGGACAATAACAAAATACATAACATATATATATAACTGATGTAAAACAATACATATATATATATATATTTACATATAAGTGTATTGAAAATAATATTTTAACTAAATCCATAGCAATAATTAGTAGAGAAACGCAAGATTTATACTTAAACAACTAAGCTAAATAGCTGATAACCAATGACTAACTGAATGTGCACCTAACTAGGTTCCATAAATGAATACCACACTGGGTTCCTTACTCTAGGTAACCAATCCTATAACGGATCACTTGGTACCAAGGTTAACAATTGATAGTGCCGTTCATTCAATTATCTGTTTCTCACTATTTATTTGCTAAAAACTAATAGTAATAAAATTCACTATTCATATAAAACGGATTCATGGAATTTTATCTGACAAAATAAATCTAAATCATACATACAACAAGTATGGTCCCATGAGTTTTCTAAAATAACAATTTGTCATGATAACCAGAAAACAATAATTTTTTTAAAATTATTACAATATATAAGACACATTTCTTGACATAAATCATTTTAAACTTTCATAAATAATTTATATAATATAGGAAAAATAATAATAAGAATAATGACCAAAAGTATAGTCATGAACTTAAACCCACTCATTGTTCATACAGGAGTGTACTTCCACTAACTTAATTTTGAGGAAAGCTGGGAACATAGTAACTGCCAAACAATACAATGAAAATATAAACAATTTGAATTTATCACTAACTGAGTTTGGAATGATAGGGAGGAAAAATATTGTGTGAAAACTATGTTATTGGCAGTCCCAAACTTATAATTTAAATTAAAAGGGAGGACACTAAATTCCAGTAGAGATCACATCGGAAGATATTAATCAGAAAAAATTGAGTGAAACCCTATTTATCTTTCTAAGGAAAATTCCTTAGTAGCTAAGGCTCTTAGAAAATATTTGGAAGTATTATAATGTACCTAAAATATACTAGTGATATAAAATAAGAACAAATGGAACAAGCTATCAGGACGAGAGCACTTGGTCTCACGTTGCATCTAACACACTTATATATAGATTTATGAATAATATATAATAATCTAACCCGTGTAACACGGGTGTTATATAGTAGTATATAATAATAATAATCATAAAAGAAGGGAACAAAGGAGGACTAAATTCCAACAGATTTAAAGGAGAAGGGTCAATGGAACCTAGAATTAAGTCCAAAGGGAAAAGTCAAAGCGATCAAGGGAAAAGTGGGAACCAGAGGGCAGAATTGGGCAAGATTATTTTTTTTTGAAATTTTTCTAAAACTTAAATCCTGATATCTTATGGCGGCTACAAAAAAAAAAAAAGAACTAAAGAAGGGTACTAACAAAAATTGTTGAGTTATTATTCTTCTTCGTCATTGGCAGCCACCATAAACCTCACTAGATACTAACGAATATTGTTTTCAAATGCTTGTGACTATGTTGTGAGGTTAAGACTAGAGAAATTTATATGGATTATGTTTATTTTTATATACCTATGAATATTTTTTTGTTGATTATGTTAATGTTAATGATTTAATATATTTATTTATATTTTGACTAATCATATGTATATATTTACATATATTTTTTATATTTCCGGTTGAACCTTCAGAAGTTGGACCTCTAAATCTTTAAACCGGCCTTAACCAAGAACTAAATGCAAGTTCTAGTTTTCTCTTCCTTGATAATAATAATATATACTAATGATATGTAAGCAACCCCGTGTACCTCATGCATCACGGGTTGCTCTTAATAATAATAATAATAATGTAATACCAACATACTACACGTTTTCTCTTATAACATTATTAAAACACTCAGTACATGCATTTCATATTATAATAAAATAATATTAAAATGTCTACCAATTAATAGTAATAGTAATAATAATTCAAATACTAATAGATTTCATATTTGGGGATATTACATACTACCCCCCTTACAGAGATTTGGTCCCCAAATCTAAAACAACCGTACCCTGAGTTGGAAAAAGATGGGGATACTTGATTTTCATGGCTTTTTCAGACTTCCCAAGTTGCTTCATTACCGAATAGTTCTTCCAGATAACTTTCACTTGAAGCTATTTCTTTTGAGCGAAGCTTCTTGATCTGCCTATCCACGATGACAACTGGTTCCTCTTCATAAGACAAACTCTCATAAAATTGAACCATTTGTGGAGTGAGCACGTGACACGAGTCAAGTATATATTTCCTGAGCATACTAACATGAAACACTGGGTGTATAGCAGATAAACTAAAGGTAGAGCTAACCTATAGGCCACTGCTCCAACTCTTTCTAAAATCTCAAATGGGCCAATCAAATGAGAGCTTAAGTTTCCCCGCTTCCGAACCTCACTATTCCTTTCATAAGGGATACCCTGATGACACGTGGTCCCCAACCGCAAACTCCAAGTCACGCCTATGGTCTCTGCATAAGACTTCTGCTTGGACTATGCCGCTAAAAGGCGTTCCTTAATCAACTGAACATTCTCTAAGGTTTCCTGAACTAGGCTTGGGCCTAGGGACTCAGCTTCCCTAAGTTCGAACCATCTAATAGGAGATCTGCAATGCCTTCCATACAAGGCTTCGAATGGTGCCATCTGGATACTTGCCTGGTAACTGTTGTTGTATGAGAACTCAATCAAGAGTATGTGATCACACCGCTTCCTTGAAATCTAGCACACATCCTCTGAGCATATCTTCTAAGGTCTGTATTGTCCTTTCAGGACTCGCGGTCCTAGGGATGGAAGGCTGTATTCAAATTCACATGTGTCCCAAGGGCCTCCTAAAATGCCCTCCAAAACCATGAAGTGAACCTGGACCTTTTATCAGATATGATGGATAATGGGACACCATGAAGTCTAACTATTTCGTTGATATAAACTGAGCATTGTGTTGCACTTAAGGTAGTCTTCCTGGTAAAAAGTGTGCTGACTTGGTCATCCTATCTACTATTACCCATATGAAGTTGAACCCCTTGGTGGTTCAAGGTAACCCAACTATGAAGTCCATGGTTATTCTTTCCACTTCCATTCTGAAATATCTCTATGTTGAAGTAACCCTGCTAGCCTCTAGTGCCTAGCCTTGACTTGCTGGCACACCAAACACTTAGCCGCAAAGTCACCGATATCTTTCATACCATCTCACTAAACAACTGTTTAATCCTGATACATCTTCATTGACCCTGGATGCACTGAGTATGCTGCACCATGAGCTTCCTCCATCACTTTTCTCCTTAGCTCACCCATTGCGGGTACATATAAATGGTACACCCTAGGCATTACTCAGAACTGGATTCTCACCTTACGAACATCCTCAACCAACTTAACTAGCTTGGATCTTCACCTGTTGTCTTAATTTGTCCCACCAAAGTTGATTGAGCCTTAATGTAAGTTAGAAAGGCTCCTGTGTACTAAGGCCAAATTGAATTCCCTCAGTATCTAACTTATGAATATCTTCCACTAACGATTGCCTCAGAGGCGTTATGTGGGCTACCCGTCGACTTCCTGTTTAAAGCATCTCCACTATATTCGCCTTTCCTAGGTGGCACGAGATCGTACAATCATAATCCTTTAACAACTTAAGCCATCTGCGATGCCTTAAGTTCAAATCCTTCTGTTGAAAAATGTACTTCAAGCTCTTATGATCTGTGAAAATCTCACAAGTCTCTCCATACAAGTAATGTCTCCAAATCTTCAGGGCAAAAACCACTGCCGCCATTTCCAAGTCATGCGTAGGATAATTCTGCTCATGCTTCTTGAGTTGCCACAAGGCGTATGCTACAACTTGACCATGCTATTAAGGACAAACCAAGTCCAACTCTAGAAGCATCACAAAATCCTGAAAAGCCACTTGTCCCTAAAGGTAATGCCAAGGCTGGCACTGGTCAAGCATGTCTTGAGCCTTTGAAAACTCTCTTCACATTCTTTAGTCCATTAAAATTTGATATTCTTTTGTGTCAGCTTGGTCATGGGTGTAGCAATCCTTGAGAAATCCTACACAAACCGCCTATAGTATCCTGCTAAGCCTAAGAAACTATGAACTTCTGAACTGTTGTAGGTCTAAGTCATTGCTTCACTGATTCTACCTTCTTTGGATCCATCAAAATACCATCCTTCGACACTATATGTCCAAGGAACGCTACTTGATCTAGCCAGAACTCACACTTTGAGAACTTGACATATAACTCTCCCTCAAAGTTTGTAGAACTATTCTAGAAGTTGCTCATGTTCCTCTTTACTCCTTGAATACACTAGGATGTTATCAATGAAGACAATCACAAAATGATCCAGAAATGACTTAAACACCTTATTCATCAAATCTATGAAGGCTGCTAGGGCATTGGTCAACTCAAAGGACATTACAAAGAACTCATAATGTCCATAGCGAGTCCTGAAGGCCGTCTTAGGTATATCTTCATCCTTAATTTTCAGCTGATGGTAACCGTCGAAGATCGATCTTGGAAAAATAGGTTGCCCCTTGAAGCTGGTCAAAAAGATCATCAATACGAGGTAAGGGATCAGTTCTTGATCGTCACCTTTATTCCATGTAACCTACACATATTCTCATCAAACCGTCTTTCTTCTTAATGAACAATACTGGAGCACTCCATGGAGATGTACTTGGCCGTATAAACCCCTTGTTCAACAACTCCTGTAATTGTTCTTGCAATTCTATTAACTCTCCGGAGACATGCGGATACGGGGTATAGAGATGGGTCTAACTTCTGGCTTAAGCTCTATACTAAACTCTATTTCCCTTCCGTGGCATTCCTGGCAAATTATCAGGTAACATATCTGGAACTCCTAGCCACTAAAGCGTGCCCAAACTAGATATCTCTCCTACATCCCTAACCAAGCTAAAAACCCATAACTACCTCTATCCATCAATCGTAGTGCACTCATAGTTGATATCAAGTTTGTCGATGTTGAACACCTAGTACCCCAAAACACTCTTGGCTCATCACCTGGGACCTCGAATCTCATTACCTTACTATAACAATCTACCAAGGCATGGCATGGGGCTAACCAATCCATACTTAGAATAACGTCAAGTTCAGACATGTCCAACACTATCAAATCTGCTAGTGCTTCCATGTCCGCTTGACTCGCATGACTTGTACACTATTGCACAATAATGGGCTCTCCAAAGGTAGCCCAACTAAAAATAGCTTTTTAAGATCCTTAGGGGATCTTTCAAATAGTAAGGCAAAGAATGGAGACACATAAGAATAATGGGACCCGAGTCAAACAATGTCATGGCATTGAAAGAACATACTATTGTTGTACCTGTTATTACTTAATTTGAAGCCTGCCACATCCTGGGGTCATAGCATATAGACGAGGTTGTCCCCCATTATCCTAGCCTCTTCTGCTTGCTCCTTTAGGCCTGCCTACCACCAAGGCCGCTTCCCGGGCTAACGTCAGGAAGCTATGAAGCCACCCTGGGCTGTTGATTGAGGGACTAAGCTGACATGGAGGGGTCAGCTGACCCTTGACTTCGAGCTCCTTGAAACATCGACACTCTCTGCGCATGTGGCCTGGCTCACACCCTTAAGTCCTAGGAACTAACTAAATGTTAACCTTGATGTCTTCCAAGTCAGGCATACTAGATATGACCTCCATGAACCATGTCCACTATGCGTCTGCCTCCTCTACTAAAGTCTGTGACATAGCTGGGCGGTGCAGAAATGGGTTATGAGAAGGTTGTCCTCTTGATTGACCCTCTTTTGGCCCTTCGATGGTGACCCTTGCTCGAACCTCTCTACTTGAGAAAGAGGCATGAACCCTGGCCTTCTTGTTGGCCTCTCTCATTGACAGACGCTCTGCTAAACCACTCTCAATACCAATCGTCGTGTTTACCACCTGAGCATAGTTTATGGTCCCGACATGAGGCTGCAACTGAGGAATATATCTCTTGGCAGATCCCGAACAAAACGTCTCACCCTGGTGTCTCTGTTGGTATCATGTTGTCTGCATGTGCAGATAAGTAAAACGTTCATTATACTCTAACGTCGTGCCTGGAGTTAGACAAAGCTTCAAAAACTCCTCGATCATTTGTGCCTGCGGCTTTCCTGATATGAATCTCTGCATGAAAGCTTCCTTGAACTATCCCCAGAGGGAAAACTAATAGTTCCATACCTCTCTGGAACTCCTAGACCATAACTCTGCTTGGCCTCCTAGTTGGAAGCCAGCCAACTCTACCGCTCTCTGAAGAACAATGGATGACATCAACTATTTTCTCCACTTGCCTGAGGAATTGGGATCCTTCATCGTCAGCGCCTGAAGGTGGGTGGGTCCATCCTCTTAAAATGCTCCAAGCCTGGTCGTCTGTATCTCTTATTGGCGCTGCGTGCCTCTCCCATGGTCATCACATTTGTCAAATTTGCTACCATCTGCTCAAAAGCTCTGCACGCGACACTGCCACTGAGACACGTTGCTCCTACGACGATGAAGGCGTGAAGAGTATGCAGGTGGCATGGTCACACCTGAAAAGTGAGGACATATAACAAGACCATGAGTGCCAAAAAAAGACAAACTCTTACTAAACCTAGACATCACTGACTCTTTCCTAAAGGTCTCAAATAGCACTACATCAACGCAAATGGGCGCGCTTCCATTTTCATATATGTCATGTTATTTGTGGACACTGCTCCAATAATATGTAGGAAACATATTGCTAATACCACTTTGTCAAACCACCTAGAAAACGTGAGGCATGTAAGGACTTGGATCCCATGAAGCCTCTTTAATAACGTGATTGTTTAATATGCATGATTAAATTGAATATATTCAAGATCTCTCAAGTTTTTATAAATCTGAAAATATCTTCAATCGTAAATCCTAATATAAACTGCATAAAATCCATAATCTGGGCCAAAGCCAAACCTAAATTCTGAAAATAGTGAAAACATTATAATGTATGTCCAGATCCTACACAATTATTGGAGCACTACTATACTGACATAATCAACAGGTAGCTTCACTCGAAACGAAGCTCACAAAAGAAACCGCAACACTGAGGAGGATCCTATGGTGCAGAAAGAGGAAGCTATATTAGGGAGGAAAAGAGAAGGGTGAGTTCATCAAAACTCAGTGAGTGAGCCTCAACTCACAACCCACATGGGACAATAACAAAATATATAACATATACATACAACTGATGTAAAATATATATATATATATATATATATATATATATATATATATATTTACATATAACGTATTGAAAACAATATTTTAGCTAAATCCATAGCAATAATTAGTAGAGAAATATGAGAGGTTTTGTACTTAAATATTGACTAAATAGTTGAACCCGAGCCAATGGCTAAGCTGATAGGCACCTAACTAGGTTCCATAAATGGACACCAGCACTGAGTTCCTTCTATTGTGAGCTCTCCTCTCACCACTGGTACCAAGGTTAATGATAAATCCTGCGTTAACTCATCGACTGTTTTCTCATTATTTATTGGCTAAAAACTAATAGCAATAAAATTCACTATTCATATAAAACTGGGATTCATGAAATTTTCTAACTGATAAAATAAATCTAAATCATACATACAACAAGTATGGTCCCATGAGTTTTCTAAAATAAAATTTGTCATGATAACCACAAAACAATAATTTTTAAAATTATTATAATCCATAAGACATATTTCTTGGCATAAATCATTCTAAACTTTCATAAATAATTTATATAATATAAGAAAAATAATAATAATAATAATGACCAAAAGTATGGTCATGAACTTAAACTCACTCACCGTTAGTAGCTGGAGTGTACTTCCACTAACAACTTGATTCTAAAGAGCTGGAATAGCGCATAAAGCCAAACAATATAATAAAAATATAAACAATTTGAATTTATCATCCAAACTGAGTTTGGAATGATAGGAGGAAAAATATTATGTGAAAACTATGTTCGCAATACCCAAACTTATAATTTAAATAAAAAGGAAACTGTCTAAATTCCATAGAGATTACATACCGGAAGATATTAATTAGAGAAAATTGAGTGAAACCCCATTTATCTTTCTAAGGAAAATTCCTTCATAGCTAAGGTTCTAGAAAATATTTGGAAGTATTATGATGTGTCTAAAATATACTAGTGGTATAAAATAAGAACAAACGGAACAAGCTATGCAAACGGAGAGCACTTGGTCTCACATTGCATCAACACACTTATATATAGATTTATAAATAATATATAATAATCTAACCCATTTAACACAGGTGTTCCTATAGTAGTATATAATAATAGTAGTATATACTAATGATATGTAAGCAACCCAGTATGCCATGCATCAATTGCTCTTCTATTTATATATATATAATATAATAATAATAATGTAATACCAACATGTTACACGTTTTCTCTTATAATATTATTAAAACACTCCGTCCATGCATTTCGTATTATAATAAAATAATATTAAAATGTCTACCAATTAATAGTAATAGTAATAATAATTCAAATACTAATAGATTCTATATATGGGGATATTAAATTTTTCTTCTTTAATATGTCAAACATAACATTCACACAATCACAACACAAGTCACGTACATTACATTTCATTCCATTCTCATTTCATAAAAAATAGTTTGACACTCAATTTTTTGTGGAGACCTAAGAGGAGTATCTTTTCACTCACCAAATCGAGATTTGAAAAGTAAAGCTTCATCCAAAATTCTAAGTTTGTCGATGACACGTTTAGAGCAATTTGGCGTCCTACACAAAGATATTGTCAATTATTTGTTGTTGACAATATAAATGTCAAATTCTGCTATAAACAAGAGGTTGTGTGATGATAATATTGACAAGAAGTTTGTGCCCAATGAGTTGTGTGAAATAAGAAAGAAATGCATGTAGAGAGGAAGAAAAAAGGAAAGAGAAATGGCTTTCTTGGTGTGCACTAGGCAAGGTAGGACATTGAAGGAAGGGATTTGAGTTAGGTCTGTAACTCCATTCTTAGGATGAGTGGCTTTCTAGAGGCTAGATAATATTTTTTTTATAAATTGATTAGCTTTTGCCATTGATTGGTCCTTTTGGTTGGTGGGAAAATTGAAATGAAGGAGAGAAAAATTATTTGTCTTTCATTTCTCCTTTAGCTTTGATAATTTCCCCTATTTTATTTTATTTTTAATATTTATTTGGAGTCTCATTATTGATTGATGCAGAAAGGAAGTACAGAGAATTTCGTTGATGATTAAAAATGAAAAATGGATAAATTCTTTTCGCTACAATGCTGGAAGTGAAAGAAAATAATGGCATAGAAGGGATAAGGGCTCTAGAAGTGAAAAGACAATAATGGCTGGAGGGAAAGGAGAATGGCGTGAGGGTTGGGGCAATATAGAAAATGGGTAGTTGAAAATTTTATCAGGTTTAATCCCATCCCCATATAGCTAATTAAGTTATATATTAAAATGATGTATAAGGAAGGTATGCCATATAAGTTAATACAATACAAAGTGTATACCAAACAAAGGATTCATAATGTATTATATAAGTTTATCCTATTGACCTAGTATAATATACCAAACGGGCCTTTATAGAATTAGTTAATACTAGACTTTATACTATATATCAATCAGGACCTTAATGTATTAAATGTCTTGAATTTTGTAGGATTTAAATACCTCTTTTGTCCTTAATTACATTTCAAAAGTTATCTTTATTTAGAAATAATTGCCTATTTAAAATTTCTAAGTCATGAGGAGGTTGAGCCGGGCGACGAGGTTGGCGTTGCGGACGAAGGGAGGTCTTCCAACCAATGGTAGAAGGTCGAAGGAGGTGAGGAACTAGCAAAGGTGGAAGAGGTTGGTCGTAGCATCGATGGCAGTGGCCATGGTGCCAGAACGAGCTTCATGGGTGGAGGCCAGGCCAGGGGTGGAGGAGAAAGAGGATGTGGGTTAACGTGGGTGTTGTGTTTGGGTATATAAGAAAGAAGAAGAGCAAACATTCTCGTAAACATGGCTAAAATGATTTATTGGTTTATTTCTTAAGTGGTAGGTCTGTAATACCCAGATTTTCAAAACATAAATAAAAGGTCAGAATTTTTTTTTTGAACAAAGAAAGGTGCCAGGTCACCCTTACCTATCATTTGTCCTACATTCGCTAAGTCTCGGACCCTACATGCCCTTGGAGGGCTATATATAGAGCCATTTTCTTGGACCAAAAGTCCCGGTAATTATTCCTTAGAAAAAATGAGTTGAAGAGAGATTTTTAACGATTTTATGAAACCCTTAAGTACTCCGTTTTTAGTTTGCAAGTTTACGAAATCGGTAAGATTTTCTAAATTTGAACTAAAACCCAAAAATGAGATTTTGATTTGTTGAGATTTTGATTTTTCTAATATTTATTTGAATCCAAATGAGGGGTATTCCCTTATTTACATTTATGTTTTAAAGTTAATTGATTAACTTAAAAGTAAGAAATGTAAATAAGTGATAGATCATTTAGAGCATTCTGGAGAGCGCTCCAGCGGTCCAGAAACGTAAGGCTTAGCATGCAACACTCGCAGAATGACCATTTGCCCTCTCCGGTGAGCGCTGAGTGTTCGACAACACTATAAATACCCTCTCTCGGGTCTAGAATGTTGAAAAACATTCTCTCCTCTCCTCTCGAAAATTCACTCCCACCCTTTTCACCCTCCAAACTCCAATTTTTTCCATTTCTTTAAGTTTAATTGTGAGTCTATCATTCATAAGGCTTAAAGGCATGTTATTCTCTTGGTTTTGCTTCATTCCCTTCAAGTTTCCTTGGGTTATGGGTGGTTCTCTAAGCTTCTTAAGCGGGAGAAGCTTTCTAACTCATTCAGGATTCTTGAGGTTTTAGAGGTTAATCTAGAATTATGCCTCCTCTATGTCAATAGTGGAGTCATTTTACTCCCAGGAGGTCCTGTTAGTGTGGTTCTGCAAATTTCACCCCTCCAGGTGAGTGGGTTCATCTGTGACTCTTATGTTATGCATTAGAGTTATCTTCACGAAAATATGATTTAATGGTTGGTTTTAGAGAACTACTATATAAGGATTTGAGATTTCTACTGGTTTAGATGTTTTGAATTGCCGCTTTAAAGCATGAAATGTATTTTTGATAAAAACTCATGGGACCATGTTTGTTATAATGGTTTTATGTGGAATTGATGATATATGTAACTGTTAGAGGGTTTTATAATCGTTTATAGATTCTGGAATTGATTTATGCTTATGTTATGGTTTTACACCAAGATATGAAGTTTAGAGAAAGATTGGAATTATGGTTTTAGCTTTTTGTAATTTCAGAATATGATATTGAGTTTTTCCTAGTTTATAAAAAGTTAATAATTTGAAATATGTTTAGAAGGTTAATCAAAATGTTTTAGAGCTTGATAAATATGCATACGTTTTAGATTTATGACCAAATATGAAGTTAGAGAAGAGAATGGAATTAAGAGTGCAAACTTTGCTATTTTGAAATAAGATATTGAGTTTTCTAGATTATGAAAAGTTTGACGTGGAAAATGTGTTTTTGGAAGATTAATCACTAGAAGAATTTTAGAGCTTGAATCTTCATGAGATTCAGAATAGTTGAGCTACATACTCGTGGAGGTTTGGAATCTCAATGTCTACAAAGGGTGGTCCCTTGGACATGGATCCATAGTACAGATATGCTAAGGTTAGCTGTAGAATTGAATGGATTCAAGTTTTCAATATAACGAGTTTGTTGTGGATAAAGAATAATATAGAGGTTTAGACATAAAAAGATTTTAGAGCATGAATCTTCGTGACTAAGAGACGGTGCCGTTACATATTCTGTGGACTAGAAATCACTAAGTATGGTTTCATAGTCATAATTATGCTAAGGTCAAATTGTTAGAGTTATAAGATTTAGAGCTTTGAGAGAATAACACGGTTTTAAGAAGTTTTAAGACTAATTTACAATAGCTATAGAAACAGGCTGTGTTAATGGAGGAATCCGTTAACCTTGGTACCAAGTATGCAGGGCTAAAGTATTCAGAGAAGGAAGTTAGGTGCCCATTATTGTCACACTGTGACCGGATATTTATATTCGAGTTTTGTTACGTCACAAATATTGTACGTAACCAAGAAGAGATTTGTTCTAGGAGCTATGTTATTATGAATTTAATTTAATACCAGGTACGGAAGTTAGTTAATGAAATGGCTTTTGGATTGGTAAAGTAATCATTTGAAAGTATGAGAGAATTTATGATTTTAAACTTATATGATTTCAGAAATGATAGCGAATAGAGGAAATTACTTTTGAAACGGTAAAAGTATTAATCAAATGTATAAATACATATATAAAAGAGGAAAAGTGATTTCGGAATATGAATTAGAGAAATTATTTTATCGAAAGGATAATTTGAATATGTATGAATATACGTATAAAAGAGTTTATGAGATTTTAGACATGATTTTTGGCATATTATTGTTTTATGACTTCATACATTTTTTTATATCCAATGAAGGGGTTTCATGAGAATTCATTTACTAGTTTTGGTGAAAAACTCACTTCTCATTTCTCTCATTTTTACAGATAAGAACAATGGCAGGAAATCTACACAACCACGGTAAAGTGCCAAATGGCAAGCTTCACCAAAGTGAAGCATTCCAACCTGTCAAGTGCTAGGATTAGGTAGGTTAGGAGTTCAGGGTATGGGATGGTTGTATTCATATTAGGATTGAATGTTAAAGTGTATTTCAATGTTATTTTAATGATATGAACGATTTTGTGATTCTAACTGAAAAGATATTATGAGGTTTTAAACATGATTATTTTGATTTTAGCTAATAAACAATTTATCTAGAGAAAATGAAATTATGTTTTAACAATTTGGGCAGGAGACATGCATATAAACGTGACGATAGAGGCTAACATGAGATGGGATTTCTCACGTGCCAGTACGTGCCCGGTCGGGTCGTGACAAGGTCCCATTCTTTTTGGTCTTCCATAAATAATGAGAAAACAAATAAAACACTCAACAATAGTTAGTTTATCACTGTTGGTTTATGTATCCTAGTATGATGACTAAACACTTTGAGTGATTATATTAATATTTTGTGCTTGGATTAATTATTTCTTGCTTGAACTTTTGACTAATCTATTGAGTGTTTTAGTTTTTATTTTGATTTGGATGACATGTGTTGATGGATTTGGTTTTGAGAAAACCAACACTATAAGCTGGCACTTTAACAAATTTATGATAGAAGAAAAAAGGAAATGAATGCAGAAAAGTATTTGCCAAGAATGACAAATCTTGAAGCCTATGATGCATTGCTTATTGGAATGGACAAGAAATGTGTGCTGATGGTATATCATATATTCTGAAAATGAAATCTAGTCAAAAGGACTCTCTTTCACATGCTTAAACAATATTTCGCTTCTTGTTTCACTGATACTGCATAACAACGAGACAAAAACGTAATAGCCCCCTTCATAGAAGGGAAGACTTCATCAAAACTATGTGGTCCCTCTCCAAGCATCCAACGGTCATAAACTCCCATCTTCCAATAAAAAGTGAGCTTGGAAGACATTCAAGACAAGAGGAAAGAACCAGAAGCTAAAGCAATACTTCTACAATATTCAAATCCGAAATTCAAGCCAAGCTATTTTCCTCCTCTTTTAAGATTGTTGTAGTTACTAATATACTTTTCTGAGAGTGTTTCAACAAAGGCTCTGTTGAGTGTTATATTTCTTTTGAGAGAAAGGCAAAACTTTAATCAAACACTCGTTGTTGTAAAGCTTTATCTTATGAGATATAAGCTATTGATTGAGCTTGAAGAACTTATTGAAAATACTACTTGGGTTGAGCTTGGAGAGGCTATTTGAAAAAGACTATTTGGTTGAGAGCTGGAGAAGCTTGAGAAAAATACTCATTGTTTTGTACTGATTGTACAAAGATTATAATGGATATACTCACTTGGAGGGTGGAACTGGATAGGATCTAAGTTGTAAGATTAGAAACTAGTATAAATACCTATGTTCAATTTTCTTATCTCTACCTTATTTTTATTACATAAATTGTTATATATCCTTTTCATACATTTTATGATGATCTAAAGCTGGAAGAATTAATTAAGTTTTGTCATAACAAAATCGTCTATAAAATAACTTGACTTGCTAAATCTGCTTTATACTCTCTTGGTCCATAAAATACAAATTTCATTCAAGTGTATTAAGATATAAAAAGTTACGTTTTAGTAAACAATCTCAGCCTCATTTTAAACAAAAATCATTTCTGTTTTACATACTGAACCTAGTATTCATACTATTCATTCAAAGCACTCAAAACTCTATTGTAAGAAAATCTCCTGAGATAAGAGAGATATTCACTGAAATGTGTTGATTGTGTAGGAAAATTTTTAAAAGAGTACTTAATTGAACCCCGCTTCTTAAGTATTCTGATACCATCAATCACAATTTAAGATTTAAGATTTAATTTCTAATGGTGGCCCTATTTTGCATGACATGATTTAAATATAAGGAGCATAATCTTATAATCCTATGTGATGATTTCAAACCAGACAAATTTCGAGTAAACACCTAAATTGGTCATTGACAATTTTATTAATGGACAAATTGATCATGGACTAAAAAAAAAATTAGTGTTGAAGTCCCTCACAATTACAAAAATAGGACATTATAGGTTTCTAACAATTTCATTGATGGACAAATTAGTCCCATTTCACGACCAATTTGGATTGTGACAACACAATAAAAATCCCCACGTAAGCCGCGTGATTGCTACGTCCTATATGCATACTTTATTGATAAATTATAATTTAAATCATAAATCAAATTTTATACTAACCATGAACGAGCATGAACAAATATTTTTCTCATAATTGTAATATGAAACACTATATTTGTGATATACATTTAGTGAATTGCTCATATACAAAATAAACCATGGATGATATACGTTTAAACACACAAGAATCATGGTAATATCAAGATGCAAAATAAAACTATATATAGTCCGGGACCATGCTCGTCACGCCTCGGATCACTCTATCATGAACAAAATATTGCGTGAAGCTAACCCAAACTGAAGACACTAATGCTAGAGAAGGAAGGAATCATATGTTACACCTATGTCTGGGGAAAAGAAGAGGAGAAGGGTGAGTTCGCAACAAACTGATAAGTGGATCCTTACTCATAACTATATATAGAACTTGAAAGACAAGTGTATAAATAATAGTAATGCAATATTTATAGAACATTTCTAATTACTTGCAAAAATACATATTATCTCAAAAATTTCAAAAGAGAATAAGCTACCCATAAATATGAAGTGGTGCTCAATCCCCGTGAACGTGAGCCCTAAAGATTTGGTCCTTAGCGAATCGTGTCCTAGCAAACTAATCTAAAATAAAGATAACTTACTCCTGGCAGACCTTGGTATACCAAGGTTAACATAATAACTTCGTTAACTCACAATTCCTTTCTCTCAGAAATTCTCTAATGAAATTAAAATTATAATAAAGGAAGTTCTATATTTTCTAAGTTCAACATGTCTCAGTTCATCAATCATAGCTAATCCCAATATTTATAATCAATTCAAATCCTAAATAATATCATACAATACTTTAATATAGCAAATATGGTCCCATGTATTTTCTAAAATCATAATTTTCATGTATAAGTTCAAATGGAGCATCTCTAGCTAAAATGCCTTTTTATATAAAGCCATATCATGTAAGAAATCCATTTTTCAAGTCTCTAAATACTCTGTAGTGCAATAAAATAACAATATAATAACCAAACTAAGGCCATGAAATCAAACATACTCACCTGAAGGGGTGGAATGGGAAGCACCAACACCACTAGGTTGAGGAGGAGGGATGACACAACGTCTCATTACAACCATAAAACTCATAAGAAATATATGGGTGCTCCTAGATTACTCTAAAATAACTCTTAACAATATTAGGGAGCACCTCCACTGACAACAATGGAGAACAATAACAGCTAAAACCTAAGAACATGAAAGAAATGGAAAGAAAAAGACCAAAATCTATCAACATAAACATACCTTTGATGATTTGGGAGCTGATTGGAGAGAATGAGAGAAAGGATGAAAATGGGGAGGGAAGAGTTTCAAGTAGGCGAAAAATGGGGAGGAAGAGAGTGGGGAAGGATTTACAGTGTTAGAGGCTCTCAATAAGTGGAACGACACCATTTCACACGTTCACGCTCAGGGGGACCACTATAGTGGTTAGAACCGCATACGCACTCCCACTGCGCATTTATGATCGTATAGCGGTCCTCAAACTACTGAAGTGAAATGCATTCATGTGACGGCTCAGTCTTGGAGTGCTTTACGTGAGGTAACCCCAATTCAACATCTTTTTGTCATATGGTATTTGGTTGTCTAATACTCACTTCACTTATTCACATTTCTTAATTTTAAGTTAATGGGAGGTAGTAACTTTAAAACATAAATATAAATAAGGAAATACTCCAATTTGGATTCAAATAAAATATCAAAAAAATCAAAAACAACTCAAAATCCAAATTTTGGGTTTTAGTTCATATAAAAATTTTTTAGATTTTCTAAACTTGTAGGCTAAAAACGAAATGTTTAAGGTGTCATAAAATTCATTAAAAATCACTCTTCAACTTATTTTCCCTCTAGGAACAATTGCCGGATTTGATCCCAAAATATAGTTCTATCATATAGCCTTCCGAGGAAAATAGGCAGAACTTAGCGAACTTTAGTTCCGGGTGGGTCTAAACCCCTAAAGTTAAACGAAACTTGACTACTAACACGTGTACATCAAGTATTATACTAACAAAGAATATTAGTGTTAAGGTTCTTCACAATTGTAAAAATAGGACATTATAGATCATAATAATTTCATTGATAAACAAATTGATCTCTAAAAAAAGTGTTGAGGTTTGTCACAATCGTAAAAATGGACATTATAGGTTCAGCAAGTTGCAATTAAATGCTAAGGTGAACTTTAATCATTGATATCTATGGTGGCATAATTAATCATCATCAATTTACCAAAAATACACCATTTCATTTTTGCAAATCCCTCATAAATATTCCAAAATTCAATATAGCATCCTATACCAAGCATAGTGATATTGCGTTGTTTTGTAATATAAATCACTGTCTATTACAGACAACTATTTGGGAAAATGATTATAAATTTATAATATTTGGGACCATAATACCTTAAAACAAGGTGGTGATAAAGTATAAGGATTCGTTCCAAATTCTAATTGTTTTTTAACGACAACTTGGGGTCATGGGTTTCTTTTTTAATAATTGGTATGGTGAAATATTGGAATGTTTAGGGAGGAATTTATAAAAAATAAAAATAAAATGGTGTATTTTAGTTAGTGTTGATTCAGATTAATGGGTGTCACATAAATTAATAATTAAAGACGTCAGCATTTAACAGGTTACAAATGAGTTAAGGACTTATATATCCTATTTTTAAAATTGTGAGGGATATAACCACTAATACTTTATTATTAGGGATCAATTTGTCCATTAATAAAATTTTTAAAAATTTATAGTGTTCTATTTTTACAATTATAAAAAATTTTAACATTAATATTGATTATCAAGAATTAATTTATCTATTAATAAAATTATTAAGGATTAATTTGGATGTTTACTATATAAATTTCTCATGAGGACAGCGATGTTTTACTATTAGCGTTCAATTCATTGTCTCTGTCCTCTTTCTTTTTTGAATTTAATGGCCACGGTTGGACCCAACAAGAAAGAGAGCACAATTAAAGTGATGGTGGAAGTGGCTAGAGTTAGATGATGAATGCCTATGATCTGATAAGAAAAATAATAATTTATACTCTCTGTTCTTGAAAATTAAATGTAATTATACTGATCACTATTAAGATTTATTAAAATTATACTGATTTTTTTTATTTATATCATAGAATATATATAATTATTAATAATAAAATTATAATATTTTGATAATATTTATCATATATATTAATTAAAATACTTCTTTTTTATTATATAACTTATAATAAAAAAGAAGTATTTTAGTTAATATATATGATAAATATTATTAAAATATTATAATTTTATTATTAATAATTATATATTTTTTTATATTTTTTATTTTTTATTTAAATTAATAAACTAATATATATAGAAGATTTCAGTATAATTTTAATAAACCTTAAAAAAATTTAATAATAATTTAATGAAATAAAGAATTGTCAAATATAACCCCATTAAATCTCTAGGGCGTCAGCGTAATTTCTCAAAGAAAAATAAAAACGCGAAGCAGCCCGGATACGTGATTGGGAATCACTTGCATTGTCGCACATTCTTTGCCCTCACTCTTTCTTATACATTTTGTTACAATTAACCAATATTTATCTAACATCAACCATTATACATAATAAAATTGTCATAGTCACGACAAAAATTCGATTCAATTTATATATACAATAAGTGTAAAAGATTTTTACATACCATATAAAGGAAGGTGAAGGTGCAAGTGGTTAGATGATGAACAAAGGCGACGTGAAAGGAAAGGAGCACATAAGTAGAAAAATCGAAGAAGCTCAGACACGTGATTGGAGGAGAGATTCTTGTATAGGCAATTAGGTATAAATATAATAAATTATATTTAAGTGCACTCACAATAAAGATGAATCTCATCAATTTTATTAAACATGCATTCACTTATCTATAGGTTTATACTATTTTTTATGAGTGTGTCTAAGAAATAATTCTTGTATTTATGGCAATATAAGAATTTTTCTGATTGGTGATCACTTGCACCATCTTTGTCCTCAGGCCAGACCTCACTCTTTCTTATCCATTATAAAATTACAATAAGCCAATATTTATCTAACACCAACCATTATACAAAATAAAATCGTTATAGATACATACCATAAAGATTCGATATAATTTATACATGATGTAAGTATATATAAAAGGATTTTTATATGGATATATCTAATCATATATTAACATATTAGTAAAAAAATTAGATTCAATCACCTATTATATATATTCAAAATTTTATAAATAAAAATACATGAATTAAATGACAATATATAATGTGCATCAAAATTAAACTAAAAAATATATTATTAACTTACCTCTCACCCTCCCACTATTGTGAATTTCAATTATGTTTTGCGTTTAAGGGTTTGAGTTTTTGATATCAAAGGTGTGTATGTTTTAGATTTTGAAAAACTGATTATGAAATCTAAATTTTATATATAACTAAAAAAAATTGAAAACTGATTTTTTTTTTTTAAAATCTACTAATTTTAGCTTCTGTAAAAAAGTTGAAACTGAAATTTTTTTAAATTTTAATTATTTTTTAAAAATTATCCAAATATACAAAAAGTGAGTTTTTTGGACAAAAATAATTATTATTATCCAAAATAATCACAAACAAGCGCACCCTTCATCATTAATGAATAAGGATTAACTTCTTCTAGGCAAGGAGGATGCAGCAAGAACACAATCATATTTTGCTCTGATATGTAGAACCATCATTTATTTCTCTCTTTTTTTATTAATATTCTCCTCTGATGAATATTTTTTTCATTTTTTTGGTCTTCATTTTCTTGACCATGCTCACAAATTCTTGTCAGCATTTCCTCTTCATCAGTTGATCTTCATATTTTGCTTTAGTATTCCATGTAAGATATTGCTGGTAGACTTCTGAATATTGGCTACGTTTTTCACTTTGGTAAGTACCTTTTAATATGTAGAAAGAGCTATTATTTACATTGTGTCATTGATTATCTTCAAAATTAAGAAGTTTAATTAACTATCCCAGAAGTTGAACTTCTTGCCTTCCTTTTTGGTGTACTTTTTCTTATACGTACTAAGGCGTTAATTAGATCATCTGGTGGTAAATCCCACAAGACACTATCTGAGTTGATATTGGACCCACTTCCAATTTCTTCAGAAGTTTCAAAATGATTATGTCCATTTTCTTCTTCAAGTTTTCCTTGTTACTGGCATTGCTGATCCATGGTTGTGCAGTGCTTCCAGTGTACACACTTTGGCTAAATGGTGATACTGATACATCATCCCCTTCGTTGCCAAAATAAGCAGACCAAATTGAAACACCGACATTGGGAGGAAAACATTGTAGGACACTGCAAAACTTGCAGATGTAGCTGAAGTGGACTTCCAAAGTTCTTTTGAGGATACAATTTCAGGTTCTTGCGTAGCCTTTGATAGGCCAAGCCTAACCTGTTCAATATTGTTGTACTTTTCTTCTGGTTTACAGTTCATGTAATTAGCAATGCTATTTCCAAGTGCTGCAGTGGAACATTGGGCCTGGTAGTTATTATTTGGCTTCTTGGTAAGAAAGTGGAGAACCTCATCTTTGAAGCAGCCAAGTGCTGCTTTGGCAAGGAGAGCAGCCTGAGGGGGTGCCAATGTAGTTTCAATTTCAGCCATTAGCTGGGAGAATGGCTTGTGTGTGACAGGGTCAATACCATGCCTGATAGTTTCTTCTTAAGCTTGGTGTTCCAATGATTCTTTACATCATTGTCAGTGCGTCCTGGAAGCTGGTGTACTATAAGTGACCATCTAAAAACATGCATTTAAGTAACCATTAAAGGTAATAATAATGATGACAAAATAAAGATAACAGTCCTCAAGCTGCAATGCAAGTAATAACAACAGCAAAGAGATGATGTGCAGATTTTATGTACCGGTTACCAAAAATGAAGAAGCTTCACAATGGTTTGCTCTTCAGCATCTAAGAATTGGCCGGGTTTAAGATCAGGACAAAGGTAATTAGTCCACCTTAGCCTACGGCTTTTTCCACATCTTTGCAGGCCTGTTTCATGAGTTTACCACAAGCAAAATAAGTATGTCTTGGTTTACATTGATAACATAATATATAATTTTTATACACGGTGTAAAAAATCTCTATACGATCATCTAGTCATGCATAAATATGTTATTAAAACATTTTGATTGTTGCCATGACTAACTCAAAGTCATGTAGAAGATCAGATATACGGAGAGAGAGTCATGCACAAACCAGCATTCTTGGGGATGAGCCGCCAGTTGCGTGTTCCATGTTGAGCAATGAAGGAGGAGAGCTGCTTGTCTTCCTCTGGTGTCCACTGTCCTCTTTTCACGTTTTCCTCCTCACAGCATGGAATGCGCCCCATTTTATGTGTCTCTCTTTTACTTGTTACTTCTCTTTTTCCAAAAGAAGTGCCAATATGGAAGTATCAAGTATAAGACTAATCTGTCATCCACAACTTGTGAGGCAAAAAGGGAAGACGTGGAATATTTCTTTGTGTTGATTTCTTTAATAATTTTCTGGTAGTGTCCTTCCTGCTAATACTTTATATACATAAGGGTCCAATCAGAATTACAAAGGCTACATAATAATTGGCAAATTAAGGCCTAAAAAGGCATCACAAGTGTGTGATTTTATTAAAGTATTCAACGCTGTGGAACATGCGTGAGAGAGGCAGGTAGCTCATCCATAAGATGCCCGGTCAACTCCTCTTTATCTATATATCCGTTGCTGACTGTTTTGCTCAAAGTTTGCATGCTGGCTAGATCCTCATCCTAGTTTCACGTGCGGGGCTTTCTTTTTCTTGACAATACTAATTTGAATTTTTGTTTATGTTCGTTTTCTTCTTTGTTGTGATTCACTTCTGCACTGCTTAGTAATCTTTGAACCATGTACGAAAATATTGGTGATAACAAACAATAAAACTTGCAAAGAGCTGTTGCCAATGGCTATGGAACTGACTACTCGTTTCTCAAAAGATCATGCCAAGAAGGGCATAAGATATTAAGCTTCTACAATTGAACTACGCCTTACAATTTAGTGTGAATTTGGATTAGCTTTTTTAAATTCAAAAAAGCTTATAATCTTAGCTTCCCGAGAAAGCTTTTGAAAAAATAACAATTGTTTCTCAAAATTAATACCAAACATGCCTTTACAGTCTTGAAATACTTGAACAGCAAAAGCATGCGTTCATCTATATTCTAGGCATAACCCTTTCCTCGGCTCCAATTCTTGGAGATGTCTTAAAGCTTGGTGTCACTTGTCAGCTTAATTTTGCAGTAATTATTCCTTCAATGGATCCACTAAGAGTGAACAAGCCAAACAGAGAGCCAAAAATACTGAGAGTTCGAAGTATGACCCACTTAGTCGTCCACGCTTCAGTACCGGACAAACCCAAGTACATTTCCACTGGAAAATATATGGTTAATGGCCAAAAGATTATGCTGCCAAGAACTCCCAAAATCTGATTGAAGTAGGGGAAAATCAACCCAATCACCGTGGTTGATGCAACATAAGCAGTTCGGAAAGACAACCTCAGAAAATTGAGTTCAAATGCGGGCAGCAATGGGGGTTTCAAGAAATATGTGTGATTCACAAATTCACTGTCTGGGAAACTAAAACGGAACCAATTCTCAACAGTGGCAAAAAGTGGCTGGCTATACACCTACACATAAACAAGATAGAAAACATAGTTATTAACAACATGAATTCTATGGTAGCAGATAAACTAGACAGCAGATACATTGCCCTTTAGGCAGAACTTGCAAATGTGCAGCAGGCTATGTTGATTTCATAACACTTTACTCCAAGACATGTGATGAAGAACATGGAAATTGAAGAGGCATACAATGAAAGCACCATATAAGATTTGATGTTTAATATCTTTATATTGTATTTATGTACCTGATATGCACCAACTAGGTGAATCACTATGCAAGCGTTAGCAAAGTCTACGAGCCAATAATACTTAGAGGACCCGAAACCTGTTAAAAGGTTTCCTGGTGTAGCATTACCAAATGCCGCATATCCAGCACATCCACAACCGAGGTAGAAGAATGTTGTGATAGCGACTGATATTAGAGAGGCCTTCTTCATGGTTTGGTTTTCAGGTGGAGGTGACTTCAAAGTATCCTTCAAGAATTGTGGCAAGTTATATCAACGTTTATATAATTGTTAATTGTTTTGTATTTATAATTGTTAATTGTTTTGTACTTTTACCCCATGGCTGTGGCAAAGTTACATGAGATCACAGGGTAGAGATACCTGTATTTCCATGATAATTGTTGAGAAGGGATAGGAAAATGATATGTCACCAAGTGCTTGAGCTACCAACCATAACTTTTCAGTGCCACTGGAGGCAGTGATTCCTTCAATGCTACCCTCAGCATGTCCTTTTTCTGAGCAAATCATTATCAGAAAATTTCATATATACTTTCATGGAACTGTCCATGCAAAAGCTAGTTATGGTGTGTCTGAAGTTTGACACCATTAATCAGATACTAATGAGCATACCTATGATTTGCACAATGGAAAGCCCCATTGCTATGGAAGCATAAGCAAATGACATGATTGCAGCGAGGACTGAAAGCCATTCAATGTTATGGAAGTTGGGTATCTGTGAGAGAACAATTTGTATAACACCAAACAGCAGTATATAGTATGCATCTTCAAATTCACATGCTGCTTCATGCCCTTTGTTGTGGTAACAATTTGAAAGTAGGATTTCTCTGCAGCCACAAATACACATAATAGCAGACTAAATTAGTTATAGTGGGACAGAATCATGGTTCCCTAGTGGAGTGCAAGTGATAAGAAGTCTTATTTTGCACCTTATGCTGATAGCTGATGTAATGACAAAGGCAATTCCAAAACCATATAAGCTTATATTCACAAGAAGGCCACATAATCGTCCATCCCTTAGTCCTGTAACAATCACCGAGGATCTTGTAATAGCAATCTTGTCTATGGTAATATACTTATATGTTGCTCAAAATGTGGTGCCATATTTGACTAGAAGATAGAAAATCTCCCGATGAAATATTAACAGATGATACAGCAAACTTAGATGTTGAATATTTTAAAAAAATTCTTCATGTAATAGCAGTCTTCTAATAAAGCAATATTTTTCTTTTCCTAAACCTTAAACCATTATCTAACAAATTGCAATGATCAATTAATATAAAACTCATTGCTTTACTTATTAAATACATTCTTATAACCGTCATTAATCTTTGTATAAGACATATAAGGAGGCAAACATCGGAATTATGTACCCTAAATAAAATTTATTGTAAATTCTATTTATTAATTGAACATTATTTTCAAGTTTAGTCATTTAAAATAAATTTGTAAAGGAAACTTAAGTGAAATGTTGAATATGATGAACTAGATTTCTTAATTATTGACTGATTAACTATTTACATTATTTTAACCCAAAAAGGAAAATGGTATAATATGGAGAAGAAAAACAAAAAAAAAAAGAAGAAGAAGAAAAAGGGAGAAAGGGAAGGCTAAAATTCATTTGGCCATTAATTAACTAGTCACACTCGTGCATTTCATTTCATACCCATAAAGACTCTAATTCTTCATAAGAGCCTAAATCTAGAGCCTGTCTTTAAGAATTCATGTTCCTCACAGAAATGGATGATTTGACGTAAATTTTGCACTAATTAAACCCTGACAAAATATTTTTCTTCTCATAAACAGAGATATAGCTTGCATATATGTATATCCTATATAAACAAAAAAATTTATTTCGAGGTAAAACTTCTTACCAAAAAAAAAAGAATTTAACATTAACTCCACTATTTCAAAAGTCTTATGATCATAATTTTTTAATTTTTAAAATTTTATAAAATAACACTAAAAACCAGAAACTAAAATAAATTTTAAATTTTTCAATATTTTCTTTGTAAAATTCAGGAAACGCCAAATGAAAATTCAAAACTGTTTTATTGAAACCAAACTCGCCTCACTCAAAATTAACTCAATCCTAATAGTTTTACTATTGTAATTAATTTCATAAATGAAATACTAGGAGAAAAACAACAATGAGAAACAGGATAATGATCATGGTGCTGTAGAAGTAAAGGCAATTTTCATCGAAATGAAAAGGATATGTAGCGGATGGAACCTACCTAAATGGGAATCAACAGCATCAAGGTAGGAGGAACTGCGGTTAGGGCCAAATTCAGGATCTGGAGAACGGTAAGTGTTGGAGAGAAGGAAAGCAGAGGTGAGGGTGGTGGCTGCAATGAGAAGAATGGAAAGTGGGCCTGCAACCCACCCAAGCTGCCCAATGCTCCATGCCAGAGACAGCACTCCCGACCCTATCACCCCCGTCACTATGTGTGCCACCGCCGTCCATGCTGTCCCTGTTTTTACATTCATTCATCACAAAACATCATCATATTAACATATGTATACTCATGTATGTTATTGTTGTCTCACTTCCAAACGGAACATACATAAAACTAACCAACGGATCACAACACAAACCTGTTCTTTTGACAGGATCAGGTGTTATTTGATCCAGCAACAATGGAGTGTTGCTGTTGTTGTCACTTGAATCTGCCGCTGCTGCTCCTCCCATTTGGCTTTAATTGGTTGAGTTTGTTCTGTTCAGAGTTCAGATCCAGATGAGATATATGCTGCTGACTCAGTAATAATTCTGACTCTTATTCATTCCGTTAAGCAAAAGCAAGTTTGCTTTTCGCTTCTTTTGCTTCAATCTGTAGGCACTAGTTCTTGGAATAAAAATTATGGACAGTAATAAGTATTTTCATTGCGTTGATGATAATTGCAATTTAATGAATATGAATCATTACACTTAACAATTGCATCCGGGATTCTAAAATAAGAAATTAATATTTTCAACGGATCTTAATACTTTGTTGTTTTATTGCGTTATTAAATATTAATGGAAGAAATGTAATTCGATGGGTATGAATTATTAGTTACTTTTTTAAAGATATTGTTGTAATATGAATTTTTTTTATTGAAAAATTAATGGCAGAATAATTTGGTGAATATAGTGTGCTAATAATATTATTATTTATTATATTTAAAGTCTATGTCAATACTCAATAGAACTCTTCCAAAGAAAAAAAATGTCCCAATGAATTGCAACTTTCAGCCAAAACTTTGGTGTGTGTTTGGATGCAGTACTTTCGGAATTTAAAATGTTAGAAAATTAAAATATTTTAATTAAATTTTTTTTAATTTTTAAATTTTTTATTTGAATAGATAATTACATTTTCCTTCATCTGTAAAATATTTTGTTTTGATGAGATAATTATATTACTTTGATTTTAATATGTTTTATTTGAAAAATATAATGCATTTTTTAAAAAAATAAGTTTTTGTATTAATAATCAAAATTTAATCAATCTAAAATCAATTATAATAAATTCATATTTCATAAATTATCTTAAATTTTATTTACAAAATATTTTAAATTTGAATTATAAAATTTTATTGTTATATAAATAAAATAGAATGATATATAAATATAACATCATGTAATATAAACTAAATATTAAAAAATTTAAAATGTAACAAAATAAATTAAAAATAATATTAAACAAAAATCTCATAAATATAAAGAAATTGTAATGAAATATAATAAAAATGAGAGTTGTCAAAATGAGAAAAACATATACTTGTGCGTATAGGAATTTCCAAAATTTACTTCTCTATAGGTTAAAATTAAAATTCTTTATTTTAAGTGGATAAAACTTCTCTTTAAAATCCCTTAAATTTTATAATTTCTTCTAAGTAAATATCCAAATAAAATATTTTATCATAATAAATTTTAAATCCTTCCAAAAATTATATTTCTATCTATAATTGCTACATCCAATCGTGCACTAAAGTTACACTTTTCATTCCTTATGCTATTACACTTTAATATACGACATCTTTCTGCTTTTTTTTCTTAAACTTGTTGTCGTCAACTAGGTGGCTGGTTCAATTACAATTATTTTGTATGGGAAGATTCTTACTAGCTCATGCTCAATTCTGTGTAGACAAGATCAATTAATAATCATTAGTTTTATTGTATGAAATATACGTGGAGCAGGAAAATTTATATATATTTTTTTAATGTTAATTAATTTGGTATACACATTACACGATTTATATACATGTGGAGTTTATACCAAACCCAAATTTTTAGTATGTATTTTACTGTATTCAAGCATATAAAAGATTATATGAAAACAATAATGTTATTGCATACTTCAGGTGGTACACATAACATTATTGATATGAAACAGACCATCAGACTGAGAAGGTTCACCGATGCGTGCTATGAGAGTAGGAGAAGACAGTAGTACACATGCAGCTTCTTTCCTAAATGAGACAATATGTTCTTTTTATGTTGTTCAAAATTACTCTGTTCTTATTCTAATTTCTAATCATAGTTTCAGATAGTAGACATACATGGTATTCATTACTGTGATAATTTGTTCCTCGTTCTTTGATTGTTAACTCTTTTAAGTATTAGGAAACAACTCATCTCCATTACTTTGAGAAAAATGTCTTCTACTCTTGGATTGCAGAACGCAATTTTGATGTGACCCTGCAAAAATTTAGAGATGAATCTGATTATTTGCCAAACAGTATAATCATTATTGTTTTATAGAGTTGCTTGTGTAGCATTACACTTGCTTTGGTGTGAATTCTGCACCAACAAGCTGAAATTCCTTGTACAAACACTTTCATACCCTATTTAACTCTCAAGACTAAATAGAATTAAATTGAAACTGAATTACATGAAAGTAAAAGCAACCAAACTACAAAAACAAATGAAGCACCATAGCCATAAACCCTTTCAGCTAAGTTTCTCACTTATGATTCCTTCAAGTGATCCCACTAGACCCACCACTGACACAAGAAAGCATACAGAGCTAAAAATCCTAAGAACAATCCATTTCCTAGACCAAGCTCCAATTTTCTTCTGCACAAGGTACATCTCTACAGGGAAGTATATAGCCAGTGGCCAAAAGCTTATGGCCCCTAGCACTCCTAAGACTTGATTGAAGTAAGGAAAGAGGATTGCAAGTCCAGTAGTGGAAATCACGTAGGCTGTTCTAAAACATATTCTGAACAGATTTAGCTCAAAAGCTGGCAACCGAAGCAGTTTCAATCTGTAGAATTTATTCACAAATCCACTGTTGGGGTATTTCCTTGAACACCATCTATCAACAGCATTATATATTGGCTGGCTGTAAATCTGATGAAAAGATCATATAAAAGAATCACAACTTTGAAAAGATTATAGAGTCACTAGTTAACTTGACCATATAGCTATAATAACAATTTTACTATAGGTATTGTTGTGTACGGAAAACAATTCAGATAACCCAAAATTTTGATTCTTTTCTACTTTCAGTAGGAATGATTATTAATCCAATTAGTTGTTCAAAGACATGGTTGGTGATTCATAAGGAATAGATCATGCCATTGAGGAACTCCTAGAAAAGATACTTATGGGAGATTTTAGTTAATATTTTTTAGTCATGAAATAGAAGTATACTTATGTGTGTACAAAAAGGATTCACTAAAGGAATGAAAGAAGTAGTTCCTGTGAGTAATACTAAGTTATGGTCTAATATATTAATGTCAACTTTGACTAGAAGCACTAGTAGTACCTGATATCCTCCCACCAAATGAAGAACAACGCAAGCATTGGCAAAGTCAATGAGCCAGTAAGGCTCATAAAAACCAAACCCAGTCAAGAGGTTTCCTGGTGTTTGATTTCCAAAAGCTGCATATCCAAAGCATCCACAGCAGAGGTAGAAGAATGTTGTAATGAAGACAGCAGCCATAGAGGCCTTTTTCATGGTCTTGTTTTCTGAAGGAGGAGACTTAAGAGTGTCCTTTGCTCAACCAAAAAAATAAAGTTCAATATTTTGCTTCAGCTTTAAATAGTGTTTTGTCTCTCTCCCTAACGCCACACTTTGGAATTAATATGTGGATACCTGTATCTCAAGGAGTATGATAGAGTATGGATAGGCAAAGGCAATGTCAGCAAGTGCTTGGAAGACTAGCCACACTTTGTCAGCAATATTTGAAGCTGGAACTCCTGTCAGACTCCCCATAATTCTTCCATTTTCTACAAGTGCAAGTGTACAAACATTAAGTTTTATCATAATATAATTTGTTGCTTCATACATGATTTAGAATTCCATATTTCTTGGCATTTGATATTTCAGAAATGTAACAGCTAGATGTGGGTTTTAGTATAAAAATACTTTTCTTTCTTCACCCTGCTGCTTTAATGATCAGAAGGGTTGAATTGACAAGTAATGGAAGGTGACTTTGGTTTTGAAAAACAGTTTTTAGTTTTCATTTCATATTTTTCTATTTTCTAGAAAAAAATCCTGAAACTGTGAAAACTACAAAATCCAATTTTTAATTTTTATTTCCAATTTTCAGTATTTCCTTCGCAACATCCTGAAAATAGGAAGACTAAAACTGTTTTCTGAAACAAAACTCACCCAATTATTGAAAATTAACCTTACCTATTACTGTTGTGATGCCAAGTCCTAGTCCTATAGATGCGTATGTAAAAGACATTAAGGCAGCAACAACTGAAACCCATGTCATGTTGTGGAGATCAGGTATGAATGACATTACAATCTGAACAAGTCCAAACAGCATCATGTACAGGGTATCCCCATAGTTACAAGGAGCGTGATGCCCTTCCTTGTGATAGCAATTTGATTTCAGAATTGCTCTACATTTGTAGAAACATCATGTATTATTAGAGCATGAACAAAAAAACATCTGCAACACAGTCACTCTAATATAACATGAAAAATGAGAAACAACAGTTGCAAGTAATGAATCACAACACACAAAACAGTAATAGCATAGAGATGATAGTCACCTCATTTTATGAGGGATTTAACTTGAGAGGTACCTTATACATGAAGCTGTGGTAATTACATAAGCAGTACTAGTCCCATACAAGGTCAAATATTGAAGCAAGCCAGCCAACCATGTCCTTTTATTACCTAAACTAACACTAAACGCAATTAGATGGTATAATTGTGATGACACGCATCACTGGAACCATATCCTGAATTTGAGGCTAGAGTGATTATACAAGAGTAAATGTGTTACTACCAAGATAGACTCTAACGGCATCCATGTAGCAGTAGTTTCTTTCCCAGATACAGGATCTGGAGTTCTGTAGCAATCGGAAAGGAGGAATGAAGAAACATAGGTGACAATTGCACATAAAAGCAAGGCAACTGGTCCTGCAATCCATCCTAATTGAGAAGTACTCCATGCTAGAGAGAGAACACCAGCACCAATAATAGCAGTAATGATATGAGCCACAGCACTCGTTAGAGTTCCTGGTAGAATTGATGCAAGGACTAGAATTCAGGATTCAAATTCAAGAGTTAGAACATGGAATGGTTATGGTCCTAAAGAGGCTTTTACCAGTCCTTTTGGGATGCCCATCATCATCATAAGCATCAGAACCATTTCTGGTTATTTGAAGAGAGTTTTTCACTGCCATTTTCATCAAAGCATCTAACTCAAAGGAAGACCATGGAAAGGTTACTGCAATTTAAGCCCCATAGAAAGGCCTAAGATAACTACAATCAAAATAAACTATGCGGTACCGACATGAATTCAAATTTGCAACTAGGTGGGGGACTACATAACTTTTGTCTGCATGTGGCATGCAAGGCTATCCCCAGGAAATTTGAAAAAAAAAAAAACTTTTTAGAAATTAGAGTAGTTCAGTCCAACTTTACTATTCAACACCCAACATTCTCAAACTTCTAAACACCATACTCACATTGTTCTCCCCTTCTCTCCATCGTTCCTTCACATCCACATGGGTGAAATATAATTTCCCAGTTCAGTCTAGGACAAGTGGACAACTCTATTAAGGTTAACAGATCACTGACACAGCAGCACAAGTTGTTGCAGGAAAAATAGTGTAATAAATAAATCCAAACTCTGCTTGCAAGCATGTGCGTGTGTTGCTTTGTAATGTATTGTCAATGCACCACTCAAAGTATATGGACTAAATGTGCTCCAATGAGTGTAGAACCATAGGAAGTGTCGAACAAAACTACATTATTAGCTGCTTGACAAAGGACAAAATGAGAAAACTTGACCCAATGGTAGTGCTCTTCATGTCAGTATAGTTATAAGCCGATGGAAAAGGTTCAGGAGGACGAAAATATGAGGTAGCTTCTTTGAATGTATGAAGTTTGTATGATGGTGTGTGATTAATTCAATGCGGTGGCCACTCCATAATCGTCGTTAGACGTTTCAAATAACTTAAATAATTGAGATGTCATGTTCTACTTGGAATATTTTCTCTACAACCGTCCATAGTAGAAAATTCAGTATCTATCACAGGGACAGAGGTAAGTGGGTGGGCGAAATTGACGATACGTAAGTCAGTGCTAGGTGGGAAGTGTTGGAAAATTTAGAATATTTGCGTATTCAGATTTCTTTTGATAATCTGACATGGTGATCCGATTATATAATTTTATGTTTTATTAGTTATGAAAAGAAGAGTCAAATTATTTTTTTAATGATATGGACATATAAAATTTTATGATTGAGCAAAAATATTTTATATATCGGTGGATCAGAAATAAATTCACACGTAGTTTGGAATTTCACATAGGATTAATCAGATTGGTTTTAATAACAAAACTAGATGCAGATATAGGTTGTCAATTAATAGATTTTGATTCATTCCTCCTATAATAAGAGGAGGAGTCCATTATTTTCTGTATATCAATGTAGCATTATTTCCAAGTGGGTAGTCTTCAACAAACCATGTGATCTGGAAATAAGATGTTATTTTCCTCTGAATTGAAAGCACCTTGATCGTGGTAGGCCCGAAAGTTTGATGCACCAATTTGACAATATTGTGTAATGCTCTAATGGCAAGTTGGTTTTCAACCCTTTCTCCTCATACATAGCACCTCTTACGTCTAAGCTTCTGTCATTTGAAGGAATATAAAGAAAATTTTGGATTTGATTGGAGAGTATGCAGAATCATTGGCGTAAAAGCAACACCTTTGTTCAATTGAGTCATATCTTAAACTGACTTTTAACCTCTCTCATGTCATTTGCCTCATCTTTATCTGGAAGGAAGAATTGTGCAAATTTTCAGGGATGATTTTATGGAAAGGTTAGGAATGCTAAGGTTTCTTCTTATAAAACTAATCTTCCTTCGACTTCAAGAGCACAAGGGTTACGCAGTTTTTTCCCACTAGAGTTGAATCTTCAAATTGTATGTGGATTTTTTCAGAAAAAGTTTTGATGTGACATTGCATAGATCAAGGGGTAAATGTAATCGAGTAGGAAGAGGTGTGAGTTATTTTGTGTATTCAAAATAGTGTCGAAATAACATGCACCCTCGATTTCAATCACACAAGACTGTGCTAGCTACTGCATTCCAAAGTGACTAGTAAGATGAGAAAAGGTAATATGAATTGAGACAATCTTAGAGATCATCTGGTTAAGGAATATACAGCATTTTATTCTAAGATGTCTGCTATGATTGAACCAGAATTTGTCATAATTCAGAAATCATGGCCTATTATATGTAGCATGTTGGTCCTAGTCCTAAGACCTGAACCATCTTTCAATTCAATAAGGTCTGTTCAAGCCTATATATATAGTTTCCAAAGCTGCAATCGGCTTCTAATAATTTGTTGATTTAACATATGTGGCTTCTATTTCCTGTTTGCTGTATCACTGGCTGCTCATTAAACAATTAACAATAACACAGGAAAGCTAACAAATGAAGAAACTATAAGCTTCTTTCTATAACTCCATACTACAATCCACTTCAAAGTGATCATTTTGTATTCTCATTGCCCTTGGCATAGTTAAGCCCACTCAACCACTAATTCCTTGAGTGTCTTTCACTGCCACCATATAGGCACATCATCCTTTAAGTGGTCACTCAATCCAACCCAATTCCAAGTTCATCAGAAAAAAGCAGTTTCCCTTTTCATGAAGCGGTCCAGCTGCTCATATACAAGAGGCCCTACATTTGTTTTTTCTTGTCTGTTTTGTCAAAACAAGAATCTGAGATGCCAAAAAGAAAAATTTGATGTAACATGCATGCACTCATGAACAAGTGGTGTATATGTGATATTGTGATGCTGCTTGTTGTGGCATTGTGAATGGTAATGAAATCCTCAATTTTCTTCTTTGCCTGTCTAGTCCATAAAAAAGAATGAAAAGATGGATTTAGCCTATGCCTACCCAAACATAATGTAAGCCACAAAGTTCATACATGTTCGGTCCTCACTCCTCACAATTATTCAAGTAGAAGCCTAAACCAAACAAACTCCCATTTTTATGTGGAGAAAGCTAAAGACTTTCTAGAGTACGAAACATTAGACAAGAAAAACCATAACTGAATGTGGCATCACATGCAATGTTGCGGATATACATTTATGCGGTGATGCTAGTGACACTGACAATACAACAAGAGAAAAGGAAACAGTTCTACCTTATCACTATTTCTTAGCAGCTTAGCTTTTCAAATCAACGATACAAAGTAAGTCGTTTTTTCATTCAACTCTAATCTTGAGTCCTTAAAGGTTTATTTCTTTTTTGGTTTGAAGGCCGTTTCTTGTTTTTCAGATAAACATACGAAACTGGATAGAGTATACTGTCATTTGAAATAATCCAATTCCATGATAACTCAAATAATAAAATTAAAACAAATTTTTTCTTTACTTTAATTAAACCCTATGCAGAAATAAATAAGAGTTACATTAGATGGACAAAACATGTTGTAATAGTGAGTAGAGCAAAGGTTTTGCATATTTCTATATAAATATCTATTATCTTATGTTCAGCTCAACAAGAGTATAATTGAATTAAAGTTTGAAGGTAGTGGTTGTTTATTGACCAGTAAAATGTTTGCCGGGGGGTGGGGGGTAGCCTATCATCTCTACCTACGTATTATTAGTATTAGATATAAAATCATTAATATATTCTAATTTAATAATTTAAATTTTTAAAACAAATAATTTCATAACATAATATTAAAACTTCTATAACTAAATAGTTTAGAATTGGATCATTATTAACTTTATTATTTTAAATAAAAATAATTAAATTTCAGTAAATGAAGAGACAGGGTAGGTCCCTTAATGGACTGATGACATTGTTGTTGCGTGAATCCGTCGACTTGAAAAGGCTGTGTTGTGCGGTCAGATTCAGAAGTTTTCAACTTCCATCGAAGAGGACAAAATGACATAAGGGGCAATGGGCCATGTTCATACTATTTACTGACATATTGAAGCCCATCATCATCTTAATTTGCTTTTCTCGGTTGGATTATTGTCCCCTTGATCTTGGATTGGATGCTTCTCGTGTCATCTTCATTTTAATTGAAGGGACTCTAGCCCTACGCTGTCCATGGCTCCATGCATGTCGGAGCAAGATGTAGCTTTTTCTATTGTAGTATAAAAATACTATACTTCTCCTTAAAAAAATGATGAAATAATGGACATAACTTTATGATGTTATTTTTTTTTGTCACATGAACTGAAGAACCGTGACTTTTTTTTTTTTTTTTGCTTTTGGGTCTTGGTGAGTTTTTCTTTTGTCTCCAGAGAAAACTGGGATAGAGTGTGAATTAAAAGGAGCTGCCCTTTATTCTGTTTTTGTCAAAACGAAAAGAGTTGCCTCAGATGCACTTCCTGGATCAGGGCCAAGACTAGAAGGTGGACACAGGAAGCTCCTCACTATTCTACATACACAAAGCCTATTGGGCCAAGTTGAACTTACAAAGCCCAAATGTAGGTCCAATTTTCAAACTGCAATCAGTGGTCAGACTTATAGCAATCATAGTTGACCCGATTATAGCTAGCCCAACCCATTATCGATACACTTACCTAGCAAATTATAGAGCCACGTCGCAGACCCAAAGAGCTATGTCCAAATGAGAGAGAGAGAGAACTAACTGTGTGACAGTATTCAACCCCAAATATTAATGCCATCATATCATCCATATCTCACCACTAGATTGTGAAAGCAGAAAAATAAAGGTGCAACATAAATAAATGAAGCTTACCTGCTGCTGGTAGCAGCTGTAATAACGTAGGCCGTGGTACCCCCATATAAGCTCGCATAAGCCAGCACTCCACACATCTTTTGCCTTTTCTCTCCTATGTTTTTACACAACATTTCTTAATTATTTATTCCAAGTATAAAGTCAACTCAACACTTGAGAATCATGATTGAGGGTGAAAACAAAAGAAAACACCAAAAAAAATATTGCATATTCTCATAGTATTACTTCATATTGTGCACATTTCATTCATCAAGTGACATATTAGTTTAAGTTAACAATAAAATATAATTTAAGCTGATTTGTGACCGTGATTAGTGGAATGAGCACAAGTTGAAATGGTATATCAGAAAAATTTAATAATTTGTCAGTGTTTTAACCAACCTAGGTACAACTTGACTGCAGCCATGTAGGAGGAGCTCCTGATTGTGCCATATTCAGGATGAGGGAATCTGTAGCAGTCACTAAGAAGGTACGATGAAACGAGGGTGGTGATTGCAAAGAGTATGAGGCACAATGGACCACCAATCCACCCTAGCTGTGCCACTGACCATGCTAGAGATAGCACCCCTGCTCCTATCACCGCAGTTATTATATGTGCCACTGCACTCCATACATTACCTTCAACAAATCACAGGCATATAATTAGAATTGGAAGTTATAGTTAATCTTTGACTATTAAGCATGATTATTGTCTAAAGACCAATTTCTTTTTAACGAAAATTTGCAAGCTTTTGAACTGGGTAAAAATAACAGTTGAGAACCAATGGTAGTTGTCTAACTGTCATTCACATATCTACCAGTCCAACTAATCTTTTCATCGTTTGTTTTCAACTCATACTATACTATTCCAATACCATATGGTTGCAGAGCTTTTTTATGCAAAAGGCACTAGTATAGCTTAATGGGAAGGAGAAGAGTGCTTTTATATATTAAGAAAAATAGAAAAAAGGCACCTTTTTGGGAGAGGAAATGAATTTCATAAACTATCAGTTTGAAGATTAATAATGAGGCCATTAGAAATATAAGAAGTGCAGCAACAGAATTACCTGTTCTCTTAGGAGGCTCTCCTCCCGACACATCCCTTGAAGAACAGCTTTGAATCAAGGGCAACTGTTCTATTGCTTCCTCACCCATTTCTTAAATTCTTCCTCCAAAGTTGATTAGCTTCTCAGCAATCACAAGCCAGAGGATGCATGAGTAATGAAAAAAAATTAGAGGCAATAAATGAACGTGTCTTTTTTCTGTGTGTACAAAGAGTACTATATGAGGCCTTTTATAATCTGAACTTATGAATACTGCCGCAGGGACTATATCGGGATCTCAAGGTAATCACGAGCCTTTTTCTTTCTATATAAGCCTTTTTTTTCGGTGGCAAAAAATAATATAAATTGAGTACACACAAATATTTCGCTGCTATGAAAATTGGAAACAGCCCTTTTGCATCAGAAATTATTAAATTTACTCATCTTACAATAATGGAGAAAAGCATTGATATGACCTTAATACTTTGACCGATGAACTTAATACTTTGACCCATAGCATTTGTAATAGGTACATGGGAAAAAGATATATAGCTCGAAGAGCTTAAGCACGAATTGGTGTGCGAAATATCTCCACCGTTAATATATTTTTACTCCACATCTTTTGTTTTTAATTTCTTTTGGCTAAAATAATAACTGCCACTGGATTACTTTCCGTATCTTTTTGACGAAAATTTTTCGTTCCATGAAGCATCTCTCATCTTTATGTTAAATGCAGCTTTGAAAATTGTAAGAAATAAAGTTACACCTTATTTATCATCACTTATAACTTTTTGCTATCAGCTATAATTTTTGGTCTAATAATAAGTGTTTGTGTTTTTGGTAGGTTAATAATAAGTTTTTGATATAACATCTTAACATATTGCATTAAAAAAAAAATCCATGAAAAGGGAGAGAAGTGTACATAAAGGTTCTTCAATGTGCTTATAAATTATAATAATATCACTATTTTCTGTATATGGCTTTACTTGTAGGAAAAATTCATCTAAGAATGAAAACACGAGTAATTAAAAAAAAATTTCTCGATTCCCAACACGCAACAGCTTGAAATTTGGGTTTTCGTAGGTAGGGTGGAGTAACGAATTTCGTCATTTGATGTTGTCAAATTTGACAAAAAAATATACTAACACAATTACACACAACACCATTGAGAAGAGTAATATTATGTGTATAATAAGATTACACAATAAATATACACTACATACCTTATTACCAGTAGATGTGATGAGTGAGTAGAATGAGTGGGAACCACTCATCATCTAATGGTGATAAGATGTGTGGTGTATATTTATTGTATAATTTTATTGTACACATAATATTTTCCCATTGAGAAATTTTCAAGTCCTAGCACATGAAATGTCTTTTAGCATATAATGAGAAAAAGAAAAACAACGTGGAAACTCTTATTTGTGGAAATAAATGAAGCATTTCAAAATCACAAGTTATCACATTAGCCATTAAAATGAACTTTTATTCAACTTTGAGATTTCCTCTTCAAGCAGCCCCTTGTCTGAAAATAGTATGTCCTTTGACAATCTAATGAATTGTTATTGAAGAAGATGCCTATTCTATTGGTGGCACAGATGCTAACCATCATCTTGGACATTCAACTAGCAGAATATTCTATACCATGAGTAACCAACATAATAGCCATTCTAGATTTAGTTGAATTATATATCGGAACCCACTATGGTCAAAAGTAATGCGTAGAAGCCACGTTTCTTGTGATAGAAGAAAGAGAATTACACATGACTAGCATAACAAGCATAAATTTCTAACATAAGAAAAAAAATGAAGAGTAAATAGAAAAGAAAAAAAGACATTTTCCTCTTATATGTTTGGATTAAGAGAAAATGAAAAAAAATAAAAGATTGTTTAAAAATGTGAACAAAAAATTAAATAACTACAAAAACAACACTTATATATCCTTATTGTATATAAGGTTAGATATGAAGATTTTTTTGATACTTCAAAAATTACATTAATCACAATAAAATTAGAATTAAATATTAAGATAAATAAATAATTTCATAACACGTCTCATTTTTCGTGTTTTCTTTTCAAATATAGAAAGAAAATTTTGAGAATGGGAATCACAATTTTTTTTCCTCTTCCTTTTCTCTTGAACCAAACAAGGGAAAACACACAAATCTAGACATTTTCTCCCCTCTGATCTTCTCTCCACTCTTTTTCTCTTAAAACAAAGAAAGGAATTACGAGTTTGTGATGTAGCATTTGTCACTCTTGTAGGATTCTTTACTGGTATTAGACTCTGCTCATCTAAATCTTCAACAGCTAAAAATATTATTGGCCAACCACCACAGTTCTCTAATAGAAGGCAAATGAAATGGGAAACAAAAAAACGTTCTCAAGGCATCGGCAAAGCGAAAGGTCTTACTTTTATAAAATAAAAGGCCATAGTTGAAAGAAATCATGAGACCAAACGAAGAATGGACATTCATACATGGCATATTATAAAGAAATATCTCCACATTATAAAGAAATATCTCCAAACTAAGCATTATAAATAAGCAAGGTTACTTGAGTGTGTTTCCTTTGAGGGCATCTAAGATTGAGGGAAAAAATTATCACTGACGGGGGTTTCAGAGCAATGCTATTCTGTACTAAAGTAGATTTAGGAACAATGACATGTATTAAGCGAAGGAAAAGCCTTTATAAAAAGATGGGAGGCCATGGATTCTTCCACTTTAATCAGTATCAGTATACACAAGGATTGTCTAATAATTTTCAGCATACATTACATAGATGATATAAGTAACAGATCAATTGTATCACCTGAATTTTTAGGCTTCAGACGTACAAACCAAATAAAGAACATTCCACCAATGGAAAATTGGACATGGAGCTCAATGCGCGAGTTTAACATGAAAAAAAATAATAGCCATACTCTTGTCAACATAAAATGGCTATCCTTGTTGAATCATAAATACCGGCAAAACAATTAGTTTGCTTTGACAACCTGAGGTAAGGATTTGAGAAGGGACAATGATGGCTTTCGAACCGTGTGATTAAGCAGTAACATAAACGTCAGAAGTGTTAAGGCTCCAGCTTGATGTGCAGAGCCCAGTGAAACAGGTACATATGAAAGAAGCGTCGACACTCCCAAGGTAACCTGTAACCACACAAAAGTTAGTTACATAATATATACTTCATGACAACAGCCACCATGCTAGACTGCTTGGGGAAACAAGCGCCAAAAAGCTTTCCTTGTTAACTCTTTTGTCAACTTATTATCATGATCGTTGTTATCATCCTCATCAACAGGCAGATAGGGAGCCATGACTACAGCAAAGAAGGAAGCGAAGTAACACAAAATTATAAATATTATAGACAATATAAAACTGGAAACTGAAATAATGACCTGAAGAGCTGCCATGCCAAGGGTGCCTCCAATCAATGATCTTACTGCAGGGTGTATGTCCAGCTTTCTTGTTGACAACCATAAAACGCCCACCGATATCAGAGTTGCAGTCGCAAGGATACGGTGATCAAGCTGTTAAAAGCAAAGCAATTATTAGAAGATCATGTTAAATTTCCATGCATAGGCATGACGACATTCGGAGGAGCTGAAGTACGTAAATTTGCCTCTTTGAAGGAATAAAGAAATGGAAAACTGCCACTCACATTTGAAATTAAAACTTTTGCTACCAAACCAGAGTTATACGGATAAATATATGGCTATCACTCCAAATATAGATGCTTCAATAAGCATTTAATTCAGTTCAAATTTCTCAGCACTTGAAAAGTAAATAAAAACCAACCAAACTAAAACATAGAAGAGCAAAGGTACTTGATTTTGACATTTCGATCATATCAGCACGGATAACTTACCTGTACAGTTGATGTATTCTCGAAGAAATTTCGAATGAGAGGCTTCATTTCAAAAATGTCATCCGGTATCCATGTATCACCCATCTTTGGAAAAGTGTTAAATGCATGCCCCTGGTATTCAATATTCAAGCAGAAAAATTATCCTTTATCCTTATCAAATGCTCAATAGTTATTTTGACTACAAATATTGTGGGGATGAAACTATTGAACAGGCTACCATACAGCATCATTTCCAGCAACAAATGCACCGGAGATAGCAGTAAGACCAACAAGTAGGCTGATAGGCAATGCAAGTCTCTTCACTTTGGCTGCTCCACGAACCCAAGTTAGTGATTCAGCTGGTGGTTCGGGCATAACAACGGAAAGGGCAGTCCAAAAGAGGCCGCAGTAAATAGCAAATGCCGATGTAAGATGAGCTGCAAGACGATAAGGGCTTACTCTTGGCTGTGAATATTCAGATGGTGGTTCCTAAGGAAGGAAAATGTTATTAGAATGTGGCATTTCTGTCCAATTTAACTTCAAATAAACAGAGGAAGTTATTTTATCCATTGTTCCAACCTCTAAACCACTTTTAACCATCCACCAGCCAATGAGACCTTGTGTAGCACCCAGGCCAAACAGACCACAGAGTCTCAGTCCCAATCTCAGGGTCATGTACCCCTTATGGAGAAAATATGAATAAGGTAATGCAAACATGACTCCCAGCGCCCTTCCCCACATTCTATGTGCATATTCCATCCAATATATGAATTTGAAATCTTCAATCTTCATCCCTTTATTAACACTGAGACAAATGTGAAACAAAATTACCATCATCCTAACATTTGTAATAACTGCCAACTTGATCAACCCTTCTATATTTCTACTAAATGCATAGCCAATATTAAAACTGTAATTAGCACATGAGAATTAAATCAAGCTTGTCCAGTGGCATAATTCCAGAAAGAATATTTCATATTTCGTTCATTAAGTGAAGTATTCTACATTGTTATCATATATTAATTATCATCTTTGTACCCTAAAACACACAATCATGCCATTCTTGCGGTGATGAAATTAAAAAGAGGAGTAGAATAATTCCTAAAAGACTATGTTATAAATCAAAATGTGTACAATAACAAATTTACTGGAGTATATACTATGCAATTTTGCACTGACGGTGTGGCGCTTGCAAGAAATCAATCAACGGTAGTGGCTTGTGTTTACCGCTTATACTCAGGTGACTGCTTATATTTCTCAAACTCTTGCAGCCATTCCTCATCAGACAAAGGAGGGAGAGTACCCGTGAATTTCCAATCGGTCATAGAAAGGCCAGATCGGGTGAGCCTTGTAACACCCCCAAGCACCACCATACTAAACACCCATGCGGCAGAGCCGAACAGCCATGCTCCCACCACTTTCTGGGCATGAGAACCCCCTGTCACAAGCAGTTTCAACCCCTCCTTATGCTCGGCTCCAGCAGACACCATCCTAGAAAAGCTCCTGAAGCATGGCATGTTATGACCCTGAAAAGCACCACCACAATTTCCTTAGAACTAGATACAAGTAGCAAACATTCACATACAAAAGATGAGACACTTGAACAGTATCCAAGATCAATACACAAAATAGCTATTTACCAAAATGCCATTGAAATTTAAGTGTGATATATGGAGATAGTTTATAATGAAAGCACCATCACAATTTCCTTAGAACACCAAAACATTCACACGAAGTAGATGAACAGCATTGAAGCTCAAAATCCCAAAAACAAAAAACCTATTTTGCCAAAATATCATTGAAATTTAAGTGGGTTATATGATTGGAATGAGTTTATAACGAGAGCACAATACTTGGGAAGCGAAAGAACGAAGGAGCTAAAGGATCAAGCAGATTTGAGGAGTTATGGTTAATGGGAGCTGAAAAATTGAAATTTGAAGAGAACCGACGTGAGAAAAGAAGCTGAAAATGGTGAAAATGAAGATAACTTTTGGAATAGGATGGAATCAGAGGGAGTTAACAATGAAAGCACAATACTTGAGAAGAGAAAGAACAAAAGGGATTAAGGGATCAAGCAAATTTGAAGAGTTGTGGTTAATGGGAGCTGAAAAAAAATGAAATTTGAAGAGAACCCAGATAAGAAAAAAGATGGAAATGATGAAAGTGAAGGCTAACCTTTGGAATAGGATGGGATCGAAAAGCATGAAAGCAATGCCTGGTGATGGAAGGGGCAAAGAACTTGAAGGAGGGTTCATGCCTCGTCGTGCCGCTGAATCTGTGAATCTCATAAGCTTCTTTGCTGCGACGCAAAATTGAACTCAACACTCTCCTTCCCAACATCTCTCTCTCTCTCTCTCTCTCTCTCTCGGGTTGAGTTGAAGGTGTGAGGGTTTAACAAAGGTTTTGCGAAGACGATGGTTATTTCGCTTCAACGACGTGTCGTTTTGAGGGCCTATAAAACTTGTCGTTTCAGAAATTCACTTTGTGTTTTGGCTGTAGTGAAATTTCCGAAAAAACATAAGAACAACTGAATAGCCCAACTCGCAGAGTTTCCATTTCTTTTTTTCTGCATTTAATTTGGGTATTTTATACAATAAAATCTACTTTCATCTGAACTTGGTATTACTCATTTGTGAAATACAATTTCAAGCCTAATAACACATTACTGCTGATTGACAGAATTGGTCTTAAAAAATGGTTTTAAAATTTTAAATTTATTTAATATAAGACCCCACGTTCAGAATCAATTACGTAATTTGAAGTTTGAACTCAAAATGCATTTTGAGCTACAAAATCAATTGAAACTATTTTGTACTTCATTATGTAGGAATTGATTTTTCCTTTCTTTAGAACCTTTGGTGGAGCAAGTTGATAAGACTTTTGGTTTTAAATTTATTCTCATTTCTCACGTAATAATTTCATCTTCCACACACACACTATATGCTTTCAATAATGCTTTCACTGCTTGAGATTTCATGATTTATCTTGCAAGACCTCGCGTAGGCCTAAACAAACCTACTTTGCATTGCAGAGACCAAAGAAAACAAGAAATCAATCAATCCCATCTCCATGTCTTCATGGCTTGATGGCTGGCTGATTAATAAAATAATTTTGTGAACTAAAAGGGAATTTATGACCAGCATATATTTGCTCATTTTATTGCATAAAATTCCTAAGAACTTAAAAAGAATTTAGGTGCAGTGAAACCAAGAGAGATTCATTTTGTATAGGGAACCATCCAACGACTGCATTTGCATTCTTTTCTCTTGCATTCTACAAATGTATATTACAAAAAATAGGAAGAAGCTCCATGAAATTTTATTCATTTGCTTCTGCGGATCATTCATGACAACAGTAAGGAACTACAAACATTCCCTGCCACAGGTCTACATGGACTCAACAAATTGCCATGAACTTTGCATGCAATAGAATCACTGATTCATAAATCAATACAAATGCTCCATTGGTATAACTCCTCCTCTGGCACTCTCAAATCAATTGTCACCAAACCAGATTCTTCCTCATATCTAAATTCCACCTCCTCAGAATCAACTGTAATCAACTTAGGCCTAACCGAGGAATAAGCTCCAAACTGGCCGCAACCCCTTACTTTCATGACTACATTTGTGCTTCCATTATGTCCACAACTAAACTCTTTGACAGCCCCTCCAGAGTTGAACATCTTGATCAAACCAATAGGAGCAAATTTGACACCATTGGTCAATTCCTTCACGGGAACAACTGTAAAAACTTCATATTCTTTAGATTTCATGGTGATTGGGATGGATGCATCCTCTGGAAGGTAAACCACTTCTCCTGCAAATTGGCATCGCAAAAAAGTTAAAACCCATTTTGACAAGATAAAACATGGATTAATTTTTGCGATCCTTAGAGGCATCATATTTAGGCTAGAAACTTACCACCAACATGGGAAAATATAATGGTGTCTCCTGTCCATTTATCATCTGTGACCTTAGGTAAATAATCAACATCTTTAGCCCTAATGACACCAGTAACTGTGCCTGGATTCTCATCATGGATAAGGTTCTTCTTTCCAACTTTGCACCACCCTGCACCTTGGCAGTTGAATACCCCAACAACTCCAGAGAAATCATTCATGTTCCAAATCTTCAAAAGACTGAAGAAGAATCATCCAATGAATTAGGGAGAAAAATGTAAAATGATTAATGAAAAAAAAAAAAAAAACTCTATTCTGTAGAAGAAAGAAAGAAGCTACTATATCAAATTGTCAAGTATATATATAGGTAGATAAATCATTCTAGATTCTTTACCTTTTCCCATCTCTAGCAGGATCAGCAAATAAGCAATCCTTAGTTGGTCTTCCTGGAAGTTTAGCCCTCAATATAGAACCATCAGGAAGTGCAAGTTTCTTCAAAAGGTTGAAGTCTTGGTGTCCTGGCTTGTCACTGCATGATGTAACAAAATTCAAGCGTGAGAAATCATTAGCCTGATTCAGTAGTGATAGAAAAAAAGCCATCATCATCACTCATCATATCATTTCATACCTGACATAAATAGGACATCCTCCTACAGCTCGTGCAGCACCATGATATTCAGCCATTGGATGTAGGCTCTATCATGGATCAAAAGATTCAAAGTTAATAACCTCTTAAATGAGCAAGTACAATGATATTTTTCAAGGGGAAACAAGAAAAGGGAACGAAAAAGTGTCAACTGACATGAAACATATCCCAATCTGGCTGCATAAATTCACCAAGGAAAATGGTGTTGTAAGCAACTGATGCAATGTGAATCGTGTGGGATGCAGGGTCTCTTGGCCAGAAATCATCTGATGCTCTAACAACAGCTGAGCGTTTTGCACTGCACAATTAAAAAATTCATAAAAGAAATATCATTATTAAATATTATTGATTAACAATATTATTAACCAACAAATCAAATGTTCACAAAAGCATTCAGTTAAGTTTTCTAAGTAATGTCTACCTGTACAATCCATCTGTGTTGTGACTCATGCAACAAATGATTCCATTATCAGGGAAGTTCCTAGAGATTGATGCCTCCAATGCCTGATGGTACTTCCTTGCAAGTTTCACCCTACCACCATGTCCTGCCCCAAGAGTTTCAAGGATATTCTGAACATCAACTTTGACACCATCAATACCGGCAGATGCCAGATACGAGTGAAGTTCATCATAGAAGTGATAGACTTTCTCAGGATTCACAAGGCCAAGTCCATTGATGGCAATGGTTGTTAAGGCTTCATCTGGTTGATTGGATTCGACACCAGGAGATGACACAGGAAAGGCCATCTTTGACTCGTAGTGCTCCATGCCAGTAACACCAGGCTTAACACCACCCCAATATCCTGTTATTGCATGCCACACATATATGTACCTATGAAGCCAACAAGGTAGGGGAAAAAATTCCAAGCACCATAAGCATACGAGAAATGCATATGTAAATTTAACTTAAAAATTACTTCAGAAAAGAGAACAGAAGAAATAAAATGGAAATAGCATACTTTATGTCATGCCCTTCTTTGATTTCATTGGTTATATGGCGGAGTCCCAAAGATGGGTCCTCTGCCCTTTGACCCTCCTTGCCATCCTTCTGGAATTTGTGATTCTCTTTGATGTGTGTTAATCGATTTGCAAAGCTGATGGAGAAGATATCAAGCAAATGAATTAAAGTTATTCAATGTTGTAAAATGTAGGGATTGTAATCACATAATGAAACTTAGGATAGAAGGTACTCACTTGGCTGCATGATCAGATTTCCATTCAACACCATTGGGGTCCATACCAACAGATTGCCATCCATCATCAATTATAACAAACTTAGCAGGAATTCCACCTTTCTCAAAGCTGGAAACCATAAAAAAAGAAAAAAAAATGTAAGGAGCACAAATTATGCTTATATTGTGTGATGCATAAATCTTATTATAACTTAACCATTGTATATGGAAAGAAGTAACACCTCTCTAGTCCTTGCTTTACACCTTCTGAAGTGACATTAGTATAGAAAGCATCCCATGTGCACCAGCCAAACCAGTTCAACATATCTGGCATCTGAATACAAGTGAAGAAAAAATTAAGGAAAAGTTAAGAGATAAGATAATGAACATGAAGATGCACTGCTCAGAAATAAGACAAACAATGAAATTTCCATTTAAGGGAATGAGGGATATATGTACCTTCTTTCTCTCACGATGAGAAAATGTTTGCAAGTGTTTCTCAACAGTCCTGAGCAAAATTGGAAACGAAATCAAATCAATGACTTTAACAGATACACATATCTATATAAGAAACACTGCACACCCAGATTACTTCAAAAGACTAAGGCCTGAAGCCAGTTTTCTGCTTAATGATTAAAGAAAAACTATGCCAAACAAAGGGCCCTAATATAGAATTTTGAACCATGATATAAGCTTAAAATCAGTGAAAACATTGAAACCTAAGAACCAAAAGCAGATAGCAAACTCACTTGACAGCATTAGATATGACTTCATAAGGATCTGATCCTGCCCCAATGAACACCAAATGAGTTCCATCAAATTCCTCCACATCAGGACACCCTGCAATCACAATATATATATTGAATTATTGATAAATTAAATCTTTTTTTCCCCCCACCGAAGAAAGAGAAGATTTAGAGGGCACATAGCACACGTACCACTTTCCACACAGATCTCTATCTCGTTTTGATCATTCCCTTGAAGAACTGCTCTGAAGTCTCCTTCTAAGAGGGGCAACAAAACTGCATAGGTTGCACCAGCTTGGTCTTCTCCATTGTTGACCCCTCCTTCAAAATCAGACCCATTCTCTGCCTCAATAAGCAAGAACTGCGTCTCCATGGGGATATCTTGTCCACAAGTCCCCATTCTCTGTGTCATCCACCACATCTTGAACCGGAAAAGACACATGAATCTCAACCCCCTGAAGCCAAAAAAACACAACACTTCAATCAGAATTGAAGCAACCCGAAATACTAGCACAAGCTCTCCAGCTCACATAACAAATATAAAAAACCAAAAGGGTAAACTTCAAACCACACAATCAACACAAAGGCAATCAAGTGCACACCCCTCTAGCTAGCTTTTCACAAGCCACAACAAAAATACATTATTCACTCGCAAAACACAAGACAAAATTCACAACTAAAACCAAGCTTGAACTCATGTTCATTAACAACACAATTTCGCAATATGTTTTTGTTTTCAAAAGAGAAAAGTTAATACACAGATGATGATGATGAGGAACATACTCAAGCTTGCCGATAGGGAACACAGTGCGGCTACCCTTCTGATGGGAAGCAACCCCAATGAATGCACCATTGAGAAGGGCACCCCCAGATGCAAGGGTGACAAGAACATTGTCATGGACATGACTCAGAATCTTCTTCCCCAACACCATCAAGTTGCCATCTGCAACAGAGATTCCTGCCCCAACAGTCATCCTTCTCTTCCTCTTCTTCCTGTCTTCAAAAACAACCCTCCAAATGCCAACAGTCTTAGAACAGCAACACAGAAAAATCACGGAACAGCCTTCTAGGTAGAGGAGTGCTGTCCAGTTGTTGTTGTTGGAGCTTTTCACTTGCTCTGTTCCAAATCCAAATGAGATGAAAACACACAAGTGAACGTGAGATGCGATGAAGAAGGACAAGGGGTATTTATAGCAAATTGTAATGACACGTAACGCGGTCTCTGTGCCCAGCATGTTAGGAATTATTGGTATTTCGTCACTGAATTATTTATGTTTCACGAATTGGGTCTATGTGCCCAACATGTTAGGAGTTATTGGTATTTCATCGCTAAATTATTTATGACTCACGAATTGTCTATTTACCACTGTATTGGATGTAATGCATTAATACTTTAAAATAATTGACATAAATATATCAGATATTTATTTAATATTTTTAATTATATTTTAGATATTTTAATTTAATTTATGTTGTATCTCATATCATCCTATCAGTATCCCTTTGACATAGTTGTCTAAGAAATGAGTGTGATTATAGATTCTATCAAGCCTCCAGCAAAAAAAAATGTATATCATAAATTTTGCAATCTAGCCACTCCGTATAACTCGCTAAGCTCCTGGAATATCATATCATAGTATCATATGGTCTTGGATTGGACGTACCTTATGCTAAAATTTATTATTATTATTTTTGGTGGCGCTAGTTTCTCATACTAGCGGGTCAGTACTATGGATGTAGTCCTCTTGTCTGTTTTCACTTTTGAAGCTAAGCGCTTTATATGGTTAAAAAACTCGGCGACTGGAAAAAGGTGCCGCAGCCCGCAGATACAATACAATACAATACAAAATCATAAGAGAAAATTACAAATTTACAAATTACCACAATCTCTCATTATTGGTTTTATCACAAAAAGTTTCTTATTTTGCAGAATTGTGTTAGACACTATCAAAGATATTTCACTCTGGTTATTAGTTTGTCAAGACCTATATTCTACTTTTAAAATTAAGATTTTATTTGTATTTAACTTTTTCTCAATAGATATTTTATAAATTCATAGCGTGTCAATTTATTATGAATATACAACAAAATACACGTGAAAGTACAACCAATTGCTTTGAGGAACAGGATATTGGTTTAACAGTAACGGAAGGGATCAGAGCCGTTGGTTTGTTGGAGGAGTAGATGGAAGGATAAACCTGCGAAGCAGGTTATCACACGTGGAGGGTCAATAGAAAAAATATCTGCATCGTGAGTCGTGAAGTGGAATTACGTGGCATTTCCCAAAGATGGGGTCCACGTCAACACTTTGCCTTTCCCTAGAAAATCCTCTCATAGTCAGAGAAAATATCAAATAATTGGGTTAAGGTGCAACGAATGATCCAGTGGGGCAAAGAACCGTGACCATTCGACATGCCGTCAATGTCTTTGATATTTTCGAAGTAGCAACTTGATTTTTGAGGCCAATGGTGGATTAATTTGTTGTTTGTTGTGTACCGATATATGTTGAGAAATTCTTCGATATTATTTGGGCAAATTTAATGTATGTTAAAGTACACAATCAATCATTATAATTTATAATATCTGAAAATAAAATTAATTAAAATACACTAACAGTATAAGTATTTTTACTTGTCAATAAATAAAATATTGACAACTTATATTTTTTTTATAGCTTTTAAAAATTTAGACTATCCATTATCTTATAATAAATATATATGGTAATTTTTTATTGCATAAAAATGTAAAATGGTTACACTATTAGTGATGGTAATTATACTCTTTAAAAATTATATAAAAAGTTTAAGGATTGAATTGGAATGTACTTATAATATAAAAAAATGTATACGTTTTCGAATAATGTAATAACACATAAATAAATATAATTATTTTTAACTTTCACTACTTGAAAAGTCTATAAAAAAATTTAAATGAAAGGTAATGTAAAACTCTCTACCAATGCATTAAAATTAAACTCAAAATGTAAAATTATTGTAGATAATATGAATCACACATCAAGTATGTCATCTATGAACGTGCAAGGTATTTCTTTTTGTATTGGTTTTTATTTTTATTTTTATTTTTATTTCTTTTATCAGCCTATGTTTGTATTGATTGAGGGGCAGGAAATGACTAACGGATTCGATATGTTTGCGAAAAATATTATGAGTGTGACGTCAGATTTGACAAACCAACGTGGCATTGATGTGGTGGCTAAGATTTGCGACTCATTCAAAGCTCATATCCGACTTGGCATATGTGATTGGTGTTAATTATTGGCATGCAATATGGTACTCAAAATATCAATTTAGTTCGTTGCCAATTGAATGCGTGTGGAATGCGATGTGCACAAGTAATATAGTAGATTAGTAGTCATTGCCAACCCACAACCTACGTGTATGTGTGATTGATTTGAACTTGAAGTAATCAAATTGATTGTAAATGTTTGACGTGATTTTATTTGTTGATATGTAATAATTGTTTATTGATTCGTGTAAAGCCTTACTTTTGAACTTTAGAATCATATTAACAATTATTTCTTAGAAAGAAAAAAAAAATGTAACCAGCCACCTTTACTCATTCAACATACTTGATTTTGGTTGTGCTGAAACACCAATAATCTAAGGCACTATTTGTACACATAATTACGATTGTTTTGCTTTTAACCATTTTCTTATCTCTCAAAACAAAAGCTATATATAAGAACTAAGGAAGTGATATTTTGGCACTTATATATGCTTTCATTTTAACTATATACATATGGGTGGCTTATTTATCCTTGTTAACTATTTAACTTTGAAATATATTGTTTGGATATGCAAGAAGCACCATATACGAGCTAGTTTTACATTATTCCATTCACCTGTGTCATTGGAGTGTACGCGACAGTAATGTCAGAGGAGCCAAGTAGCGTTTTACTAAATTAATTTCTACTTCTCAGTGTGATTTGTATACACTTGAACTAATCTACCATTTCAATTTAGTAAGTCAGCCCATCTACATATCGATTATATATTTCGCAAAAACGTTGCTTAGAATATGTCCTGAATAATTTATGGGTAACAGATCTAACCATGTTTAAAAATATGCAACAAATTCTCAATAATATAAAAATATGAAACAAATGAATGTGAAGGTAGGGAATGGATAGTAAGTACTAAATACTAGACAATTAAAGTTCGTGTATGTGTCTACTGATATTATATTTGTTGAAATTAAACTACACATGTCTTCTTATTGAAAACTCATTTTATTTTATGGAGAGGACTCATATATGTTATGTTATATTTATAATAAGTTATCCCCTTAATTATTGTTGTCATATTAATTCTTTTGTTAATGGTAGTAAAGTTACTCATCGAACAATAAATAAGTAAATCTTCTAATCGGAGCCTCTTTTATCATAATCATAATAATAATGATAATTGCAATGAAATTCTCTTTTATAATATTAGATATGCTTTTGTTGGCCAATTTTACGCGAATAAAATATAAAAAATATTAATTACGCGAATAAACGGAAAAGTTATTAATTACGGATATAAATCGTTTTTTGTTGATATGAATACGTAAGGGTTGCGTATTAAAAGGATTAAGGGAGGGCGTATTAGCACATGGAATATTTAAACCCTTACGTATTAATGACCTATATATATGAATATGCCATTTGCATTCCCTTTCACTATTCTGGCTTTCATCTCTAATCCTTTCACTATTCTAGCTTTCATCTCTTAGCAAATATTGTGTTCAGCCATAAACGATATAACCTATATCCATTAGATGAGGATCATATTCAACTAAGGGTATTTAGTTTCTTTATTATTTAATTTTCATTATTATTCTTTATTTCAAAAGTATATTAAATTAGTTTTAGATATATATGTTTTATTTCAAATGATGCTAGTTGACTTAGTTTAGTTATTAGGATACTTTGAGTTCAACAAAGTTAAGTGATTATAGTTTAAATATTATATGTTTTATTTGAAATGATCCTGTTAATTTAGTTATTAGGATACTTAGAAACTAAAATGTAACTGATATAACTAGTTTTTTATTATCTATTTATTTATGTTGTCTTGTAATTAGTTTAGTTTAACAATTTATTGTATGTTTTATTTGAAATGATACTATTAGTTTAACTAAATAATTAGTTTAGTTATTAGGATACTTAAAAACTAAAATGTAACTAATATAACTAGTTTCTTATTATCTATTTATTTATATTGTTCGTAATTAGTTTAGTTTAACAATTTATTGTATGTTTTATTTGAAATGATACTTAGTTTAACTAAATAATTAGTTTAGTTATTAGGATACTTAGAAACTAAAATGTAACTAATATAACTAGTTTCTTATTATCTATTTATTTATGATGTTGTAATTAGTTTAGTTTAACAATTTATTGTACATAGTGATTGGTTTAGTTGAATAATCTATATTAACAAGTAATTAGTTTAGTTGAATTATTTATTTTATCTAAAAATTACTCTAGGGTTAATATTTATTTTACCTAGCAATTAGTTGGCATAATAAGTTGTTTCATGTATATGTTTATTTCTAATTAACAAGTATTTAGTAATAATGTAGTAGTTACTTAGTAATTTAAAACAAAATTACTTAGTTGATACGTTTATTTTTTATTTACAAATTGTGATTTATTTAGTTTAGGTTTATATTAATTATCATGTTAATTAAAATTTGTAGGCCATAGAGTGTTACACCCTAGGCGGTGTGGCACCCTTCGCATTCCAGGATGGGTACTACCTGGCAGGCTGGATTTTGGGAAGTTGCCCAATTTGGCAACTTTCATTACGACTGACGCTCATTAGCGCCCTTGTGGAGAGATGGCGGCCAAAGAGCCATACTTTTCATTTGCCGTATGGAGAGTGTACTATCACTCTCCAAGACGTGGCCATGCAGCTTGGATTGCTGGACTGGGCTCCTGTTAGTGGGAACATAGGAGCATGGGAGAGATGGCGACATCAGAGTGTCTGGGATATATGCTGGGACTTGCTTGGTGTAGTGCTAAAGCCCCAGCACAGACATGGGTCATATGTTAAGTTGACTTGGCTCACCAACACTTCAGGACCTTTGATTTTCCCACTGACGCATCAGAGATTGTTGTTCGTTGGACGGGCATATTTGTTGATATTGATTGGCGGTTTCTATGGGACAAGTCATCATCGCATGTCCACTTGAAGTGGCTACCCCTTCTACGAGATCTTGGCGGGCGGGAGTTATAGCTGGGATCGGCTACTCTCGCATGTTTATACCGTAGTCTCTGTTGGGGTGTGAAACACCCGTTGTTGACTTTGCGGATGTGCAACACTTTTGCTATCCTGGGCATACTATCGGATCCCGCATACACCCTGGACATGATAGTGGGATCACATTTCCTCTAGGCTCGAGGTATACATTTTACAATGATAATGTGTTATTTATTCATATATAAGTTTGTTTGTACTTGTTTTAGCGCAATGAATTTGTTATATGACTTTATTAATTTCAGGTGGGCGGACTGAGGATTTCATTGGACGGGATGCCGTCGGTTGGTAGACTTCAGGGCATGGTTGGATGCCATACCAATTGATGGGGTAAGTGGCATTAACATCATAATTAACTAAGTTCTACCCAATTTGATGATGTTACAGCTTAACTTAACTTTTCATTAATTGCAGTTTCAGATGAACTTTACGAGGATGCGAGCGTGGTTGCTGCCACCTACACATGTATATGCAGGTCCTGGTGCCTGGGCCTCCATTATTGCTCTCGCTTTGAGATCGTAGAGTGGCACCGCCCGATCGTGTTATGCAAGTTTAATGCTCAGCCCATTCCACGTGCGGTCAACATCGATAGACTGCATGCCATTGATGGTCGTGGGAACAAGGTTTGGTGGCCGAGTACCATGCGCAGTGGCACGTCTTCTGGGATGCACGCCTGAGCGATCTATCTGGGCCCACAGTGCGGTAGTCGACCATCAGCGAGTACCTAGCATGGTATGGTGGTGTTGCACGGAGGTTTTTATCTCTCGACACCCGGTGCAGGATCCCGACTGATCAGGTGCCAGAGCTACCGTGGATCAGGGCCAGCACCTTTATGGCCCAGCCCTTGGGTGCTCCGATGCGCGCAGTGGCGTCGTTCTCGAGCGGCACTTGGTCATCCCAGCGACGATGCAACGCAGAGAGAAGACGTGGGCGGAGGTGATGCGCCGAGAGATGATGATGCTAGTGGTGGTGGTGGTGGGGATGGTGGAAGTGGTGGTGGTGATGGTGGTGGTAGTGGAGATGAGGGGGGCTCATATTGCTACTCCCCCACTATGGATGACTTATTCGGGGATGGCATTAGCCGCAGGAGTTCGATGGGTTGGTCTTTCCTGATGCTCCCACGCCCCCTAATCTGGTAGCTGTCTCCTGAGTCTTCTGGGCATCAACTAGATATGGATTTGAACATGCCCAATTATGATCTATTCGAGATGAGCCACTATTAAGTTCCAACCTCCCGACCTCGTCCATTAGCTACACCATGGGCAGACATCGGGATCGTCCACATTACATGTCCCTATCCAGCAGGCGCAGGATGATGGTGAGCAGCAGCGCTTGTTCCTCGCAGAGACCTACACGTCGGGTTCAGCCCAGTATTGTCACTCGGGTGTGAACTCCCGCCCAGGAGAGCAGGGCTTGTGGATATGCTTAGTTATTTGACTCTCTACTATTATGTACTTATTTGTAAATTACATGTAAAGTTTGATATTATATACTTATTTGTAAATTTCATGTGTAAAGTTTTATTATCTATGGACCATATTTTATTACCTATCTATCTGTTATTTTTATTATGTGTTAATCGATTTAAATAGAGTTGTGTGATGTAAAATTTAGAATTGGAACATAAAATCCACATTACAGACAACGAAAAGAAACATACTTGTGCATGGATATGAAAGTACGTGAATACAGCAACAAAAACATAGTTAAAAAATACAATCCAATACATATAGAAAACATAATAATAGTAAATTCAGCCATGGTGGGATGAGGATGAAGCTAGTAAGGTTGGACACTTTCTTCTGGTATGACCTTCATTTCTCATAGTCCACATCGCTTTGGTTGGGTCATCTCAACTTCGTCCATTTCATTGCGAATTCTTAGAGAAGGGACGACCTCGTTAGATCTCTTGAGTGGTGGATCTGACGTAGGAGCCACTATGGAGGCCAGAGATGCTCGTGCAATTGGTGTAAATTCCAATTTATATACCTTGTCCACCCACTCCATACTGTAAACAGGATGAGTAAAAGACCCCCAATCAACTCGTGCAGCGTGACATACAGCACTACATGACGCATGGGAAATGCAATGCCTGAATGACCACAGTCACATCGTCACTCTCCCAAATGCACCCTATAATCCTGTGTGATATGTTCCCTTCTTCTGGAACCAAACATGACATCATATCTCGTGTGAATGGGGCAACAGACATTTTGTCCAAATATTGCTTGCTTTCATCAATCGCTTGCAATAGATACTTAACCATTTTTGTCCCCTGCAATTTGGGCCTCTGTCTGAACCCCTTTTCAACAAATAATTTAGCAAGACGGAAGTAGGTGGACTTCACTATGGGAGTAATGGGAGATTGGGTTCCCTTCATCAGCATTTATACACTCGGACAAGTTGGTTGTCATATGGCCAAACCGACGACCCTCATCAGCATATTGGGCCCATTTTTCAAGTGGAATTTCGTCAACCCATTGACACATATCAGGATCCTCATCCCTCGCAGCCCATAATAATATGCAAAATCTGCATGGGTCTTTGAATATGCCGCATTTATAAGAACTCTCTTGGCATCTTTATTCTTAAATCGCACGGCAAAGTTAGAAGCAATGTGACGAATGCAATATACGTGATAGGCCATCGGAGGGTGCCATCCACTACCCTCCGCCTCTATAGCTGATATGATTGATACATGCATCCAAACAATAAGAATACCTTCTTGAGGCGTCACATGTCGTCGAAGATTGGTCAAGAAAAAGGACCATGCTTCTTTTGTCTCCCTTCGACTACACACGAAAGCAACAGGCAAAATATTAGAGTTACCATCCTGTGCAATGGCCATCAACAATGTGCCTCCATATTTCCCATCCAGATGAGTGCCATTAATTGAAATAAATGGTTTGCACCATTTGAAGGCCTCGATGCATGGTGGAAATGACCAGAATACACGTGGAACATTTGACATCTAGATTAACAATGTCACCCACATAATATGGCTTTGTCAATAAATGGACCGGTGTACCTAGCATTTCCAAGAAAATATAGCAATAAATAACAGCCTAAGTAATAAAAAAATGTAATCAACTTAACGATAAACAGAATAATTTAATCTTTACTATCACCCAAAATAAACTAACAATTTAACTAATTCACAATCAGTTAGTAACAACCACTAAACTAAATCAAACTCATATTACTAATATTATGCCACCTAATTACTATATAATATTATGTAAAACGTAAAATAATTTAAAAATTATCGAATTGATAATTACGTGGCATGTAATGCTGCACACCTTGTAACCACTTCGCAGGATCATGTAGGATTCTTCCAGTTCCCATAAATCTTAGCAATTACTTTCTGTTTTGCAATCCATACCTTCCTGTAAGAAATATTGAACTTGAAAGCTGACTCCACATGTCCCTAACTCTCTGATTGATCCTGTTGGATTCGCTTCAACCATTGGAAAGATACTCGTACAAATAATATTACTATCCAACTATGGTGTTGTTCAAGAACAGAATCAAACTCACACGTGTGTCTTCCGTTATACTTTTGGACTTCCCATACCTGCCTCTTCTCGAAATGTAACACGTATGCTCCAATTACATCCATTGCCAAACTTCACACATTTGCATTGATATTTTGTTTGACCAGACTCATAAACCTTGAATTGGATTTTCTTCTGATCCTGTAATTCTTAATTGCAAACAACACAGCCCCCTTGTTAGGAAATTGTTCCGACCTCAAACTCACCTTCACCTCCAACCACTCTTCAAGGTAGGCCCAGCAAAGCTATTTTCAGGCATCACATTCATATTTATCGAAGAATAGTGACTAGGATATTCTTGTGATACCAACTAAGACTGGATATGCGTATCACGTGTATCCTCATCACTATACTCATTACCTTCCTTCGATACAACCTCATCTCTTCCTTCTTCTTCTTCATCCTTGTGATCTACGTGAAAGTCGAAACCCCCAACACCCACATGTCTAGTTGATGGCCCTGCATCTTGCACAACCAGATCTGCAAAGCTTGGACTACGAACTAGTGGATCCTGGGCCACCACAAGGTGTCTATACCCATGTTGCTCCGTGTTTCATTAACTGATGTATGAGGAGAGAACCGCAGAGCTCACATCACAATCATCTAGAATGACGAAAATTTCCATTATTCGAACCTCTAAAACTGAGCTTGGAATTTAAACATGAGGTTCATTTCATTGTCGCCATAGATGGGAAACCTATACTTAGCCACACCACCCAAATGATATAGGTAATCTATAAAACATCTGGCTAACCCGTTGTAAGGACCTATCTACTCAAGTATTTTGTTTTGCAACTCTAAAAAACTTATATACGGACTAACAATGACACCAACTGGTCTCTCACTATAAAATTTCACTCCCTCATTTATTGTGTTTTCCATTTTTCCATCATAATGAACAAGAATAAAACACTCGCCATTTCTCACACTCAACAACACTTCTCTTCACATACCTTAATAAATGAATGACGGGTTAAATAGAAGAGGCCAATGAATACGTAAGGGTCTAAAGCGAAATGTGAACACAAAGAATATGTAAGGATCCCTAGCGTATGTAATATTGCCATGAATACGCAAGGAACTCTTGCATATGCTTATGGGCATGAATACGCAAGGGGGCGTGTAATGCGTCACGTACGCAACCTTGCGTATTCGCGCATAATTTTAGCCCATTTCGTAACTAATCTTTTTTTGTTTATTTACGTAAATAATTTTTTTTTATTCCGGTAAAAGAGCCTTTGTTGGCCACTTAAATATCCACCACTCATTAAGGGCATCTTAATTAGTTAATTTGAGTGGCATTGTCAACCTGATTGGACAGCATATGTTTTCCTCTAAATAAAACATACAGGGTTTAAAAAGGAAAAGGAAACAGAAATCCTTTGGTACACAACAATTCTTAGTTACTTTATGATAGGAGGAAAAAAATATACATTAATCTTTAATCGTTAATTAAGTTTTATATATATAAAAGATAATGATAACTTCATGAACTCCTCATTAATAATCCAATCCTAATAACTTAATGGTTAGTTAAATTTTTAAATTGATCAAATGCACACTAAACATAATTAACTATTTGGGTAGTTAAAATTTTTGTGAACTGCTCTATATATAGTTTTTAGATATACAATTCTTACATATCCATTAAATTAAAACCACATACCATTAATTATGAAATGTAACTTTTTCACATGATGGTAACAAGGAGGTTTAGACTTTACGACCTGATTATCATGAAATAATAACAACTTTAAAGAATGTGTGAGCTCAAGAAGATATTTAAATGATATATTTATCTTTGAACCACCAACTGTAAGTTTCTAACTGGAGTACACTACACTACTAGTGCGCGCTTTGCTTTTTTTTATTTTTTATTTTAAATTTTTTTGTAAGATTAGTAAGTCTCGATATCATATTTAATCAATTTTTAAAACATTTAGGTGAGCTTGTGTATGTCAACTACCTGCTTAGCGTGGGCCGCAGAAATTACTCTGTAGCACTATATTGATAATTACACAGTTATTTGATAGGAATTGGAGAGGCACACATTAATTTTAAAGTTTTAGCATCCTGTTTTAATTTAAGCTTATAGATTTAAAAATATTTAATTTTACTCAAATTAAAATATTGACTGATATATCTCTTCAAGTTTTTTTGTGTGTGTGTTATTGGAACTTATTTTGCTTAAAAATATTATATGTCGATTCATTCATTATCGATCTATTATTCAAAATTACAACCACAAATATAAATTTCATAATCAAATACAAATAGTCCTCAATGAATGGGCTACGTGGATTGGCTTATGAATTTCGTGTACTCTATGTATGACTCTGTCTAGTTGCACACCAGGCTTATTTATACCTTTCTTATTGTTAATCATTGAGACTTAGAAATATTTCAAGTCAAAGAATCCACAATCAGAATTTAGATGCGTGATTGCAGATTTGGCTGACACGTGACTTAGAGTAAGGCCATATAAAATCGAGATGGCAGTTAATTATAATGATATACTAATGTTTACGTGATTAATATGAATTGATATTGTGTTAATTAAGTTTAAAATCAAACTATTAAACACGTACGCCCCATTTTACGGTGCTAGGTAGTGGTAAGGTTGAAGAGAATGGAAGAAGGAAGGGATGTAGAATGATGATTTTTTTATTTTTTTGTAAATGACGTTAGACCAATTTATCCGGTAATAAAATGTCATTAACACCGTTAATATTTTCTATCCATAGATTAGTAAGTGTATGACTTTTGACATAAGGCAGCGGAGTTTACTTTTGAAGTATATTGTTTGGATATACCAGAAGCACCATATAATAGCTAGTTTTTTACATTGTTCCATGGACCTGTGTCATTGGAGTGTACGCGATAGTAATGTCCGAGGAACCAAGAAGTGTTTTACTAAATTAATTACTGCTTCTCAGTGTGATTTGTATACACTTGAACTAATCTACCATTTCAATTTAGTAAGCCAACTCATCTACATATCGATTATATATTTCGCAAAAACGTTGCTTAGAATATGTTCTAAATAATTTATAGTTACCAGATCTAACCATTTTCAAAAATATGCAACAAATTCTCAACAATATAAAAATATGAAACAAATGAATGTGAAGGTAGGAATGGGGATAGTAAGTACTAGACAATTTCGTGTATGTGTCTATTGATATTATTTTTGTTGAAATTAAACTACATATATCTTCTTATTGAAAACAATCTTATATTGTTATTTGAGTTGAGTAGGACTCATTTTATTTTATGGAGAGAACTCATATATGTTATGTTATATTTATAATTAATAAGTTATCCCTTAATTATTGTTGTCATATTAATTCTTACGTTAATGGTTGTAAAGCTACTCATCGAACAATAAATAAATAAATCTTCTAATCGGAGCCTCTTTTATCATAATCATAACAGTAATAACAATTGCAATGAAATTCTCTTTTATAATATTGGATGTGCTTTTGTTGGCCACTTAAATATCTACCACTCATTAAGGGCATCTTAATTAGTTAATTTTAGTGTCGACCTGATTGGACAGCTTATGTTTCTTCAAAATAAAATACACAGGATAAGGGTATACAAGATATGGGTCAATTAAGTTAAACAAAATCCAAATTGAATTCAGAATTTTATATTGGATTAATTTTTAAAATCCAAACTTAATCTAATGATGATAAACTATGTATTAGATTGTACTAAGTAAACCCAATATTTGAACAATATGAGAATTTGGACATTTTATATAATAAAGTTAGAAAATTTTATAAATAAGAAATAAAATTTAAGAGATATTTTATGATATAAGTTTTAAAATAAATCATATCAATATAAAAATAATATCAAGTTTTGTAAAACATATTAATTGAATTTTAAAATCTTATAATTCTTTATAAATTATTATTAAAATATAAATTTCTTAAGAAATTATTTGGTTTTAACAAGTCAAGCCAACTAATATATGACAGAAACCCAACTCAAAATATGCATCAAGTTAAATTTTAAGACCTCATCTCAATAAATTTCATGTTGGGCTTGGTTAGTGGGCAAGTCAGGTTATAAATATCCCTAATAGGGTATAAAAAGGAAAAGGAAATAGAAATCCTTTGGGACACAACACTTCTTAATTAGTTACTTCATGATAAAAAAAAAAATATACATTATTCTTTAATCGTTAATCAAGTTTTTTTATATATAAAAGATAATGATAAATTCATGAACTCCTCATTAATAATCCAATCCTAATAACTTAATAATTAATTAAATTTTTAACTTGATCAAATGTACACTAAACATAATTAATTATTTGGGTAGTTAAAATTTTTGTGAACTGCTCTACATATAGTTTTTAGATATACAATTCTTACATATCTATTAAATTAGAACCACATATCATTAATTATGAAATGTATTTTTTTTTCACATCGATGGTAATGGTAACAATGAGGTTTAAACTTCACGACCTGATTATCATTAAATAATAACAAGCCCAAAGAGTTTTTGAGCTCAATGAGATATTTAAATGATATATTTATCTCTGAACCACCATCTGTAAGTTTCCAACTTGAGTACACTACACTTTTAGCGCGCATTTTGCATTTTTTTTGGGGTAAGATTATTAAGTCTCAATGTTATATTTAATCAATTTTTCAAACATTAAAGTGAGCTTGTGTATGTTAATTACCTGCTTCGAGTAGGTCATATAAATTACTCTGTAGCACTATATTGATAATTACACAGTTATTTGATAGGAATTGGATAGGCACGCATTAATTTTAAAGTTTTAGCAACCTGTTTTAATTTAATTTAAGCTTATTAATTTAAAAGATATTTTTAGTCCTACACAAGCCGAATAATAAGACTGAAAATGCGACTAATATATTTTACCCAAAATATAGACTAATATATAAATGTTCATTTTTTTGTCTGTTATTGGAACTCACTTATCTTAAAATACCATGTTAATTTATTCATTATCGATCTATTACATTTACCAAAAAAAAATATCGATCTATTATTCAAAATAACCACAAAACAGATTTCCTAGCCAAATACAAATAGTCCTCAATGAACGGGCTACGGGGATTGACTTAAGTTATGAATTTCGTGTACTCTACGTATGACTCTATATATCTAGTTACATACCAGGCTTATTTATACCTTTCTTATTGTTAATCATTGAGCCTTAGCTTTTCAAGTCAAAGAAGCTACAAGTAGAATTTAGATGCGGGATTGCAGATTTGGCTGACACGCGACTTAGAGTAAGGGCATATAAAATCGAGATGGCAGTTAATTATAATGGTATACAAATGTTTACGTGATTAATATGTATTGATATCGTGTTAATTAAGTTTAAAATCAAACAATTAAGCACGTACGCCCCATTTTACGGTGCTAAGTGCTCCATTAAAATATATATAAATATTCGCAGCCTATCATATGGCAGAGGCAAAGTGACAGATAGGTAAAGGCCACTATCGGCTTATATCTTTCTAATCATTGCAGCCATGGTGTAAATATAATCAGGAAATGACCAAAAAAAAAAGATGACCCTATTCACATGACCGACGATGGACGGTCTATATCAAGGGTAGAAAAATAAATTAAAAAGCAATGTCACATATTAGCTATAAGTAGGTGGAATCTGTGGTAATGATTTGAATAAATAAAAATATTATTCTTATTAATGGGATATAAGATACAATATTAAAATCTCATTTATTATTGAATGAGATATGGATTTATTTTGAATAGGGTTACATAATCAAATAATAAATTAGGTATGTCGACATAATGCTAATATTTAATAAGTCCAAATAATTCAACTGAGGAAGAAAACTACAAGGATCAAATATTAGAAATGCAGAAGATGCACCTATCAAGTGTCAACAACGTAGCTGATATGAGCACATCTCTTTGGGCCAAATACAGACAAACGAATAACTCATTACTTAAGATTGAAATTTTTGTATACCCACATTTGTAAAAATTCGATATAATTGTATTTTCTTCTCCTCCTTTTTTCAGATATATAATTCAATTTTCTTTGTGCCTTCAATTCCCTAATGCGCTTCAAGCTTTGTTTGGTTTGCTAGTTAGAGTTGCAGGTATCACGGATGATAATTCACTTGCTCTCTCCTACTCTGCTCTCCGTTCTACCCAACACTAGCTTATGCTTGGCTGCATATAGCCATCAAAATGGGTCGATTTCAATGGGTTAACCAAAATAGCCCAAACAAATATGTAGGCTGGGCTGGAAAATTGAAGGGAGAAAATGAAAGTTGACTTGAATCAGCTTGACCCGAAAAGGCCCAACACGACTCAGCCTGATCCGGATTTTATAAGAATTTTTTTTTAAATCCTAGTCTTTTTTCTCACTTTGAACGAATTCCACATTGGACTTTTGCACATTATCTGTTTCTGACATTAGAAGCCTTGTTTGGGTCCATTCACTGGCATGCCCAATTTCTTAATATTTTGGTTGACAGATAGCACTGTGGCAATTGTTTTTTTCTTGGGTCCTGATGGCAATTGTTTGATATGTAACCAGGTTTTGTTGTTGGATAGAATCATTGGACCATGACCAAAACCGGGCTCTACTCTTACAGGAAAAAAATAGATCTATCAAAAAGAAGCTTTGTTCGACCAAGAAAAAAAGCTTTTCCCGAAAAACAATCTTGTTAGTAAAAATGTTGAAGAATAATTATAATTGAAATTCTTAAGTTGAAAAACAGCTTATAATTGTGCGCAAAAATTTGCCCCATTCTCTAAGACTTTTTTTTAAGGTCCTGTGACTCTATAAGTTGCTACTTAATTGCTATAATAATGCAGAATGCGTCAAAACTATTTTGTTTATACCAAAGTTTGCAGGTTGATGCATCTATGTAGCCTGTCAGGGAATAAAATATCATATATTAACACATAATTATAACATTATCCAATAATGAGTTTTGAGTCTTGCTTTACTTCGAAAGCTAAGAATATATGCACCTCTAATTATTCGCACACCATAAACAGAACAAGGCTTAATTTATATGGGAAGCAGGTTGCATTGATGAAAAGTTAGAAAGTCCCATAAGAGCAATGTTGCCTCGTCCCAATCCTATACTAGAACTCTATATACTTCACCTGAAAGAGGGTGTGATAAATGCAACAACTTTTAGGATATGTTGGTTGGAGATAAAAATGAGGGTAATTTTTTTATGATTGAATTTTATGTGTAAAAAATTATCTTCATTTTTATCCCCTAATCAAATATATCTTCAAAATTTATCTAACTAGTGTCTTAAGGGTTTTGATTAAGATTTTCAATAGAAATAAATATTAAAATTTGGTGATAAATCCCACAACTTAAAACTTGAAAAAATATATATTCTCAATAAAAAAAAACTTACATTTTAAAACCCTTAATTATTAGGGCATTAGTTAGCAAAAACCTATACTATAATATACTACTACAGTACTACATGGCTATAAACAACGGTTACGTCTGAGAAAGAATTATACAATTTCTGAAAATTACTCAGATATATATATATAAAAGCAAGACTACATTAATTAACCATACCAAACATTTTGCCAAAATATTAGCGTTCGCATAATTCAATCTCGCATAAGCTGATCAAAACTGCAGTATGGCTTAAGTTATATTGCGCTTCAAATGCTTCGCTGATCATGGATCGTGGCATATAATTTATTAAAAGTCATGATATACTCTATATAGTTATATATAGTCTTGAATTGACTGAATAATGTTGTATCTCCCATTCCACAGACATTCCTGAAGCAGAACAAAGATTGCATGTTTCTTTAAAGCACAACCTTAATTGGACTTGCTTTATTAAAGCGTATGAATCACGAGGATTTTAATTAAGCAGTCGTTAGTGGTTCATAATTAAGGATATTATAATTATTAACTAGTTAACTAATGACACTCTCCTACAATTTCAGAGTTAGTCTGCGTCCAAAGTTGAGAATGGAAACCAACGTCAACTGATTGCTACGACTAAATTAATTTACACTTTTTTGCATCGGCACTAAAGAAATAAACATTTGTTTCATTCTTTTCTTATTTGTAAATATATCTGGTCTCATACGAGTTGCGCTCCGTAAATATATTTTGTTTCTCACACTGAAATTAAATCTCGACTTTAAAAGTTGTACATTGATAGTTAGGGTAATATATAGAAACTTATACATAATTTGAAGAAGAGTTTAATTTAAATATATTATAAATGTATTGTATTTTGCATGGTTAATGAATGGTATTTATATAATTTATAGATAATTATTCTAAAAAATAAATACTTTAAATGATCATATAAAACTTCATTTTAATAGTGTGTTAAAGTTAAATCCTTTAAAAAAAAATAAAGAGACAAATAGGAGAGTGTATATATTTAAAATAAAGAAAAGAAAATAAAGAACAATCTGCCGGGTTTGTTTAGAGTTTTTCTCTTTATTGGGTCGCATGGTCTTTATATTAATTAAGCTATTTGTCATGAACTATTCCAATCAAAAGTTCAAAATTGTTGAGAGAGACATAAATAATTTATGTTAAATATCCCTTCACGTTGAAATCCCAGCTAATTCGCATTTTTCTTGTATTGGTGAATGTCTTTTTAAACTTGAAGTACAAACAATTTTAAAGACACAAGAAAAAACAGAGATGGTACTCTAAATCACTTTATTGTAAAAGTTATAAGATCATATCATAAATAACCTTTTCAAAATATAATTAAATTCTTAGATAAAAATGCTTAAAAATTTTTGTATCTAACAATGTTATTTCCCCCATACATTTCCTATATAACATAATGTTAAACTTCATGATTTTGTCTCTATGATATATGGATAAAGTGTGGTTTACCACATACTAGATATTTAACCATATTTATAAAGTGCGTTTGAATTTGAATGTAGTTACACACTTTATAAATATAACTAAATACTTTATATATAGTACACCACACTTCATTTAATATACCACAGGGGGATAAGAGGCACAGCCCCTCAAATTTTGTACATTTGTATAATTATATGTATATTTTATATTATAGCCTTTAAAAAATTTTGTTATCTCTATACATAATAAATAATAAAAGTCTTTTGATATATAGTACATATGATATAAAAGTATAAAACATATAAATATTTTTAGAATATATTTTTTAAGATTTTTCTCTTATTAACTCATTTTATTCACTTAGTGGAGTTTCTACTTATTAGTTAGTTATTTATAATCAATGATTTATTTTGATATTAAATAATACATTGATACACATATTTTTTTTATATTGAATCTAATAGATGTTTAAAAAGAAAATTATTAATTTTTTTATTAAGAGAAAAAAGAGAATAAATGATGAAATAAACCCTAATTTATTAATAATTTATATAAAAAATATTATATAATAACTCATTTTATATTTTCTATATGATAATTTAATTTATTTTATTTTATTTTATATTAACTAATTTGACCTTTCTCCTCTAAAATTTTTGCTCTGCCACTACCTCCACCAAACATCACATATCTTGTTACTCAATTGTAACAATTATTATAACCCTATGTTTATTTGCGATTGTTTCAATGCATTTATTTCATGACAAAAATGAAAATCAAGGCATATATATTGTTATCAATATTACAAGGAAGAAAATTAAATTCTCAAGATAGTCCCCTTTTTGGACCCTTTAAAAAAAAAAAGATAGCCCTTCTAGAACTCACTCGCAATGTTGAAGTGAGCAATTAAGCATGGCCCACATGAATGAATGAGGCTATTTATTTATTTTTTTGAGTATGTGTGGTCCCAAACAGAAAGTGCTGGATTTGACTGCCACTTAATCAAACTCGAGCTACTCCCATCACATCGCCATGGTGATAAATGTGGCAAGAGCTTCTAGAAGGAAGAGCCTCCTCAATTGCTAGCCTGCGCCAACGGCCATGGAGAATAGAGAAACCACCGAATTTATATAATATAAATTATTCAGCGTCCACTTATTAGGGAGTTCCGTTCAATTATCTGTCTACACGAATTGCACCCCAATGTAGACCCATATTATCTTTAGATTAAATTATTTAAAACACTAACTACTTTTATTGCAAGGCAAACGTTTTTCTTTCATGAACTTTGAATTATAACTTAATTTAAATTATGCTAATCTACACAGACACATACCTAATCTATGATTATACTATTATTGAACTATATCTCGTGAATTCGTGATGATATTGTTGATAGAGATCAACCACTAAAGTTGACATTAATTATGTATCATAGTTCATCAAAGGTAAGATAGCATATAATTTTTGGCCAATCAGTTAATGATGGCAATGTTTGTTTTTATGGTCCCAGCATTATAGATTTATAGTAATATAATAGATAAGGCTCTGATGAGGATGGGCAGGAATGGATTTCAATTTTATGACAACAACATATGTACATTTATAGATCGAAGGGCTAGTAGAATAATCGGGTCTCTATAAAATAAAGAGATTGGTAATCAGATGTGATCTGTAATCTTTGTTTGCTTGCTTTTTTGAGCAAATGTTACTGTCAATGAAAACTGAGTTCTCTTTGGAGGGAAATAGAAAATGGATCAAGAGCGAGTTTTCTTTGAAAAAAAGGGAAAAATGAAGGGTGAGTTTTTTAGTAGAGGACGTGGGTGTGACGGTGTTTGGAAAAGTGCATGGACAACATGAGATAAAGTGTAACCGTGCAAGAAGAGAAAGAGTTGTCAATATGGGCTGGCAATGTCAAGGGCTATAGCTGCCAGATCATGCCACGTTTTTGCTTTGGTGAATGGTCGTCTTCACACTCATAATTCCGCTATATGGATTAGGAATATCCACACTCATTTTTTTGCACTAAAAGATAAAGTTTGGGTTGAGGGTATCACAATAGAAGTACAACAATGAACAAATGGACTGTTTGCGGTTCGGTTTGGTTCTCTTTGAATTGGTTCAATTTTTAATTTTTACTATAAAATTTATAAAATGTTAAAAAAGTAATTACAAATAACATTAAATTAGATTAATCGTTATTATAAAACTGTATGGTTTTAAGATTTAAAATAATTTTTAAAATTTATGCTAAAGTCTCATACTATTAATTAATAAGTGAAACAAATGAAAAACATTTCAACAGAAATAATATTGATTAAATTTAAAGAATTAATGTATAATTAAAAACCCTAAATATTGAGTTAAATATGAGACAAATTTAGATATGGATAAGAAATTTTTATAAGTAATATTTCTAATTAATAAATAAAATTATTAATGTAATATGTTATTGGTTCAGTTTTGAAAATAAGAATAAAATCAATCAATTTGATTCAATTTTCATAGATTAAGAACCAGTTCAAATAGATTAATTTCAGTTTTGATCATTTTCCATTTTTAACTCTACACACTGGTGTTTGACTACGGTTAGCCTTTCTGTTTCTACTAATAATGCTCTTTGGAGTAGTACTTGAGAATCAATCTTTTGATTGTGGAAATTTGATGAAAACTTTATTTTCTTCTCTGCTTGTTCAATAGAAATCATTTATCGGTCATGTTTTTTCATTATTTTCGTGTAGACTTTAAATATGATTCAACCTAGGTTGAGATAGTCTTGAACCATCACATATGATAGTGGATAAGATTTAAACTTATTTAAATGGAAAATAAAACTGGAGCATGCCAAAAAGAAGAAAGACAACAGCACTAGAGTTTTTGGTGGAGTAAAGACTAGAAAAAGTTGTCCCACAAGTTGATGTGTCACTTATTTATGATTATTTCTTCATTGTTGGTTAAGCAAAAAAAGAAATTATATTATTTGTATAAGATATCAATGATTTAATTACAACTAGTTCACCATTGAATTATGTGTGAGCTTGATTGAATGAGAACGACGTTACATCAAATAATAAATGATATGTGAATCAAAATATTAATGTCCTACATAAAGTGTGTACAAATGATTTCTTTTTAAAAAAATTGTTTTGTTAAGTATATGCTTCCGCAGCTGGTATTTAAATGGAATTTGTATACTGTAGTTTCCAAATTTAATTGAATCAAGCTCGGATACTGGACTCGCACAAAGAAACCATTTCGCTTATATGAGTAGTGGCATCATATCCATATGCACTCGATCTTCCACAAGCTTATTGTTTACAAATTGGCTAGATTAAAAGTGACACAAATAGAAAGTGACAAATAATTACGCCAGGCTGTTTATGGTTTTGGTTTGCTAGTTTTAGGAACGTACGGTCGCTGTTTGGTGAGTACATGGTTTTGCTCTCTTAAGCAACTGAATTACTATAATTAAGAACTTGACTAATGATTATGATCATTTACAACCCTAATCAGTACAAATGCTGCTGGCGCCCACTGTAATTCAGAAAGTGCTGTGGTGTACTGTAGGAATTATATTATTTATACTAATATTGTGTAAATAATATGTCAATTACATTTTATTTATTATTAGATGGGATGTAAATTTTATTTGAATGAAGTTTATCCTACATATCTAATGGTATATGAAATGTAGTCATATAATATTTCATATATCACAAGTACAAAAAATATTTTTCAGTGCGGTAATATGTAACTTGACTTCTAGTTCAGCTTCAATGTTCAAGGCAATAGCCACAACTGTAGGGACCCAACAATTTAAATAGTGATTTTTTATTTTTTTAATGTACTTTGCTTTTCGATCCTTTCCAATAGGCAGGAATTGAGCTGATAAACTTAAAAAAGTGAACTTTAATCCCATGCTATACTTAACTTATACCACACTGCCTGAATAGAAAATTAGGTTAGTGACATTCTTTTTCATTCTTTTTATTATTATTATATATATGCACAACCACATATACTTTTAATCTTGTATTAATTATTGTTGAAATTGTTTAACACTAATCTACACTTAATGGATTAATCACAGCAAAATATGCTTCCAATAATTGCAACGGTAGATATACACTAATGGCAAATAGAGTTAACAAGTCAGAAGGATTTGCCAACTATTTAACTCAAAAACTAAAGTACCATACCTTTTTTTTTTGGTTGGTACCATTTTTTTTCCTTTGCAGCATTAACAAGCTACATGAGTTGCCATTGGAACGGAAAAAAAAAATGAACACAAAGTACTTGTCATTTTAAGAAAAAGAAAAAAAAATCACTATATAGTCCCTGAATTCAAGCACAAATTTCAAAGAACATTATTCAATTAAATATTGAGCCCCTAATGGCTTCACCTTCTTGACATTTTTACCTCAAAATCATAAAGGGAAACGCACTTCAGTCTTCATTTTAATTTTTAAAACAGAGGAATTCCTTAACAAAAAACATCATATACTTTGTGAACACTTTTTTTTTCTTTTCTTTATTTATCTAACTAAAGAATCTTGAGCTGAAAAAATAGGACGTGTGGACCTAGCTTCTAGAAGCCTTTCCAAAACAAAACACGCAGTTCGTCACCTATACCAGGGGCACATTAAATGACCTTTATACCCTTTTCTATCTCTCACTCTTTCTGTCTTTCTATGACCACTACACAGTATATAAACACTCCCCTCAACTATCCATTCCAAGTACACAAAACTAAGATCACACAAGCAACACATCTGCAACATTCTTAATTCCCATTTTACCCTTCACCGCAAAAAAAAAAAAATAGCACAAGCCACAGCTACCGATGCTGGGAACCCTAAACCTCACGCTCACCTCCGCCGTCACCGCTGTCGCCTGCGGCAGTTCACTCCGCCACTCCTCCAAACACCGCTCCGTCTCCGCCGCTTTTATGCGGCCTCCGAATGGGAGTTCCGGCGATAAACGCGGACCTTCGATTCGCGCTTTCGCCGCGACGGCGACGGCCGCGCCGGCGAGCCTCTACGAGGTGCTTCGGATCAAGCAGGACGCTTCTGTGATGGAAATCAAGTCTGCGTACCGGAGCCTCGCGAAGGTGTACCACCCTGATTCGGCGGTGCGGCTGCCGGAATCCGACGACAGGGAGTTCATCGAGATCCATGACGCCTACGAGACGCTGTCAGATCCGGCGGCGAGAGCAGTATACGATATGTCGTTGCGCCGCTGCCGCGGCGGTGGGAGTCGGCGGCCGCTGGTGAGTCCGAATGGCGGTTCCGGGTTTTACGGGAGCCGGAGATGGGAAACGGACCAATGCTGGTAGAGATAGCTTGAAAAAAATTAACAAAGTTGTGTATTGAGGAAAAAAATGAAAAAAAAAAAAAGGAAAAAAAAGATCACAAAGAAAAATGTATAAAAACAAATCTTGTAAAGAGGGCTCTCTTGTTGTCATTTTATTCATAGTAGAGATTTTTTACCCCTCTTTTTTTTTTTTTTCAATCTCATTTCTTGCTCCTTGATTTTATTTTATTTTTAAGGGAGAGTGAATATACCTCCCTTTCGGTGAGTATTAGATTCGGTCCCTTAAAAATGTGTGAATTTTATTACCTAATTTAAGAATAATTAATTTCTCACATTTATACTTTATCAATTTTTTGACTTTTGAACAGCATAAGTAAGTATTAACTACAATCTAAACCTTAGTGACTAAAGTGATATTGGCTTTTCGGAGAAGTAACGTATGAGATATTAGATAGAGCACTGGTGATAAAGCTAAATTATATTCAGCATTGCATCTTCGTAGTTCTAAAATAGGTTTAACTTAGTGTAAATCTTAAATTGCTTAATTAACTTGTTACATCTCTACACACAATAAGGACTTGAGGGCTGAAACAAGGTTCCAATAAAGGCTAGTACGTGACTACGCCAGCAGAAAAGAATAAAACAAAGACAACTGAGTCAGAAAGCTGTTTGCATCATTTAAGTAGAGCTTCAGTGAAAGCTCGAATGCGTGTTTATTAGCCTTGCCGGTACTTGTGTTGGGTCTAGTCTCTAGTGGCACTTGGGTGTGTTTACTTATGCTAGACACTGCATAGAAGATCTAATCTAGTCATGGTTTTTCTTTACTTCATTCACCTTTAGATTGAAAAATGAGTAAATTATGGATAAGAGCTTTTTCAATCCAAAGGTGAAAAGTAAGCAGGCCATCACTGAATATGTGTAAAATGGTCCAATACTAACACAACTGTGGCACTTAGGTTGCTTATTAACCTGCCCTTTTATTTATTAATCTATATTTGTTTATTCAATAACATGCATATTTTTTTAATAAATTCAGTTTTAAATATTATATCTTGAAACATAACATATATTATCATTTTTTATTTTGAATTTTGAGTTTAATTTCTCTTAAACTAGTTATGCATATCCGTTTATAATTTTTCATATCTTTTCTTCACCTTATATTTATTTATTATATTTAAATTAATTATGAATAATTTTTTTTATAATTTTAAAACTTCTGCATTAAATATTTTTAGTTTATATATTTATACTTCATTTAAATTAACTGAATTTTAAGATATTCATACGATGGAGGAAATTCGTAATAGTTATTATGATTCAATTGTCAATTTAGGAACTAAGGTGGAGTTGGTCAACATGGTAGATAGCCAGACCTTTTAACTTAGAGGTTTTGGGCTAAGTCCTAGAAATAGAAAAAATTCTCATTGAGAAACTCTTACCCCTATCTGTTAAGTCAGGTCCATAAATCGGGTTCTTGGTAATAGGGTCTCAATATCAGTTATTCTGTCGACATAGAAAATTATAAATTTTGGAGGAGCGGAAATATAAGGTGCCTCTAGAATTAATATGGACCAATTATACCACAACACGTTTTTATTGCTCAAGGTGCAATCATCTTTTTAAAATTTTGTGTATGTTTTTTTTGAGGTCGATTTGTGTATGGTTGCAGATAAAAAAATGTGTATAGTTTGAAATTGGGCTTTAATTTGAGGATGCCCAACCATTAACCAAACCGAGCAGTACTTCAGACGGGATTCAATAGGCTGTTATGTGATGTTCCAATATAGCAAGATTCAGGAGGTTTTTGGTAAAAATCAGGAGTCTTTTGGTTTTGGTTTCGGCCACTTGGTCTCGACTCTAATTATTTTTGAATAAGCCCATTTATTAAATGGGCCACCCCCACCATAATCATACAATAGAAGTTAAACCATAGGCCCTAGAATTCACCAAATGGGCCCTAGGGTAGTCAGGTTGGACCGAAACGTTTTCCTTAATTTTGTCAGCTGACCGAAAAAAAAGTTGTCAAAAAAGAAACGTACGGCTTGTTAATGAAAAATGAAACGTTTGAGTTATGTATGATAAGTTTAGGTGGGGAAGAAAAAAAACGTATGATTTGTTTGTGAAAAACGAAAAAATCAAACGTATGATGTGTTTATGGTTTGAAAAGCATAGAAAGGGACGTTAACCCTCACGATGTGGGATTAAGTAACTGGTACATTTTCATGGGTTTATCGCAGCACGTCATTAGTCAAATTCACGACGGACCAATCACCAAATTTTTAGGCACCATATACAAATTTGCGAAGCTTCTTGTTGTAACAGACTCAACCACTTCACCGCACTACACCACACCACCCTCCTTTAACGCAACACCCTCCAACATTCCACTCAACAAAACCTCAACACGCTTCCTCATAAAAACCCACAAAAATAATAACAAAAACGTCGAAAAACCTCATGAAGCGTTGTTGGTTTTAACTAGAGTACTTTTGTGAAAAGTATTAGACATCTGAAAATCAAATATCATGTAACATCATATATGTAAATAATTGGTGCTTTTAATTGCATTTCTAATAAATTCATTAGTGAGGAAAATAAGAAAATTAAGTGCTAGTAATTATAAATTTCCGTTATATTGCTAGTAATTCAAGAATATCAATTTCATTTATTATTTATCTTACTATATTTAATGATTTTTTTTCATGAAACTTATATTTTAGTACTTTCACAGTTTCACCTCAAACTTAGCTGAAATTCTTATTTCTTTTTTTTTTTAATAAAGAAATTCTTATTTCTTTAACAACTGCAAGTCTAACTGTTTATACATTAATTAGCATATCGTTATGATACATAAGTTTTAAAAGACCACAAAAAGAAAATTTTCTTTTCTTTCTTTTCCCATTTATATTGTTTGGATGAGTCGTATAAAAATCGTACAAATGAGCTGCGCATGTAACAAAACTCTATATATAAAGGAATCTTGTTGTTCGCACCAAAAATAAAAAGGAACCTAGTTGTTAATGGATCAGATAGCTTTACTTATAAGCGAACAAAAGCGTCAAAACGTTTTCAATCCGTGACAAAGACACCAAGGTTTGCCTTCTCCTGTTTCTCTTTTCTTCTTCTCTTTCTTTTTAAATTCATCATTATCTTCCCCAATTTTTTTCCCTCAAGCAGAAAATCTGAACCTGAAAATTTCGCAGATCCGAAATACCCACAAGAAAAAGATTCAAACTTTGCTGGGTTCAAAGTTTGCCGGTGAGAGATGTGTTTTGGGGCAGGATATGCATGCTTTGCACGTGCCTGGTTCTGGTGGTGATCGTGATAGGGTTCTTGTTCGGGTTCGGAGTGTTCAAGCAGGGATTCCACAAGATCCAGAACACAGTCCATTACTGCGATGATTGTGGCGGAGCAGGAACAGGAAGACCCTTCTTGGGTTATCAGCCACCACCATTGTTCTAGTTTCGCTCCAGGCTGCTTCTTTTCTTCGTATTGTTATTATTATTGTGTTGCTACATTCCATTCTGGTTGATTCTTCTGTATTTTGTTTTTTGTTACTATTATTGTTTATTTTATAATTAGTATTTTGGTATACTTGGTATCTTGTAATTAAGATTGTTTCTTGGGGTTCTTGTTAATTTTCTAAATCAAGTGTCTTTGTTAATTGTCCCATTGCTGCTAATGTTTTGTTGTTTTTTTTTTTTCCTTTAAATTTCAGTGGGGATAATCATAAGTATTTCCCTAAAACTTCATTTGATGACAAAGAATTGTGGAAATTATTACTCGATTAGTCTTTTGGAGAATTTTGCTCTATGGAAAGATAGTTACATTGATTTTTTCACTTTTGAGTTTAAGGAAAGGCCAAAGCTTTTGCAGTTTACTTTAGTTTCAATCTCTCAAAAATCAATATATAGTAACATTTTTATACTTGGTTATCGAAATTAATCTATTTTTAATTTTTTTTATCCCACAAAATATATACTTTTTTATGTGTATTTCAGTCCAATATATGCTCGTTAAATAATTTTTTTTTTATGATGCTGATAATAAGAGACATGCATGTGGATATGGGTATTTCATGCGTCAACTCTTTTTATGCGAGGATTATGATTTTCCAATTTGATGAGACAAAAAGGGAATAATGGTTTCATTCTACATTCTACACCGGACACACGTTATTGTTGTATATTTTGGCAACTAAGAATAAATTCGTTTCATGATCGGTTTCTCCTTCAAAAGTTCAAATTAAAATGTTCGTAACAATGTGACACGGAATTATGATTCGACGTAGGTTCTTATCTCACTCCGGGTCGTGCTTATCTTGAATAATGCGTGGTTATCGTAAATAAAAGTGTGTTTCAGTTGGGATAGTTACTTATGGGTCATGTGCCCAAATACCCTTTTTGATTACGTGTTTGATATCCTTGCTTAGTGATTAACACTTATAAAATGAAAATAATCACAATAGTTGATCACTGAAGGTGATATAGCCTACATGATACACTTGATAGGGGTAATGTTATATATTTGAATTATTTGTACAAATTATAACTAAAATCTGTAAAAGTTTTAAGGAAGGTGACTACATGAATATAGTGAAAAATTACTAATCTATCAAAAGGTAGAATTAATTCTTCTATTAAAAAAATTTGTTAGAAATATATATCTTTTACCGTTTCATTGCGTTTGACTTTAAACTTTAAAGATAATTGTCATGCCAAAAAATTCTTGGTGCTCTCAAACTAATATTGGTACAATCAACCAAGTATTGGTACAATCTAATATTTTTAATAAGCCACAATTTATGGCTGAAGAATATTGTAAAAACTTCTCACAAATAACAATACATTAAATTTACATTCTTATTTTCTCGCAAAAAATCCTTATTAATAACAGTCAAGTTTCTTTCTTTCTTTTTGGTGTTTTGTACCATGGTGAAGTGCTTAACTTTTGTTTTTGGTCAAAAAGTGTATTCGCATGACAGGCCCAAATAAGGTGAGAATTGTCCATAAGCCCAACCCATAAATGTTTCCCTTTCTTTATTTTATTTTTTCTTCCATCAATTTTATTTGCTTATCATTCCTTGGCCATTGTCCACGAAAGCAAAAAATTGATATGATTAGAAACATTGCAAAAGCTCCATCCCATATGCTTTTATTTTAAAATTTTTGGTTCATGAACTCGGTTTTCTCGAAAGATGAAGACAAAATATATTGATACTTAGTCAGATTTCTTAGAGGATATATTCGAGATAAGATATAAAAATTGGCATCCAATCTTATAATAACATGCAAAGATGCATATAAATCACTTTGTTATTTTATTGATATCTTGTAATAGCCAATTGACATGAATTCCATCTCCCCAATATATATAGTTATTTTCTACAAGAACTTCACTACAATAGGACTCCTCACATTGTGCTTTCACAGTAACCTTGAATGTCTTCTCACCAACTTCCTTAAGGAACTTGGCTCAACCAAAACCAAAACCCCCTTTGTTGCCTTCACTTTCACCTTGTATGTACTTGCAGGGCCTACATTTGTAACAACATGAGTAACATTTACAATGTCTTCTTCTCCTACGGATCAAGCACTTTGATTTTAGGGTAATCGAAGTCCACCACATTGTAGGACTCATCAGGACAAGTGAAGTTGTTCTCCCCATAATGGCCTCAATTTGTTTTTTCGCTTTGACTGAGATCAGCACATAATAGCTTCATGTAATCAACAATGTTCAGGTCATAAATAAGTCCCGGGTCTATTGCAAGATCAGGTTGAATGTGACCAGCCCCATGATCAAATGGAGTTGCTTCTTCATGGAATCGGTCCATAGTAGGACTTTTGGTGTTATCTAGAGTGCTTGTTGAAATCTAGAATAATACTAATATTTAAGACTCATTATATGAAAAGTTTTTCATGTCTCATTCATAGAGGAAATTATGACCCACCATTTTTATAATCTTATTAATTATAGTAATTTTTTAATTTAATTTATCTTCTAATTATTAATTAATTTTTTTCAATCATACCTTCATATATTTTTTTCGTTAATGCAATAAAATACTCTATTAAATATCTCATTCAAAATTATTTAATACAAAATAATAACAAATAATATAAACAAAATGATAATTGCATGTATTATTATATCATTAAAATAGTATACGTATAATTATTATAGTATTAATTAATGATAACAAAACTATTATAATTATGTCACCATAAAAAAAGATTATTATAATTAACGATAATTTTATTGATCATTTATATAAAAATCTATTATAATATGTTTTCTAAGTTGATAATAAAGTAAAACTACAACCCATATGTGATGTTAGAAAGTTTTTCATGTGTCATTCATAGAGGAAATTATGGCCCACCATTTTCATGATCTTAATAATTAAAGTAAGTTTTTTAATTTAATTTATCTTCTAATTATTGATTAATTTTTTTAATTATGCCTTCATATCTCTTTTTTGTTAACACAATAAAAATACCCTATAAAATATCTTATTCAAAATTATTTAATATGAGAATAATATAAATAAAATGATAATTGAACAATATTATTATATCATTAAAATCATATATGTATAATTATTATAGTATTAATTAATGATAACAAAACTATTATAATAATGTTATCACAAAAAAAACTATTATAATTAATGTTAATTTTATTGACCATGTGTAACTTTTGTATAATTATATAAAAATCTATTATAATATGTTTTCTAAGTTAATAATGAACTAAAACTACATCCATATGTATGTTAAAAACTACATAAATTATGATCATTTATTTTTTTTTATTAATTTATAATCTATAATATATCTATAATAATATTAATATTTAAAACTCATTACATGAAAATTTTTCTATGTTTTATTCATAGAGAAAATTATACCGCCATTTTCATAGTCTTATTATTTAAAATAAGTTTTTGAATTTAATTTATCTTCTAATTATTAATTAATTTTTTCCAATCAATTCTTCGTATCTCTCTTTCATTAGCACAATAAAATACTCTACAAAATATCTCAATCAAAATTATTTAACATGAAAATAATAATAAATAATATAAACAAAATTATAATTGAACATACTATTATATCATTAAAATTTTATATGTATAATTATTATAATATTAATTAATGATAATAAAACTATTATAATTACATCACCATAAAAAATATTATAATTAACAAAAATTTTATTGACCATGTGTAACTATTATATAATTATATAAAAAGCTATTATAATATATTTTTTAAGTTGATAATTAACTACAACTACAACCTATATGTAATGTTAAAAAACTACATAAATTATTATTATTTATGATTTTTTTTACTAATTATAACACATTAATTGTAACATATATTTTAAAATTGAGTTATTAAAAAAAATAAATGACTTGGAATGACAAAAAAAATACCACTGAATCAGATATTAGGAATTACTTGCAATGGAAACAAGAATGAGGATAGGTTTAATATTCATGGGGACGAGGTGAAGTCCCATTTGTCACCAAAATCATTCTTGCTGTGCTTGCAGAAGCAAGTTCCAGGCCATCAAGAATTCCTAAAGTAGAGAATTGTTCAAGGTAGACCACTATTTTTCCCTTTACCTTTTTAGGATAAAACTGATAGGTGAAGTGTATGAACAGAATATAATTGTCATCAAGTTGCTGTTACCAATCAGTTAGAGTGACTAGTTATGATTAGTGCTACACGGTTAGAGTTAACATAATCCTCATCATGTATAAAAGCTCCATCTTATATACTAATCATTCATTCAATCAAGTCAATATAATTCACTTTCTCTAACATTCTCTCTACTCTTAAGTTCTTGCTTTCCACCAGCACACCTTGAGTCTGATACCTAATATAAAGGCTTCCAACATTGCAATGTTTGCTGCAAGAGACATCATTGACCACAAGAAAAATAACAGATAAAATTGGAGCAAGCAAATTTGGAGCACTTGCACTCACCCATGTTCACTCGGACGTTCGGCGCCCCCAGCACTAGTCAAAGGATAAAATTTTTGTGATGGCAAGCCCATAGGAGAGAGACTGGCTCCCGGATAATCCAAAATGATACAAATTGATATAATAGTAATGCTCCACAGCCACGAAAATATTGCCAGAATTTATAACAAAAATCATAGCGGTTATCATTAAATGAAATAAAGCAATACGATTTCAATCCCATGCTATTTATTGGATTCAAATCAAGGAATTGAATTCCAATTGTTGAAGGGTTTCCAAACACCCCGTTACATTTTACACTGCCAATGTTATCATGAATTGACTCGAAATAGCAGAAGGCAAAATGCCTTGCTTCCCATCACCACGCCCAACATAAGTAGTGAAGCCCCAATCTATTGTCAGCTTGAGAATGGGGCAGCGTTCGAGTCAAGAACAAGGGTGTTGAGGTTTCGTTTTACTTGCTGTTTATATATATTTATATGGTTGCTCTGGATGAGTTGTATAAAACTCGTACAAATGAGTTGCGCATGTAACAAAACTCTATATATAAAGGAATGTTGTTGCTCGCACCAAAAATAAAAAGGAATCTAGTTGTTAATGGATCAGATAGCTTTCCTTAAAAGCGAACAAAAGCGTCAAAACGTTTTCAATCTGTGACAAGGACACAAAGGTTTGCCTTCTCCTGTTTCTCTTTCTTCTTCTCTTTCTTTTTTAATTCATCATTATCTTCCCCAATTTTTTCCCTCAAGCGAAAAATCTGAACTTGAAAATTTATAGCAGATCCGAAATACCCACAAGAAAAAGATTCAAACTTTGCTGGGTTCAAAGTTTGCCGGTGAGAGATGTGTTTTTCGGGCAGGTTATGCATGCTTTGCACGTGCCTGGTTCTGCTGGTGATCGTGATCGGGTTCATGTTCGGGTTCGGAGTGTACAAGCAAGGATTGCACAAGATCGAGAACACTATCAATTACTGCGATGATTGTGGCGGAGCAGGAACAGGAAGACCCTTCTTGGGTTATCAGCCACCACCATTGTTCTAGTTTCGCTCCAAGCTTCTTCTTTTCTTCGTATTGTTATTATTATCATTATCGTGTTGCTACATTCCATTCTGGTTGATTCTTCTGTATTTTCTGTTTTATTATTATTATTATTATTATTTATTTTATAACTAGTATTTTGGTATATTTTGTATCTTGTAATTAGGATTATTTCTTGGGGTTCATGTTAATTTTCTAAATCAAGTGTCTTTGTTAATTGTCCCATTGCTACTACTGTTTTGTTTTGTTTTTTGTTTTTTTTTTCCTTTAAATTTCAGTGGGGATAATCATAAGTATTTCCCTAAAACTTCATTTGATGACAAAGAATTGTGGAAATTATTACTCGATTAGTCTTTTGGAGAATTTTGCTCTATGAAAAGATAGTTACCTTGATTTTTACACTTTTGAGTTTAAGGCAAGGCCAATTCTTTTGCAGTTTTTCAATCTCTCAAAAATCAATATATAGTAACATTTTTATACTTGGTTATCTAAATTAATATATTTTTAATATTTTTTTATCACACAAAATATATACTTTTTTATATGCATTTCAGTCGAATATATGCTCGTTAAATAATTTTTTTTTTGATGATGCTGATAATAAGAGACATGGATATGGATGTGGGTATTTCATGCGTCAACTCTTTTTATGCGAGGATTATGATTTTCCAATTTGATGAGACAAAAAGGAATAATGGTTTCATTCTACATTCTACACCGGACACACGTTGTTGTTGTATATTTTGGCAACTAAGAATAAATTCTTTTCATGATCGGTTTCTCCTTCAAAAGTTCAAATTACAATGTTCGTAACAATGTGACACGGAATTATGATTCGACATAGGTTGTTATCTCACTCCGGGTCGTGCTTATCTTGAATAATGCGTGGTTATCGTAAATAAAAGTGTGTTTTGGTTGGGATAGTTACTTATCCGCCATGTGCCGAAATACTCTTTGCTTACGTGTTTGACATCCTTGCTTAGTGATTAACACTTACAAAATGAAAATAATCACGATAGTTGATCACTGAAGGTGATATAGCCTACATGATACACTTGGTAAGAGTAACGTTATATAGTTGAATTATTTGTCAAAATTATAACTAAAACTTGTAAAAGTTTTAAGGAAGGTGACTACATGAATAGAGTGAAAAATTACTAATCTGTCAGAAGGTAGAATTAACTCTTCTATAAAAAGAAATTGATAGACATATTATATATTTTTACCGTTTCCTTGAGTTTGACTTTAAACTCTAAAGATAATTGTCATAACAAAAAATTCTTAGTGCTCTCAAACCAATATTGGTACAATCTAATATTTTTAATAAGCCACAATGCATGGTTGAAGAATATTTTAAAAACTTCTCACAAATAACAATACATTAAATTTATATTCTTATTTTCTCACAAAAAATCCTTATTAATAATGGTCAAGTTTCTTTTTTTTTTTTTGGGCATAATAGTCATGTAATATCTTAAATACGGAATCCATTACTATCTAAATTATTATTACTATTATTATTAGTGTTATGAATGTTACTATTATATATATAACGTGGTGCACATAGCACCATTACTTTACTATTATCATATATAATATATAGATATCACTATTAGTGTACACACACACATATATATAACGTGGTGCTCATGGCACCATTATTTTATAATATATATGTATTATTATATATATAACGTGGTACACATAGCACTATTATTTTACTAATATCATACATATATATGTGTGTGAGAAGGTCTTGAAGCATGAACCATGAACTCGTTGAAGCATATGGGTGGACAATTGCGTAAGGTTTAGATTTTTGTTAGATACTTCTAGTATATTTTAGGTACATCATAATACTCCTAAATATTTTTCTAAGAATCCTAGCCGTCCAATGATATTTCCCTAGAGAGAAAATGTACTTTCTCTCAACTTTCTCCAATTAATATCTTCTGGTAAATGATCTTCATGAAATTTAGCCTATTTTCCCTGTCTGTGAGTTTGGGTCCTGTTAAGAATTTTCTCTAACATTCTTCCTCTCTACCATCCCAAACTCATTTGAGCAATAAAAATCAAATTGTTTATGTTTGCATTATATTGTTTGGCAGTTATCATGTCATTCCAACTTCTCAGAGTTAAGTTGTTAGTGGAAACACACTCGGGTTACCAACGGTGAGTGAGTTTAAGTTCATGGCTATACTTTTGGTCATTAATAGTATTTCCCAAGCATTATGTAAATTATTTATGAAAGTCAAGAATGACTTATGCCAAATATATGCTTTCACGAATTCTGCTAATTTTTAGAAAAATTATTGGTTTTCACAGTTATCATGAAAATCTTATTTTAGAAACTCATGAGACCATAATTGATATCTTGCATGTTGTGGAATATCTTTTCCGGTTTATGAAATTATGAACCTTAGTTTAATGTTTAAAGTATAAATATTGATTATTATGTTTTCATACTATGGATTTGCTATTAAGATTTTAGAATATTAGATATGATTTATTGAAAGTGTGGAATAAAGTATAATTCATAACAATTGTCAGATACATATTCAGTTGGCTTTGAAATCACTATGTCTATAAGCTGGTGATCCTTTAGGCATAATTATAGAATCTCAATTATGCTAAAGTTAGATTGTTAGAATTATATGAATTCAAAATTTTCAGATTTATTCAATTTTATTGCAAGTTATTTTGATAGTAATTAGTTAAATAGATCAGAGGTAACGCTCCAGGATTGATCGTTAATCTTGGTACCAAGTAATCCGCTAGAAGACTAGCTCACCCAGTAAGGAACCCGTATGGTATCCATTTATGGGACCTTGCTAGGTGCCTATCAGAATAGTCATTGGCTTAGATTCAGCTATTCATTTAAATATTTATGTCCAGAACATCTTATGTTTCTCTATTAGTTATTGGCATTGATTAAGTTAAATTATTATTTAAGTACAACTATATGTAATTGTATATAAAATGTTTTACATTAGTTGTATGTATATGTTATATATTTTTGTTGTTGTCCTATGTGGGTTGTGAGTGGAGACTCACTCATTGAGTTTTGATGAACTGCCCTCTCTTTTCCTCCTTATACAAATACAACTATAGGTTCAGTTACACCAGGATCCTTTAGTAGTGCTACAACTTCTTTGGTGAGCTTCGCTTTGAAGTGGAGCTTACTATTGGTTATGTCAGTTTAGTAGTGCTACAATAATTGTGTAGGCAAAATCCTGGACATACATTATATTATTTTCACTATTTTCAAAGTTTCAAGTCATTTATTTAATTATATTGGCTTAACCCAATTATGAATTTTGAGTTTTATATTCAATATTTATAATTGGAAACATTTTCAGAATTATGAAATTTAATTAAACTTGAGATATTTTGAATATATTTGAGTTAATCATGCATATTAGATAGTCACGTTATTAAGGCTTCCTAGGATCCAAATTCTCATGTGCCGATCATGTTTTAGGCGGGTCATGATAAGTCAAGTGCTTAACTTTTATTTTTGGTCAAAAAGTGTTATTCATTTTTGGACAATGTAACATCCCTTTTTAAAAAATAATAATAAAATAAAATAAAATAGTTTATGTGCAATAATTTTAAGTCATGTATCAGATTTTATTGGTCTTACTTAATAATTTTATATCAACATCTATTTTAAAATGTTAGATTAAAATTTTAAAATACAGATATTAATTTTAATGTAAGATTATAAATTAGTAATAATGAACTCAGAATATATTGCACTAAGTTAAGAATAAAATTTATTAAGAGTAATAAGTAATAATATGCTAAGTATTAACAATTAGTTGTATATTTTTTACACACAAAATAAAAAATAATACACCACAAAAAAAAAGGGGCGGCGCACATAACATCGTCATTTGCCCATAATAACTTACCCACAACATTGCCCACAGAAACAAAATTTCCTTTGACTATATGTACCTATATATATAGATATGGGGATGGAAAAGAAAAGAATAAAAAAAGTAAAGTGTGTGCTAATGAGAGAGACGGAGAGAGAGGAGTTGTGCTGCAGAGAGAACGTGAGAAAGAAAAAAAAAGAGAGAGAGAGAAGGAAAAAAAGAGATAGTAAGGTTAATATACTAAAAGACTCAATTAGTATAGATAATTTTTATCTTTACGGAATTTGAGGTAAGGAATGAATTTATTTTATGCAAAATAAAATCATGACTACAGTTATTATTATTGTTTATTTTATGTACTATCATTTATCACAGATGTTTATAGTTATTTATTATTATTATTATTCTTCTTGGCATTCTTTTACATTATTGATGATCATGGACTTGAATATTGATTAAAATAATACTAATCAAAATACCTCTTCTTCCTAACCTATCGGTTTATTGTCTTTGGTTTCTTTTATCACTTAATTATAATAATTCTCTTCTCTCCAATTGACCAGTGTGAAGTTAAACTTCAGTTTCTTCTTTTTATTTTATTACTTAACTATAAGATTTTCTTCTCCACTTTTAAGTGCAACTACCGTCGCTCCAATTTCTTATTTATTTTAATGTTTCTTTACATTTATGTAATTTATTATTTATTTCAAGTTAATTAAATGTTCCTTTTTATTTATATATATTATCTGTTGTACATTAATTTATTGGATCTAACTTCTACTATTTTGGTCCAACTTATTTATACATGAAGTTATAAATTTTATGCATTTATGTTTCATTATTTAAATTTTTGGTTAATTTATGAGCTTTTATTTAAGTTTCATTCATTGATTAATTATATGAATTCCTTATTGTGAAATTATGCACAATATCTATTAATTAATTTAAAAAGTATATGATTAATTAAAATTTACCGCTAACCAAAGATAAGACAGAAGGATACATGTAAGATCCTTTTATGATACCTGTGTTTAGAATGGTATAAATATCTTGCTTTGTTGTCACGATGTAAGAACAATACGAAAGAATGATAATTTCCAAAGACAAGGTCTTCAACTATGTATGAGACAAGCAAACAAATAAAATAATAACTAAAGTAAAGAAATCATAATTTTGATAAGATATGTATGACAGGTTCTACATGACATTTTTTTATATGATAACTGATTATGTTCATATAACGTTATAGTCCTATATATTTTTCATCCAATACGCTGGAACTAATTATAGCTCAAATATTTGAAAATCATTTATTTTCTAATGAGAATTTTTATAATTATCATTTTTCTTTTATTTTATTTCTGTGGTTTCAGATTAACTAAATAACACTGAATGGAAGGTCACTAGGAACTTATGAACTTATGTTTAATTAATGTGTGATTTTTATGTTGCAAATTTTAGAAATATTCAGTTTGTACTTAATGATATTAAGTTGTCATACCAGAACCTTATGCTTGTAATCCTTTTACTTAATGTTTACCGTTATGCTTCATGTGTAAATTTATATTATTAATTTCTATATGAACGGGTATTACAGACAATAGGAAAGAGAATGGGGCATAACAGGCCCAAATAAGGTGAGCAATTGCTCATCAACTGTAACCAACCATATAAAGGGGATTGTCAATAAGCCCAACCCAGAACTCTTTTATCTTTCTTTCTTCTTTTCTCTTCTATCAATTTTATTTGCTTATCATTCCTTGGCTATTGTCCATGACAGGAAAAAATTTATATAATCAGAACATTGCAAAACACTCCATCTCATATGCTTTTATTCTAACATTTTTGGTTCATGCACTCGATTTTTCACAAAGGTGAAGACAAAATATATTGATACTTAGTCAGATTTTCTAGAGGATATATTCGAGATAAGATATAAAAATTGGCATCCAATCTTATAATACCATGTAAAGATACGTGTAAATCACTTTGTTATTTTATTGATATCTTATAATAGCCAATTGACATGAATTCCATCTCCCCAATATATATAATCATTTTCTACAAGAACTTCACTACAATAGGACTCCTCACATTGTGCTTTCACAGTAACCTTCTTCTCACCAACTTCCTTAAAACTCAAGGAACTTGGCTCAACCAAAACCGAAAACCCCTTTGTTGCCTTCACTTTCACCTTGTATGTACTTGCAGGGCCAACATTTGTAACAACACGAGTAACATTTACAATGTCTTCTTCTCCTAGATCAAGCACTGTGATTTGTAGGGTAGTTGAAGTCCACCACATTGTAGGACTCATCAGGACAAGTGAAGTTGTTGTCCCCCATAATGGCCTCAATTTGTTTTTTGCTTTGACTGAGATCAGCACATAATAGCTTCATGTAATCAACAATGTTCAGGTCATAAATAAGTCCCGGGTCTATTGCAAGATCAGGTTGAATTGACCAGCCCCATGATCAAATGGAGTTGCTTCTTCATGGAATCGGTCCATAATAGGACTTTTGCTGTTATCTAGAGTGCTTGCTGAAATAGTTTCTATAAGTTAAGGAAATGTTAGAAAAAATATGAAATGTTTTCTAGGATAAAACTCAGAGAGAATCTTGTACAGATATAACTAATGTCTCGATTTAAACACACTCACAATAAGAGTGGTTCCCACGCTCACTTATTTTTGGTCTTATTAACTTTATTGTGAGTATATCTAAATATAAGGTGTTGAAATTTGTCTCCATACAAAATATTTTTCTAAAATTTAATGTAGGAAGATTTGTTAATGGTACCTACCGGTGGTCATAATTGCTGATTTGATAGCCGCTAGACTCCACAAAGGATGGAGTGCTCTGAGAAGGCCAACAATGCCAGCCACATGGGGGCATGTCATAGAAGTTCCAGACACAACATTGAAAGGAATACTTCGATTATCCGATTCTAGTCCAGATACACTTGCAACTTCTGAGTACGCAGCAATTACATTCACCCCAGGTGCAGTGGTGTGTCAGGCTGAACTAGAAAATAAATTAACATTGTTTCACTAAAATCATATATATATATATATATATACACACACATGAAATATACAAGGGAAAAAAAATGAAGAGTGATTGATTGAATGCAAGCAAATCATGGCAAGGTTGAAGATGAAACATAAGGTAAACCTGTAGAATTGAGGGCAGAATAGTGCTAGGTCCCCGGGATGTGAATGTAGCAATAACTGAATCTGGCTTTATTGGAATTTCTGTCTTTGCTTTGGTAATGTATGCCATGGGGTTCCTGCAATATATGTGTATAAATAGAGTCATTAATTGCTACTTGTCATTTTGTGCGCCGTAATGAAAAGAAAGGATTGGTTTACATGAAGGAAAATTAGTTACTTTGCACGTTTGAGGTAGGAATAAACCTATTCACCATCCGTGAAGTTGACATGTGAAGTACGCAACACATTAGGTTATGCCATAAAATCATATGGAAGTAGGCCATAAATATCATGGACCAAAATCATTCCTGCTGTGCCTGCAGAAGCAGCTTCAGGGCCATCAAGAATTCCTAAAGTAGAGAATTGTTCAAGGCAGACCACTATTTTCCCCTACACCTTTTTAGGATCAAGGCTTCCAACATTGCAATGTTTGCTGCAAGAGACATCATTTACCATATGAAAAAATAACAGATAAAATTGGAGCAAGCAAATTTGGAGCACTTGCACTCACCCATGTTCATTAGGATGTTCGGCGTCCTCAGCACTAATCAAAGGATAGAATTTTTGTGATGGCAAGCCCATAGGTGAAAGACTGGCTCCCTGATAATCCAAAATGATACAAACTGACATTTTAGTAACGCCACACAGCCACGAAAATATTGCCAAAATTTGTAACAAAAATCATAGCGGTTATTATTAAATGAAATAAAGTAATATGATTTCAATTCCATGCTATTAATTAGTTCCAAATCAAGGAATTAAATTTCAATTCTTGAAAGAATTTAATTCCAAGGATTTCGAAACATCCTAGTACATTTTACACTACCAATGTTATCCTAAATTGACTCGAAACAACAAAAGGCAAAATGCCTTAAGGTGCTTCCCATCACCAAGCCCAACATAAGTAGTGAAGTCCCTATCTGTTGTCAGCTTGAGAATGGGGCTGCATTTGAGTCAAGATCAAGGGTGTTGAGGTTTCGTATTACTCGCTGTTTATATATATATTTATATGGTTGCTCTGGAATTTATCATAATGAGTGCCTTGTTTTTATTTTGAAATTGAAGACAGGAAGCTGTAGCTCAGAAATCAGAAACTGGACAAGACAACCCAGAATCAGACTATGACGGGTGAGAATTACTTATGGTTTCTGTTTCATCAGATTTTTCCCTTCGGATAATACACTTCTATCTCCTGCTTATACGTGATGGTGTTTAAATTAAATTGTTTGATTTACCTTGTTGCTTCTCTTTGTCTTTATGTTTTCTGCAGTGGTTTCTCTGACCCAGATTCCCAAAATCTTATTGATATACTCCAAGATCAAAATAAGATGTTGAACCGATTTTTGAGTATAGTACTGTAAATTGTGGATATTACTTTGTAGTTTGTGGCTTGATTGCCATATATATACGTAGGCATATGCTTGTGTTTCTAAGGTTCCTTATTTACATACTATGTTTCCATATGATTCACAGGTGACTTATTTAATACCAGTTTGTAATTAAAAAAAATGCTATAAAATATCTCTTGAAATTACTCATCATTTCCTTGATCAAGCCACTAAAGTTATAGAGTTTTTGTCAATAAAAGAGTAAATGAGATTGCTTTATAATTGGTTTAACGTCCTCATCCAAATTATTTGACATTCTCGCTCTTTGTACGGTGCATAGGTTGATTACACGATTCATGTAAGTATATTCATATAAGAAATATATTTGAAATTCTATCGAAAACCATTTGAAATCCTCTGTAAAAAAGAAAGAAGTTTTACTTAACCACCTTATTAATAGCTCATCAACGTAGAACTTTCCTCAAACCCTCTGCCATTCATCATTCATGATGAGTGCAATCTAAATGAATACAATCAACCAATATGAGCTTCACATGGTTATTTCTAAATGAAATATTAATTTATGTAACGATCAAGTTTAAATCAATTGCCATGAATTCTTTTCAAATAATTCCTCATACGTTATAATATCAGCACAAAATTATCAAAAGCTTGACACACCAGCACCCAAAAAAAAAAAATCGTTAATTATTAAAAGAAGCGATACTAGGTGATAGTAAAAACCATATTTAATGATAATGCTTATTCTGATGAGTGTATTGAAAGACCTTTGTACATTGAAATCACAAAAGCAAGGAAAGTTAAAAGTGAAAAATTAATACCTTTGTACATTGAAATGACAAAAGATAAAATATAATAATCTGAGCAAAAGAATAACATTCAGCAAACAAATCCTGCAACACGTATCCAAACAAGCAATTTTGTGTGTATGTTTTGTAATATCTTGCCTTCCTATCCTTCTTTGAAGTTGGAATCTCTTCAGAATCCTTTCCAGGCATGAAGAACTTCATGGAAGACTTCAGTAATCAGATCCCTATCTGCACTTTGCAAGAAGGCAGTGAAATCATCCCTTATGTCAAATATTTTACCAAATTTCACAAGATATTGCATGCAACTAGTCTTCAGTTTCGGCAATTGGTACAAAGATGCATTTTGCAGCCTCTCAAGCACATTGGTTGCATCAATATCTTCTACAAGACTCTCATGACATGCCTCTCTCAAATCATATATGTCATAGTTGTCTGCCACATGCAGAAGGGCCACTCTATGCATCAGAAATTCCTCATGATTGATGATACCATATAGATAATTCACAAATGCCTGGCAAGCGTCAATTGACATGTCTGAGATGTTTATGGTAGACACATCATTCTCCTTGAGATCATGCGATAACATGCTGCGGAAGACAGGTGACCGAGCAGCAAGAACGGCGCAATGAGCTCCAATGCTTCCATCAGAAGCATTGATTGTGATGTCTGTGAGTATACCTTCTGTTAGCATTCTACCAGAGACTCGAGGGCTTTTGCATTTGATCTTTGCTGCATAAATCTGTTAGGCCAAATGGAACAATGGTCTCCTCCCTGTATTACATAAGAAGGTGGTACATAACATGATGAGGTAAGGTACTAGTAGCACAATGTTAAATATATGTTGCTATGATTCTGCTTCACCATCAGTGGTTATTCCTCAAGAGTGAATAACGGTATTAGTTAAGTGGTCAACTGGTCGTGATTATAACAATGCATTACACATATAAACAAGGATCCGTTTAGTGAAATTTTCATGTCACCTGATCATGTGTGGATTTTTATCATTGATATGGAAAGTGAAGCCGACAAAACACAACAGAATTGGATCAAATGATGAAAATTCACACGTGATCAAGTAATGTGAAAAATTCACACCGGAGATTCGTTCCCCAAAATCAATCATTTGGACTCAATACTAGAGGGGGAAACTAAAAGTAAAGATATGTGTACGTAGAATGTAGTAGTACGTTTGGAGATGCAGTCTTCAAATCCAGGAACTCAACATCAATAATGAATCTCCCAGGTAGTGGAACCTCAATTACCCACACAAAGCCTTCTCTGCTGCTGAGATGTTTGTCTTTTATCTCTGCATCATATTGAAAAAAATGTAATCAGTATAAAATGAGAAACCATTGAATTGTTGAAACACTAAATTTCATCAACAGCACATTGTTGAGGAGTTCTAATGATGTAAGAAGGAATGGGACAAAGATAAAAGCTTTAGCTACTCTTCTCTTCCAATTAATGATGTGTCACTTTAATAAGAGTATATTGTAGTAAGTACAACTTACAACTATATAATATTCAATCATATCCGATCTGCATTAATTATATTTCATCAACAATTGAAAAAAAAAGAAGTGAATGAAAAAAACCACAGGAACTTTGATTACCTGATTGGGCCAAGGCCTTGCGATCTCTAGCAGAACTAAGCACCCGAATGATGAAAGATGCAATCGGGGATCATCCCCTGTTAGATTGGATAATTCCGGGTATAACTTAACACATGAAACCCGGTTCTTCTCCACTGATAAATGCCTTCATTTTACCGAAAGAAAATAAAACTCAGTTATCTATCCACATAAATGCACATAAACATCTTCCAATCAACGGGACAAAAATCAATTAAAAAAATAGTTTAATTTTGAAGGAGCATCAAATATCTCCATTAGTCTAATGACTTTTCGATAGTGGGGTGGAAGTTAACTATATTGATTGATGTCTTATTATATTATTAGATGACACTCTGAGTACATCCAAATTAAATCCTAAAAAAAAACCTAAACTTTCTTCTCCCCCTCAATTTTTCCTGAGATTACATTCTCAAAATTCTCAGCTAGTTGTTTCAATGATTAACGGATACCCCACTTTCTCCCCTGTTTTTTCAAACACGATTCTTTTGCAAATGCCCTGCATCCAATGTTAATGTTCTGTCTGAAACATATGAGAGAGAAAGACAGAGAGAGTTACCAATTCCACATGGCTATGTTGAAAGGATCAGATTTGCGGTAAGTGCAAGAAGCCAAGTTCTCTATTCTCCATTGTGCAAGACGAGATGTGGTATCAACTCTGTACGCAGAGTCATTCATCCTTCTAACAAGTGCTGCTGCGATTTCATGGATGCAATCAAAGAAACCTTCCAACAACAACTCCCCTGGCTTTCCCAGCTTGACTGTTCCTCCTTCTTCTTCTTCTACAGCATTTCACTCTTCATATGAACATGCTCTGTTACTTCACTCTGTTTTCCTCTGTCTCTCTCTCTGCACTACCATTAAACCAATGTTTTCCTTTTTTTATTAAAAAAAAAGGGGTGTAATGAGTAATAACCAATCAAATAGCTGAAAAACGTGTAATATGTTAAATATGCTGTTTGGTTACATTGCAATTTTATCCTATCCTATGGTTTTCGTAATTGCCTTAACTCCATTGATGGTGTATTATGAGTGTGTGTGTGTGTGAGAGTGAGTTAGAAACTGGCATTGATTTGTTGGTCTTGTTTCCTTACACATCACATTTATTTGGTACGGTCTTATCAGCAAAGAAAATAAAAAAGAAAAAGAAAAAGGAAAAGAAAAAATTGTAGCAGCAGTGCACTTTTTTTTATTGGTATGGGATAGTGATGACTGATAACAGATGATGCGTGTCCATTGGTTGGTTTTGGCAAAGTCTTACATTACTTGCTTGTACGATTGCGGATGTGTGACATTTACGTGTTTCGTTTAGTGTTGTCTTGGAATTTTCAGCTACAAACCGGAGCAAGAGAAGAAAAAAAAGTTCTGCTATATGTAATTTATTATTTGATATCTTCTCGGTATGGTGATAAGTTAGTATTATTTTTTCGTTTTTATTATATTTTAAATAAAACGGTGAATATTAAATAATATATTAAATAAGACTTTTTGCTTTATCTTTGTTGTCTGGTGTGAGTTGTGACTCTCCTATTGGATGGAAGGTAGAAGAATATTTTTACTATTTATGTGCTTTGAAAGCAAAGTATATATTCCTTGGAAGTTTGACTAATCTACAAAACTGCCCTACTCTCATTATTCTTCTTCTTCTTCTTCTTATTATTATTATTCTTTTTTGGTCTGAACCTACCCTCCTTATTGGAATGTGGAAGCCACGTACCTTAGGCCTTGTGGGCCGCAACCCAAGATAGCCTTACTTAATTGGATCACTCTTTCCTCTCTCTAGGGTCCAAGTTCTCATCCGTCATGTTGTGAATTTAATTAGTTTGTGTGAGCCATGTGTTAACTCGAGCAATAGGAACACATCCTTCAAAAGCATAGATTTATGTAAAGTATGTGCTGTTCATGCTACGGTTGAATTTGAACCTCTATTGTCAAGGAAGAGTACGCATATCTCTACCACTAAACCAGCAACATCGTTTGATATTAAAATTTTATATATATATATATATATATATATAATTTTAGATTAATTATATATATATAGATTAATTATATTACGCTTATATGACTCACTCTTGTAATGACTAACTTTGACCAAGTTAATTATCGTCGATTTGATAGCTATGCTCAAAACAAACACACCCCATCGTTACACCAAAACACACGCATCCATGTATACACCCAACCTCACCACTCAAGCTCATGGTGTATCAATCCACTTATCCTTCCTCATTTGCTCTTGCTCAGTGTCTCACTCTCTTACATTTCAAAAACTCAAATCACTCTATTACTGTTCGTAAATATACGTATTACAACTTTTCGATCCATTTGGCAATAGATTTTTTTTTTGTTAAATAATTTAATTTGAGCACAAGAGTCAATTGACAAATGAAGTTTTCATTCACTTATTTATTTCGAGCACCATCGTAGTTCGACATTTGAAGGATGAATAAATGGTAATTTATTTTGGTTTACTAAAAGTAGTATTTAAAAAAAAATAGAAAAAGGAGGATTCTCTTTTTCGATAAATAGAAAAGGATGGAGGACTTTTCTGATAGATACAAATCACATGATGATCGAACAAACTATGAAGACTTGACTCGAAGAAATGAACACGAAATTCTCGTGGTATTAACTTCTACGTCCCACGTACTGTTCTAGGAAAGACTTCACCAAATCACATTCTTCTTTGTGTCTTTTTAGATCCAACTCATCTCCATATTCCTGTATTTTTCAAATAATCAATATTCCTGTAGTATTAATGAACAACACATATGTACATATATATGCAGGGTATACGATAGCCGGATCTACTATTTGATTTGTATATGTATTAATAAGTGCCTACAAAAATTCATGTTGATAAGTATATTCACATGCTTTAATTTTGAGTTTAGGAGTATAGATGTGGACGAATGTGGCAATCTCTTCTGATTATTTTTAAATCCCCTATGAACTAGTTTTTCAAAAGTGAGTTCATGATTCTTCATCGACGGACACAAATGACGATTATAAAACTACCAGTTTTACACGTTTAGTTGCAAATATAAATCATATATGCTTAAGAAGTATATATTTGGATTATCATATTATGGGCATAATAAAAAAAAATTATAAGATAACTTAAAGAAAAAAAAATGGCCATTACATGACCCAAATAATATGATAATCCAAATATATACTTCATTAGCATATGAGTCCCCACTTAGGTGTCTGACCCAATCCTGAGAGTTGCCTAGTTGGAAAACAAAAAATAATCAAACATGAAGAGCCGTTTGAGTTTGGCCCCTAATGAATGTGTAGAATGCAAATTTAATTTCATAGTAAATAATGTTACACATCTAAAAAATCGAATAAATTTTCACAAAAAATATAGTAATTAACTAATTATTGAATGAATAAAATGGTATGAGCTCACTTATTTATATAAAAAATAAAAAAATTATGCCATACCATTTTAAAACTAAAATTCTCACAAAACTTTTCTCTTTTATTGTGTAGCATTTTCCTTTCATAGTTCTTCCCCTTCTCGCCACACATGACAAGTAATTAACAATCTCTTCACATCATGTCATAGGCAAATTAAATTCTAATTTGAGGGGGTGTTTAGTGCAATATATTAGATATGATAGTATAAGTGAATATTATACGTTATGCCATTATTCGTTGTTTGATATAGATAATGTATTGTATAACCTTATATGTTATAACCCCCTAATACGTAAAATGTTATATAACTCAATACACCATGTGAAGATCATATTAGGTCTGATTAGCTTTTAACGTATAAGATTATTTTTTAAAATATTTTATTAAAATAAAATAATTCTTAAATAAATCATAATAAAATAAAATTATAAAAATAAAAATCATTTTTAATAAAATCATTTTATAATAAAATAAATACATGTAATATATAATATCAATTTAGTTACATATAATAAAAATAAAATAAATATAATTGATAAACAATAAATAAAATAAAATAATAAATATTTAATAACAAATAAATATTTTAAATAAATAATAAATAATATGTAATATATAAAAGTAAGGATCAATAATTTTAATTTAAACAATTATGATTAAAAATATAAAATATTAAAATATATAAATATTATTTTTTATTTATATATATTATTGAAATAATAAATAATTATGAAATACTAAAAAAAAAAATAAAATTGAATACAAATTAAATTTTAATTAGTAAATATTTAAATAAATATAATATTTAAAAATTATTATAATAAAAATTCCTATTTTATTATTATTATTTGATTTGATTTAATGTTTAAATAATATATTAGAATTATTTATAAATAAATAGTATGATATTACTTAACATAAAATCAAATATCTTATGCAGTGTTATATTAAACATATAATATTAAAGTTTAGATCTTATACTATCAATTTTTATTCTATTGAACCTACCAAATAGGCTTCAAGATAACGTTGTTTATGCTTCTGACATAAATAAAATCCTGGAGACACAGATTTTCTCCTAGGATCAAAAAACATAAAATTTTTGTACTTCCAAGATATGGGGACAATATGGCAATAAAAATTTAATATTTTTTTCTTTAAATAATATTGCTATACATATTTATTATTAATATTTTTATCTCTAGTATCTCTATTCTTATATTTCTATCCATATCCCTTCCAAATGTTACCTAGTCTGCTTTTTTTCCTAAAAATATTTTAGTTTTAGATTTGTTAAAGAAAAATTGAAAAAATTAAAAACTCAAAATTTTAAGTTGCTTCCAAGTTTCATTTTAATTTTCCAGATTTATGAAAGAAAAGTGAAACTGAAATTTTGAATTTTCAATTTTTTCAATTTTTCCTTCACAAATCTAAAAACTGAAAATTGAAAACTGCAAAACAAACAACCTCTTAGTTTTTTATTTTTTCTTTCCTTTATAAATCTGAAAAATTTAAAATTAAAAATTGAAAACGAAAAATTATTTTTAGTAGAGCAAACAACTGCCAGGTAACCGTGATGATAATGATATTCGGTCGAGTTTGTCCGGGTACGTTGTTCATTGGTCGAATTAGTCATATCTATATTCGTAAAATTTGGCTTGACGAGTAGGCAAGTAATGAGTAGTACAAGACCTTTGGATTGATTTGACGCCGAAATGTGGACAGTGAGCAGCGCTAAGATTGCAAAGCTGTATATATGGTTTCTGGTAAAAATTAATTCACTGGAGCCTCAGCACTTTGAAGTCACACGTTTTGAGCGATGAATTTTTCAAATTAGTTCAACGACTATTCCAAACTACATATTATATACACTAAAATATAGAGATGTATTCTTATAACTTACAGGAAAAGATTTCTATTTATTATATGAACTGAGATACACCAGCACATGCTCCTTTCGGAGAAAACATCCAAATGTAGTAGTCTAGTAATTCATATTCTATATATGGTGAATTTCAACCCATGCAAGTAATAACCCATTGATGGGTTACAAAGAGAGGAATGATGACATCATACTAATGAAGATCAAGAAGCTCAAGGATTTATTATTGTTATTTTCTCTTAAGTAGCATTATATGTATGTTGCGGGAATAATATATATTTTCACAAGATGATGCAATTATTACTACCATATGAATCATACTCATAGATCACGCACGGTGGACAGTGTCCATGACAACATGGTGGTAATGGTAATGGTTCCTCTGGCTTGGTTTCCTCTTCGTTTTTATCTTTATCTTTACCACCATCAACTTTTTCTTCCTTCACTTCTTCCACGCTTTTGATTTCGGCATAGCAAAATTTCTTTCTCAAAGCCTTAGTCAAGCAAACTGAATCGACCCTTTGTCCTATCACCACAACTTGATCTCCGTCTTCCCCTTCTAGCGACACTGAACTCACACCTGCACGCATGCTTATATACATACCATGAGCTTCATTTAATTATCGATAACGTACCAAGCTATCTAGTTATCTATAGTCAGGTTAATTATTTTATGAATTAATTAATATTCATGGTGTAATAATTAAACCTAGCTAGTTCTTTTGATAAAACAATACAAATCAATCAAATGTCATGTACATAAAATATATACCTTGTGCCTTCGCCGCAATTTCGAGGGCCTTCCTGCTGCATTTGTCACAATACTCGCTTGAGCATTTGTCACGACTCCCAAATTGCACTTTTATAACTATCTTTTGCTGCACCGATTGGAATTAATTCAGCAAATAATAATAATAAATACTTCTTTGCGGGAAAACAATTCATAAGAAAATAATAAAGCTTCATCAAGGACATATATATTCAATTATTCATGTAGTCATGAATTTGAATCGATCTTACCTTCATACTTGTGATATATGAAGAGGTGCTTGGCGTGTTGATTAGAAGTTGCTGGTGATTGTGTATTTATAGCGTGGTCTACCTAGCTAGGTGTAGTTGACTCTATGGTAAGTCGGGCTTAATTAACAACGTGTGACCATGTCTCTGATCTTATTATGGTTAGTGTTAACTAGCCTTTTTTCATTAGAAAAAAACCTTAAATTATCTATCATTTAAGAAGTTTAAAAGTTATAACTTATTAATGTGTTTTTTCAACTTTATCATATTTCCATTCTCCAACTAAATCTACTGACTTTAATTAAAGGGGAGACAAAAATGATAATTTAGTCAAATTAGGCCATATGATTCCATATCTGATTTTGTTTTGTTTAATACATGATTAATCTTTTTACGAAAGTTATTTTGGGCGTTGACGTTAGTCCCCTCTTCAGAAATGGTTCTCAATCGTTGGATGCTCACAATTTGTGATCAAACGGTTTAATTCTATACATGCGGTTTTTTCAATCAATTTGTTAATGAGTCACTGTTGTATATATTATTTGCCCATGTACATCTTTTCTTGGAAACCCTTGATTCTGCATCATGATTGTTCCCTTCTTATCGTTCATCGAGATGTGAACTCAAACAACATCCTTCTTGATTCTAATTTTGAAGCCCACGTTGCTAATTTTGGGCTTGCCAAGTTCCTCCAAGATTTTAGAACATTTGAGGGCAAGTCTGCAATTGCCTGATCATATGGATACATAGCTCTAGATAACGTTCAAGTTCAACAAAGTGTATGTTTAGTTACTGATTTTTTTGTTTTTTGTTTCTGTTTTTTTTTTTTTTTTTGCTCATTTGTTCATAAGTCATCTGATGAAGCCTTTAATTACAAGCTATTTTAAATTTAAGATAAGTAATCCAAACACACTAGTATATAATAGAAGATTACAATTTACTCATGCGAGAAATTTTCCTTTTCCCAATCATTATTCTACGTTTAATCATTAATGTTGGGAATATGACTTTTTGACTCAATGATTTAGGTGTAGATGTCGTGGTTATGCCCCCTAAATCAATTAACAGTGCTATATATGTCACAACCCAGCTTAGGATAAGGACGCATGGGAATACTTTCAGGCAAGCTTGACATACCGAATTTTCTAGGAAAAGAAAAAGTTTCCTTTGTTTTTCGATCCTTCCCCAAATAAAATACAATATATAATATTCCAGTTAAATCAGACATATGGGCATCAAGCATTTTCAGAATGCGCCCTTCCAGGATATATATCTAAACTTAATTTACAAATCCTTTCTAAAATATAGTCTATACATATCTAAATCTTAACTATGTATGCTTAAGCACAAATATATACATAAAAACAAAACTACCGAGGAAACTGTGATATATGGAGCATTAAATAGTTCTAACAGAATAAAACTCAACAAAATAGGTTCCAGGATACCAAAAGGCCTTCTCAAGAAGGTTCACAAACTTAGACAATCGGCTACTAAGGAGCCGGTAAGATTGAAGCTACCTATCCTGAAAAGAGAGAAACAACGGAGTGAGTTTTGCAACTTAGTGGTAGACATGATGTCTATAACCCACATGAGACAATATATAATCCATAAATAAAATAATAATAGCTTCATAGTTCATATAAATTCAACAGATCCTTTTATTTATGAATAAGATTCTTGAAAACATTCCACTTTATATAAAATAATAGGGAATCATCAAATTCAGGATAAACAGAAGGATTTACACTCAGGCGGCCATTCCTTCGTGTGATCCTAAAAGAATGGTCCTACCCATGCGGAGAGCCATAGAACAGAAGGATCCACTATGATCCTAAATTTATAATCAAGGTGCACCAAGGCTAACGCCTACTGTCGTTATAGACCTGCAGAAATTCTTCCCAAAACATATAATTACTTTATACAAATCAATAAAATGGGTCATACCCACTATCCATGAATCATTTCTCAAATCTATATCAGGGTCGATAGTTTTCAATTAGTTCAATCTATGAAATTTAATATTTCTTTATTAAATTTCTAAATTATATCATATTGTCTCATGTGTAAATTTTCAAATAAAATATAACCTATTTACATTAAATCTATTTTCACCAAACATTTATATAACATAGCCAAATAATTATTTCTCAACCTCTAATTTACTAAAATATATTTTTAACTAATTTAGAATAATTAAAAACAATTATAGACATAATGTCTACTCACAAACTATTTCACAGAATTGAATATCAACTTCCAAGTGCCACCAATCCAACAGTTGACGCTCAATTGCTCTATAACTCTAGAAACAATATAAATAAAATATTAGTAATTAAACAATAATACCAATTTACACAATTTACCCCAAATCACTAAAATCCCTAATTTATAGAATAAAAAAAATCCAATATTAATCCTAAATTAACTAGAAAATTTAATAAATAAAATAGAGCAGAGTAGAGGCTTATTTACCATGAAGACAGAATTAGTGAAGAAATTCACTCCAATTTCTTGTAAAAACTTCAAGCTCTCTAATAGATTTTAGAGAAAATAGAGGTAGAGAGAGAAAAGAACGGTAGAAATGATGAAGAGGAGGAGAGATGATGATTATGGAGGTGATGGTGATATTTTTTTGAAAATAAAAAGAAAAAGAAAAAGAAAAGAAAGAAGAAGTAGAAGACGAAGAGAAGAAGAGAGGAAGAAGAAAAGGAAGCAGAGAGAGAGAGTGTCACGGAGGAGGAGAGGAAAGGAAGAAAGAAATAAAAAGAAAGAGAGAACTATGGTAGTCTATACCACTTAAGGTGCACGGTGGACCTCACTTTAATTTTTAATTTTTTTTTCCGGTTATCACATTCTCCCCCTAAGAAATTCGGTCCCGAATTTCAACAACTGAAGATAAAACACATACCTCAAGAATGAAATAGATGGATCTCTGGCTCGCATAGCCTCCTCCGCCTCCCAAGTTGCCTCTTCTTTAGAATGGTTATTCCAAACCACCTTCACTGACACCACCTCCTTTGATCGAAGCTTTTTCACCTAAGGTCAACAATGGCCACCGCTCCTCCTCATACGACAATTTCTCATCAATTTGAATCACTTGAGGAGAGATTATGTGAGACGATCGGGAATATACTTTCGAAGCATAGAGACATGAAACATCGGATGAACCATGGATAGTTCAGGGGGTAATGCTAGATGATATGCCACTGCACCGACCCTATCCAGAACTTCAAAAGGGCCAATGTAACGAGGGTTGAGCTTTCCTCGCTTACCAAACCTTATAACACCTTTCATGGGGGAAATCCGAAGAAAGACATGTTCTCCTATAGAGAATTCTAAGTCACGTCTCCTATGATCTGCATAGGATTTTTGTCTACTTTGAGCAGTCAAAAGTCGCTCTCAATTCACTGAACCTTATCGAGAGATTCTTGTACCAGGTCAGGACCTAACATCTTAGATTCGCCAACTTCAAACCAACCTATAGGAGATCTGCAACGCCTCCCATACAAAGCCTCAAAAGGTGCCATCTGAATCCTGGTTTGATAACTATTATTGTATGAAAACTCTATAAGAGATAGGTAATTACTCCAATTTCCTCCAAATTCCAAAACACATGACCTGAGCATATCTTCCAAAATCTGAATGGTTCTTTGGATTGCCCATCCGTTTGAGGATGGAAAGCTGTGCCTAGATCAAGTCGAGTTCCAAGGGCTTCTTGAAAAGCTCTCCAAAATCGAGCTATAAACTGAGCTCCTCGATTGGATATAATAGAAATCGGAATCCCATGAAGTCTAACAATCTCATCAATATACAATTGAGCATCCTGATGGGCTCGATAGGTGGTCTTTACAGGAAGAAAATGAGCTGACTTAGTCATACGATCTACTATGACCCATCCAGAGTCAAACCCTTTAATGGTGCGAGGTAGCCCTGTCACAAAGTCCATAGTGATCCGTTCCCATTTCCATTCAGGTATTTCTATCTTGAAGCAATCCTGCGGGCCTTTGATGTTCAGCTTTAACTTGTTGACACACTAAACAACGAGACACAAAGTTACCAATATCCTTTTTCATGCCTTCCCACCAATATAGTTGTCGGAGATCCTACATCTTAGCTGAAGCCAGGATGTATAGAGTCCGAGAATTGTGAGACTCTTCCATAATGGTCTTTCTAAGGTTTTCAACGTCGGTACACATAGACGGTTACGAAATCGAAGTACTCCCTCTTGGTCTATTATAAATTCAGAGGTGGCCCCACTTCTAACATCATCCCGCAACTTAAGCAATCTAGGATCTTCAATCTGAAACGCCTTAATTTGCTCCACGAGGGATGACTGGGCTCTTACATGAGCCAAGAGTATCCAGACTCCCCAAGTCAAACTGAACACCACTAGCCTCAAGCTTGTGCACTTCCTCCACTAACGGTCTCCTTATAGGAGCAATATGAGCCAAACTACCCATAGACTTCCTACTCAAGGCATCTGCTACAACATTAGCCTTTCCAGGATGGTACAAGATAGTGCAATCATAATCCTTAAGCAACTCCATCCACCTTCTTTGCCTCAGATTCAAGTCCCGTTGTTGGAATATGTACTTTAAACTCTTGTGATCAGTGTAGATCTCACATGTCTCGCCATAAAGATAATGCCTCCAAATTTTCAAAGCAAAAATTCCTGCTGCCATCTAGATCATGAGTGGGTAGTTTTGTTCATGCTTCTTTAATTGCCGTGAAGCATAAGCAATGACTCGACCGTGTTGCATCAAAACACAACCAAGTCCTATCCGAGAAGCATCACAGTAAGAGAAACCTCCAGATCAAAGGTAAGACAAGCACAGGTGCTGAGGTTAGGCAAGCTTTGAGCATTTGAAAGCTTTCCTCACATGCATCTGACCACTGAAATTTCACATTCTTTTGAGTCAACTTAGTCAATGGCGCAGAAATTCTTGAGAAATCTTTTATAAACCGACGATCATACAGCCTGCCAATCCTGAAACTGCGAATCTCGGAACTGGATAGGTCGTGGCCATTGCTGGATAGCTTCAATCTTTGGATCCACCATAATTCCATCCTTGGATACGATGTGACCAAGAAAAGCCACCTGATCAAGCCAAAATTCACATTTGGAGAACTTGGCATAAAGCTTGTGATCTCTCAAAGTTTGCAGTACAATCCTTAGATGGTATTCATGATCTTCTACACTCTTGGAATATACCAAGATATCATCAATAAAGACGATCACAAAGTGATCCAGGAAAGGTTTGAACACCCGATTCATTAAATCCATAAAAACAGACTGGGGCATTTGTCAAGCCAAAGGACATCACCAAGAATTCATAATGTCCATAACGGGTACGAAAGGCGGTCTTAGGAATATCTTCATCCTTGATTTTCAGTTGATGATACCCAGAACGGAGATCAATTTTAGAGAAACAAGAAGCTCCTTGAAGTTGATCGAACAAGTCATCAATTCTTGGTAGCGGATACTTATTACTCACAGTGAGTTTATTAAGTTGCCGGTAGTCCACACATAGTCGCATTGAACCATCTTTCTTCCTCACAAAGAGCACTGGGCTCCCCATGGGGATGTGCTTGGGCGGATAAAACCTTTCTCTAGCATATCTTGTAACTGATCTTTTAACTCCCTTAATTCGGCAGGAGCCATGCGGTAAGGAGGGATGGATATGGGTTGAACTTCTGGGGCCAAGTCTATGCTAAACTCTACCTCCCTCTCAGGAGGCAATCCTGGTAATTCATCTGGAAACACGTCTGGAAATTCTCTAACTACGGGGACTTGGTCAATGCTAGGCACTTCAGCCTCAACATCTTGACCACAGCAAGGAAGGCTTGATTGCCTTTATTCATCAAGTGCAAAGCACTCATGGATGAGATCAGACTAGCTGGGTGAGATAAGCATCCCCTTCAAACACGAAAGACGGACCATCTGGAATGTTAAACCTCACTATCTTAGAATAGCAATCAACATTGGCATGATAAGGAGCTAACCAATCCATGCCTAGGATGGCATCGAAGTCAACCATCTCTAGAGGTATCAAATCAGCTAGAGTGTCAACCCCATTCACACTGACGACACGAGATCGAAACACTAACTGAACCCACAAAAATTCTCCCATTGGAGTACCAACCCAAAATGGGCTTTCCAAGAACCCTGGTTGCTCACCAAAGCGAGATGCAAAATATGAAGACACATATGAATGTGTAGAACCCGGATCAAACAACACTTGTGCATCAAAAGAACAAATTTGAAGGGTACCTGCAACTCCTGAATTGGATGCTTGAGCATCCTGCGTGTCATAGCATGTATCCTTGCTTGGCCTCTGCCTGATTGGCTTGAACCCTGATTGTCAGACCTCTACCACCTACTCCTCCTCCCCTTCCCACTGTTCAAGGCAGAAGCCACCTGGAGATAAAATTGGAAAGGATGGTACTTGTGCACGTTGTACTGAACTCTGCCAGAAACCTCCCTGGGCATAAGGACAATCTCTCCTCATATGGCCATATTGCCCACAACTAAAGGCTCCAGTAGCTCTGTAGCTCCCTGTGTGATAATTTCTACACCTGGCAAAATGGTTTAACATAGCTTAATTGCCCTGAACCATGGGTACCTGGATGAGATACACTCCAGTATGTGATCTTGAATCTGAGACACTCATCGAAGTAGGTCCAGATGACATGGCTCCACCTGATGGTGCTTGCTGTCGGCCCTGTTGACCACGATGCTGATAACCCTGATAGCCTCAATCCTCCAGAAGACCCTCCAGAAAATTGTCCTTTCATTTTGGGCTTTTTCCCAAAATCCCTTGTAGCTCTATTTTCTTCTCTTGTTATCTCCATAGCAGAGGCAATATCCACTACTTGAGCAAAAGACATTCTTCCAACTTCAGAAAGAAGGTTAGTACATAGTGGTTCCCTTAACCCTTTGATAAATCTTCGCACTTTCATTGCTTCGTTTGCAATTAGATGTGGTGCAAATCTCAACAGCTTGGTGAACTTGGTAGCATATTCGGTTCCTGACATTCCAGAGCTTGTTTCAACTTCTCAAATTCATCAGCAAGTCTCTCCCTTCTATTTTCTGGAAAGAACCTCTTTAAAAGCTTGAGAAAATTCATCCCATTGAGGGGTGGTCTCATATCAGCTGCGCATTCTTCCAATAGAGTTTCATACCAGTGTGCTGCAGTGCCTTGAAGATTATAAGATACAAAATCCAGCTCTCTGCCACCTTCACATCTAGAAACCGGAGTGCTCGCTTGATCTATCTAAAAACTCTTGTGGGTCTTCGTCCCAGAGTCCCCTGTAAAGGTAGGTGGGTTTAGCCTCAGGAATGCTTCAATAGTTATTTCTTCACGTCCAAAAGGCTGGGCATTTCTTTGAGCGCCGGGAGGTTCAACATGTGGTTGGGCTCTCTCCTCCCCTTGGGTTAAAGCGGCCACCAAATTGTCAATGGCTTGCCATACCCAACATCCGTGCATCAAGATCAACTGGTTGCTCCTGTGGCCTCCAGCCTCAACCTGTTCAGGTATTCTTCCGTGGCCCTCCCTCGGCCACGACCCTCCCGTCCTCGACCTCTTCCTCTAGGTGCTCGATTAGATTAGCATCGGAGGCATTATAGTCTCCTAGCCGCACATTACGTCTACGCCTCCTAGGTGGCATCGCACCTGATAGATTGAACATGAAATTAGAACGGTAGAAATTGTGGAATAACAATGACATAAGACCAAACGACTTAAAAATAGACTTAAGAAGACATTCCTATTAGGCCTTTGATAGGGTCGCGCTTTGTGAAATGGGGGCAACCATTTACACAATCGTGACTCTACTAAAGGACACTTGCTCCATATTACAGGGAAACCTAAAGCTCTGATACCAACTTTGTCACAACCCAGCTTAGGCCATGACGCATGGGAATACTTTTCCAGGAAGCTTGACATACCGAATTTTCTAGGAAAACGGAAGGAGTTTCCTTTGTTTTTCGATCCTTCCCCAAATAAAATACAATATATAATATTAGTTAAATCTCAGACATATGGGCATCAAGCATCTCAGAATGCGCCCTTCCAGGATATATATCTAAACTTAATTTACAAATCCTTTCTAAAATATAGTCTATACATATCTAAATCTTAACTATGTATGCTTAAGCACAAATATATACATAAAAACAAAACTAATCCGAGGAGTTGTGATATATGGAGCATTAAATAGTTCTAACAGAATAAAACTCAACAAAAATAGGTTCCAGGATACCAAAAGGCCTTCTCAAGAAGGTTCACAAACTTAGACAATCGGCTACTAAGAGCCGTAGGATTGAACCTGAAGGACCTATCTCTGAAAAGAGAGAAACAACGGAGTAGTTTGCAACTCAGTGGTAGACATGATGTCTATAACCCACATGAGACAATATATAATCCATAAATAAAATAATAATAGCTTCATAGTTCATATAAATTCAACAGATCCTTTTATTTATGAATAAGATTCTTGAAAACATTCCACTTTATATAAAATAATAGGAATCATCAAATTAGGATAAACAGAAGGATTTACACTCAGGCCATTCCTTCGTGTGATCCTTAAACGAGAATGGTTACCCATGCCATAGCCATAGAGCAGAAGATCCATGTATGATCCTAAATTTATAATCAAGGTGCACCAAGGCTAACGGTTACGTCGTTAGCTACAGTCCTGCCAGAAATTCTTCCGAAACATATAATTACTTTATACAAATCAATAAACATGGGTCATACCCACTATCCATGAATCATTTCTCAAATCTATATCAGGGGTCAATATTTCAATTAGTTCAATCTATGAAATTTAATATTTCTTTATTAAATTTCTAAATTATATCATATTGTCTCATGTGTAAATTTTCAAATAAAATATAACCTATTTACATTAAATCTATTTTCACCAAACATTTATATAACATAGCCAAATAATTATTTCTCAACCTCTAATTTACTAAAATATATTTTTAACTAATTTAGAATAATTAAAAACAATTATAGACATAATGTCTACTCACAAACTATTTCACAGAATTGAATATCAACTTCCATGCCACCAATCCAACAGTTGACGCTCAATTGCTCTATAACTCTAGAAACAATATAAATAAAATATTAGTAATTAAACAATAATACCAATTTACACAATTTACCCCAAATCACTAAAATCCCTAATTTATAGAATAAAAAAAATCCAATATTAATCCTAAATTAACTAGAAAATTTAATAAATAAAATAGAGCGAGTAGAGGCTTATTTACCATCGAAGAATAGAATTAGTGAAGAAATTCACTCCAATTTCTTGTAAAACTTCAAGCTCTCTAATAGATTTTAGAGAGAAATAGAGGTAGAGGAGAAAAAGAACGGTAGAAATGATGAAGAGGAGGAGGAGATGATGATTATGGAGGTGATGGTGATATTTTTCTGAAAATAAAAAGAAAAAGAAAAAGAAAAAGAAAGAAGAAGTAGAAGACGAAGAAGAGAAGAAGCAGAGGAAGAAGAAAAGGAAGCAGAGAGAGAGTGTCACGGGAGGATGAGAGGAGAGGAAAGGAAGAAAGAAATAAAAAGAAAAGAGAGAACTATGGTAGTCTATACCACTTAGGTGTGGATTCACTTTAATTTTTAATTTTTTTTTTCCGGTTATCACAATATATGTGGTTTATCTTGACTTTGACTTTCTATCAAATACAAACGATCTCTTGATGTGTCCCCTAATTTTGGCCAATTTCTAAGGTAAGTACCGAAAGTAAGAGATAGGTAGCTTTGCAGGTGGATAACTCGTTTGAATTTTGACCATAAACTCCATCTATAGTTAGATAAATTCTGTGATCAATGATAGACTAGAGTTATTCACAAGGAAACTGATGGTGATTGGCAAAATCACATAAAATGGTTTGTTGTACTAGTTTACTTTTTCACACATAGTTTTTGTTTTACTTATTATTTCTAATTATGTAACTGCTTGTTTAACTTTATGATATAATTAAGTTCAATGTTTGATTGCAGAGTATGCCTATACATTGGGAGTTGATGAGAAGAGTGATGTGTACCACTTTGGTGTGGTTCTCTTAGAGTTTATGACAGGGAGGAAACCAGTTGGAGAATTCACTGATGGTATGGACATTGTGCAATGGGTCAGGAGAATGACAGGCTCTAACAAAGACTCTAACAAGGAAGGAGTTCAAAAAGTCCTTGATCCTAGACTTCCCTCAGTTCCCCTTCATGGATCCACCTGGCTTTAAACAAGGAGACTTTACAATTTCAGAGTCCTCTGTGTCATCATCAAATGCAGATTCTCCAACCATGGTCTCAAAAGATCAAGAACATTCCCCTCAATCCCCACTACTGGATCTCTTAGCATTTGAATTACTGTGTCGGGTATGGGGGTGATTCATAGTAATTTCCTTGGGTTGTGATAACTTATCCATCACTATTTTCCTTTATTTTCTGTTTTGGGTGGTTGAGATTTCTCCAACTTTAAGGTGTTAATGTTTGGATTTCCATTTTAATTGTTTTTTTTTAATTTGTGTAGTACGATTGGTGGGGTTATTTTTCTTATAAAGTCATTGTCTTCATCATGCTATGTAGTACTACTTTTATGGCAGGGATGTTGCACCACTACTCCGCGCTTGAGCTTGCAACATCAACTCCCAGACTTCAACTAGTTTTAGGATAAAACTTAAAACTATTGAATATGTCATGAGTAAATAAATAGCCATTACAGTAAGTATGCCTACCAGATTGTGTAATGGAAAAAAGATCAATATCTACATTTCACATGCTATGACAATGACTTATAGCCTTTTTCTGACGGATGCTGCATAATCCTTCAGGAGGTGCATGATTCTTCAGATTAACCAAAGACCTATTCATTATATTGGACCTTCACCAACAATACCCACTTGCGTTACAGTCTCAACAACAGAAGCTTTTTCCGATGAAATCACATTTTCTTGAAATCCAAGCAAGACTAAAAGATAAAGAAAAAAAGATTCCTCCATACCTATACCTAAGTTGTTTCTCCTTTTTATTTTAAAGAAAAAATTCACTCGATATAAGAATTAAGATACTTATTGCAACTATCTGATATCATTATATCAACACTTATTGCAACTATCTGCTAGTCTCTAGTAGTTCCCTCGGATGAACATTCTAACAGCCAAACTTCAATCTGTAAGCTTGTGATGTATATGTCAAGTACTAGTGTCATACGTCAACTTTTAAACAATGAACAACCAAAACCGAAAAAAAAAACAATGGAAAAATATGAAGGACAAATCAGTGATCTATTATTAAAAAATTGAAGAATGCTGGCAGGGCCTAAATGCTTATCCTTTCATCTGCTCAACCTTTCTTCAGTGTTGCATGAAAAAAAAACTAAAGAAAAATTCAGAGGAAGGGGAAAAATACAAATAAAGAACAACCAGACTTCAGAGGTATTTATTTTCCAAATTATTTGCTTTTCCATGATATCCACTTTTAGATGTATTACAATATGCATGACCACGTGATGCAGTTACTTCAAAAAATGCAGATAGTGCCATTAATGTGCGAGTCTCTCACAACCGCTGAACATATGGATGCTTCAGATCTGCCATTCTTAATGCGCAAGAACTGCCCTGTTCAGAGATAAAATTGTAAAGGTGAATAAGGGCTCTTTTGAAAATTGTCACAATTTGTACCGCGTTTAGAAAACACACGGAGGGGCCTTTTTGTTATTTTTTCAGTGTTACCATCGTTGGTCCCCAGCATGCGGAGGACCAACTAATCCTGAGCCTTCTTTCATAGTTTGGAAAGAAAACATGATAAAGACAGAGCAAATTGTTTTCAGTGGAGAGAGAAAAAGTGAGTAATAGTAGCAGAGATAAACTAAGAGAGAAAAATACTTATTTTTTTAACTTTTATATTTCTATATGGTCATATTTTTCTTTTCTCATTTTCTTTCAAACATATAAAGATAAACCTTTTCAAATTTAGCCAAAAAAAAAAATTAATTGTCATATGCTGATATTGTCAACCAATAAAAAGTTGATAGCTCATTCATTTGTATAATTTTTTAAAGTTTGAATTAGATATGATTTGAGAATGGACCATATCATAATTTTTAATTGCTTGATAGTGTAAAAATGATTACACTATCAGTAAAAGATTGGATATACTCTTCACTTTATTGAAAGTTAGATTAATTAAATTATTTTTAAATAAATAAGAAAAATTATAATTGAGTATTACAAGAGATGATAAAAAAGGGGAAAGTTTACCATTAATAAAAATCAGGATAAAATTAATATATATGGAGAAACTCAATTTCTACCTTAAATAAAATTTCTACAATTTTTGTAATATTTTCTTTGTTAACAATATTAGTGATTAAAAAAAATAAAGATGATACTAAGTTGGGGTAAGGACGGGAGCAGTCCACCATCCCAATCACATAAACTTCCAAGTTTTTTCCCCCTATTTGATAGTTGATACTTGCTTTTTTAGCCATTAAATAATAAATCTTGATTTGCTTTATTTTTTGGTCGAATTGATTACCTCTGTGTTGGGCTTCATATATTTTTGGTCAATTGTTGGGCTTCTCTCGAGTCAATTATTGGGTTAAGGCAAGAGGAAATTATTTTGTTGATGGACCCTACCCGACCCTTAGCAAAATACAGATATGGCAGTATGCGGAGTCGCATCAATGCTTTATTGCTTTTCCCCCTTCTCACAAATTCATAGGCATATAATCTAATACTGACAAACTTTTTGCTGGTTAGAAATTTTACGATAATCACTGTTTGGCAGGAATGATTATACTCCGTCCACTCCTTATCAATAGTCATATCACGAAACCAAGACAATTTGTTACATGAAAGAGTTAATCTATATTATATAGGTAAAGGTACGGTACCGATTCTAAATAAAGATATGGATACGAGATACGAAAATTTTCTAAAAACTAAAATACGGATTCAAAATGATATATTATATAAAATTATAACTAATAACATAATTATATCATAAAATAAATAATTTTTTATAATGCTCAAATAAAATTATCTAAAGAAGCACAATATTTAAAAGAGTAAAATAGTAGTTTAATTCATTTAATTATAAAATTTAATATTTTATAAGGACTAATTTATATTTAAATAATATTTACTTATCATAATTGTTGATTAATAAGTCCTCAAGTCCTAATAAGTCCAAATAAATAAATATCAGGTACAGGTAAATACCATTTGGAGTACTCATACTTTAGAGAAGTTAATGTATCTAGATTGTGTGTCATTAATCATATGCTGAGAATTTCTAAGTGATCAGTTTCTTAGTTAGGGTGTGGACACTATGCTATTAACACTATATCTCATTAAATTGAGTTTAATTCTATTAAATGGGATTCACACTTAATTCAATGGTGAATAAGATGTAGTGACATATTTTATATTCTATAAATATAAATAACAAAACTCTATATATGGACAGCTAGAATGAGAAGAGTTCTTTATTATGAAAATAAGAGGAGTAATATAGATCTATTTAGACCAAGAATAAATTATAATATATTTTCTTAATTAAATAATATTTCATCAGCATGATTAACAAATAAATTGTAAAACAATTAAAAATTAAATTAAATATTAACATAATCCATATAACATAATATAGTTACAACATCCATCTCTTAATCTTAACAAATAAATAAACACAACAAGTGACATAAGAAAACATAAAAATATGGCATTTCTTTCTCCCACTCTTTTTTTTTCTTTTGTTCTTGTTTATGAATCAAGGGTTATGTTATTTATATCATTATATGTGAATATTATACCAACATTCTTTTATCCATTATTAAATAAAATATACATCTCATTAAATGAAATTAATATCATTTAATAATAATATGATAAATTGACATAATATTTTATATATAATACAAATAATAATTTTCACGGCTAACAACCCAACAAGAACATATAGTGCCCATGAAAGTACAACTAGGAGAATTCTTAGGCACAAAAATTTAGGAACTAGGAAGAGATATGGTGGGTCCCACAAGAATCTAACAAGGAGGAATTTTATTGGCCGTCACTAGATAAGGTTCACATATCTATATCGCATATGGTGGAAAGAGAAAACAAAGCTCGATGCCTCCTCCAGCAACGAGTAAATAACACAAAACTATCTAGCCCAGCTCCAGCGATGTTTACCTTCTGTAGACAACACAGAGGAATATATCATTATGAGATATCAGCTCCCCGTACATTTACCTCGAGCTGGGGGAAGCTTCACCTTTAACGGCGATGAAGCGAAGAGCCATACAGAGAGAACCATATACAGAGATATCTTGGGCAATTTGCAGAGAGCCATCTTCCTTCTAATTTTGATTGAAATTTCATTTTCAACTTTATTTTTCTCTAAGTGTGTGAAACCACATCGTCTGGATCATTTTTATAAGGCAAAATCAGAAACAGGTAAACCACTCCACCCGGTCCGGTTTGCCCATTTTTTCCCTGTTCCCAGCTAGTTCGAGCGGTTTTCCTTGCAGTTTTTGATTGAACGGCTCTTTGGCCTCACCCGGACCAGTTTTTTTTCAGAACGCTATTTGATACACTCCAAATATGTTTTGAAACTATTAATAATATATACATTTCGTATTAATGTGATAGTATACAAATATCAAAATGTATATAGGAATAGATATACTATATATATTTTTCAAATGGTAGATAGGAGAATCGATTATCATGATTCATATAACTATACATGATACATATTTTTTTTCATGAGCATGGGTCACCTTTAATATATTATTGGGGCAAATATATACCTGTATCTTTATGATTGAAAAAAAAAATTCAAAATTATGCGGGGGGCATGAGCACGTACTCTTCGAGACATGCATTTGAGAGTGGTTTCATATTTGGCATCCTACTAAAATCTACAAATAACAAATGGCACCTCCTATAGAGCCATAACACTGTTTACGTCATTTATCTTCGCATTTCTCTTGCTCAACATGTCACCCATGTCCAAATCTTTCACAATTGAGGTTCTTGAGCAGTGCAAGGTCACTTCCCCTCCCAACACAACTCCAACAGCCTCTCTCCTCCCCTAACATTCTTTGACTTTCCTTGGCTTTTCTTCTCTCCAAGCCAACCTCTGTTTTTCTATGAATTTCCCTACCCCATCTCTCACTTCACAAGCACCACCATCCCAAAACTGAAGCACTCGCTCTCTCTCACACTTCAACATTACTACCCTTTTGCTGGCAACTTTGTCCCCTCACATGCACCCGCCAAACCCCATCTCGCTTTCACTGATGACAAGTCAATTTCACTGACAGTTGCCATGTCAAACGGTGACTTCGAACACTTGTGCAGCAATCACCCTAGAGATGTCAATGACTTCCACCCACTTGTGCCCCAATTGGCTTCAAGTCTTTCATGCGGAGAGAAAGAGCTTCCTCTGCTAGCTATTCAAGTTACTGCTTTCCCAAGTGTTGGCATTTGCATCGGCCTAGCTTTTCACCATGTTGTAGCTGATGGGAGAACATTCAACAATTTCTTCAAGACATGGGCTTCATATTGTTGCTTTGGAGCTTCGCCATTTCCACTGGAGTCACTGCCTTTCTGTGATCGAAGTGTGATTGTTGATGCAAAAGGCCTTGAGGAGGTTTTCTTGAAAGAATGGATAAGAAGGACACTAGTGGAGGACATTGTCATAGGTAGAAATCCTAAAGTAGATTTATCAGTTTCAGGCATGGTTAGAGCCACTTTCTTGATAGGCGAAACTGAAATGGAGAAGATAAAGTGCTTGATTGTTCGTTGTTGCAAGGAAAAGAATCACCCCAGCCGGTGCATTTATCCGCTTATGTATTGACTTGTGCTTTTTTGTGGGTTTGTTTGGTCAAAACCCAAAAAAGTGTGAATGGGAAATTGGCTCATGGGAAATTGGCTCATGATGAGCCCACTTACTTTGGGTTCGTTGCTGGTGGCATAACCAGATTGGACTTCCCAGTTCCCATGACATATTTGGGTAATTGTGTTGGCTTTGGTAGGGCATCAGTGAGAAGAAAAGAGTTACTTGGAGAACATGGGGTTGTTGTTGCAGCTAAAGCAATCGGAAGCACAGTTAAGAAGCTTGATGCATCAATTTTTGCTGAGGCAGAGAAATGGATTTTGGATTGGGGGGTATTACTTGGGTCAGAACACCATATACATGCTACCTGGTCTCCAAAGTTGAAGCTTTATGAATCAGATTTTGGGTGGGGAGGCCCCGAAAAATAGAGGAGATCTCAATTGATTCTACAAGGGCTGTTTCTCTCCTACAAAGCAGAGATGTTGAGGGTGGAATTGAGATTGGCTTAGCTTTACCAAAGAATCAAATGGACGCTTTTACCATTTTTTCTACCAAGGTCTTAATTCTCTTCCATGATGTATTATCAGTCTATCAAATATACTCATCAATATGTTATCTATTTGCGGTGTTTACCTGCGGGTTGTCATTTTCATAGCTATCAACATCTATGCCTATTTTTTTTATTCATTAATTATTTTTCCTGCTTAATTTCAATTTTCCTTTTGTTTTCATTTCTTATATTTTTTTATTTTTCAAATTTTACGAAGAAAATAAAAAAAATTAAAAATAAAATTTTATTATGAAGATTTCTTTTACAAAATATTAAAAATAGAAAAAACGAAAAATAAAGATAAAAAAATAGAAACTAACACTAAATAGTCCATTGTCCATTGCCCATAAAAATTGTCTATTTGCCCATTTCCACTAGATTTGGTTATTTCCTTTGTTATTTAGCCACATAATCGCAATTTTAAAACATGGGCAATGTCACTTTTATGTTTTCTTTCCAAAATAAGTAGATCCTAAAACATTTTATATTGAAATTTCATTGTAAAATATCTCACCTAGCACTACAAAAATTGTACTGTGACGATAAGTTACAAAATTGAAGCAAGTTAAGCAGTGAAGAATAATATATTGGAGCATGCAATGCAAGCAAAAACGAAAAGGGCTTGAATATTTTGAATATCTCCATTGTCGCCTTCTGTGCTTGCTAAACTCATCAATTCAAAACTGCAAAACTTTTGGATCCAACTATTTCTGATTTACCATACTGAAAGCCGTAACTACCTAGAATAAGTTTTCATCTTGATAGAAATAACAGATAAAAGACAACTGAAATTGTCAGGAATATATAACTTGTTACCCTTCCTCCCACTTTTCAGACAAGCTGATGGTGCGTCGTTCTCTTGTTTGCATATCCAGAAATTTGTTTTAAGAGCGACCTCTTTGCCAAGAGCCTCTGTCAATGCTAATGCAATATTGAGATCTTTACCTCTGCCTAGCAAGGGAAAATAACCTCTGCGTTATCTTTACCAACAGAATGCAAAATACGAACACGTGGACTTCGGGTTCAAACTGCATGAGATCTAAGACCTGACACAGTATCACAAACAACAAATGGCAGGATCATATTTCCTTAGCCACATAACGGGATTTAAACCTACAACCTCGTGCAAAAAAAATATATCAAAATCCCTCGACAGCAGTTTAATCTTAATCACTTATTACGACGGGAGTTTTTTTGTGAATAGTTAGAATACTATTTTAAAACATTGTGCCAGCGTGTATTATTACGGTGAAGATGATTGAGATGAAAAGTGTTTATATTTTATTAAATTATTATTAAATATATTTGTTCAACATATAATAATATTATTTAAATTCTTCATCACTTAATATATTTTTCAGATGAGAAAAATGTAAGGAGAATCAATATTATTTTACTAAAGAAGAATAATGAAGAGAGAATATTAATTAGAAGAGAGAGAAAAAGTGAAGGAAGTGTTTAGTAATAACATTACACAGGAAATTGCAATGAAACTTGAGCTATCCAAATAGAACAGCCATTATAGCCTTGATCCTGTAACTTTCTGTGAGGTTTTAAGCGGTGGTATTCTGTTAGATTGTTAGTTAACTAATGAAACTTGAGCTATCCAAATAAAACAGCCATTATTAAAGATGAAAAATAAAGATGAATAAAGAAAAGACACTAATTTTAGCAAATATATGGACAAAGTTTGCTTATATTCAGATTTGCATTGTGTCTATAAACATCTCATAATTTAATTTACTAAGCTGACATAAAACTCCTAGTATACAGCACCTGTGTAATGCATCTAGTGATGACTTTTTTTAGTTGATAATGACCAGAAGTTTATGTAGGCTATGTTATGGTGTATATTATCCCCTCGTCTAACTATTAAGTGTTACTATTTCATATACATAAACAATTATGGTAGGATATGTTTTTGGGTTTAGATTTTGGAGTGGAGGGGAGGGTAGAGGCGAAAAGCTGTAGTGTAAAATTATAAAATCTTATATTACAAGCCCTTCTTTTCCATTTCTTCCCCTCCTAAATTCAAACTCTCAAATTGGATTGATGGAATGGATAGACCCGAGCGGAATATAATGAAATGTATTAAAGCTCTATTGTTTGAATATTTAAAAAATGAATATAATGGAATGGAGGTGGATGAAATGGATTATATTCAATTCCAACATTTTCATTGTCCTTCTTCTCCTTCAATTTGAGAGGAATGAGATGAAATTTTTTTTTCTATTTTTTGCTCATAAAATTACCATCATTCTGCTCCATTCCATTACTAAAATATCTAAACAATGGAGGAGAATAATTATGCCACTCCACTTTGTTCCTCTTCACTCTTTTCTATTTTAGTTCACTTTGTTCCACTAGTTACCACCAATCCAAATATATCTTAGGCTTGCAAGCCAATGCTTGATATGTGTAACACTGATGATAAATTCATAAAGAAAAGTGTCAACTTTTAATGACTCACATAAATTAACACGTGTCACACATGATTTGTATGCTTTAGATATATATAAAGTTCCTACCGAAGAGTGATTTTGTATGATAAACCCAAGGATACCACTCTTGAATTTTTGAGCCCTACAGTGCTAACACAAGAAGGAAATATTATGTAAAATCTATGGGAAGGAGTGGCTCTGGAATGGGTTTTCCTCAACATTGTTATGCAGGCAGCAATATCTGCTCTTAAGGACCATAAATAGGAAAAAAGGAGCACTAATTAGCATAGAGTAATGATATTTTTGTAACATTGTGAGATAATTGTTAATACACATCTGCAATGTCTTTTAAACATTGGCTGAGATTGAGATAAAAATTAGGATCCACTCTTAATCATTGTTTAGAGGACAATTGCTTCCGAAAGTTATATAAATAACATTATTGACTAGCATAATTGAATCAAAGTGGAACTCTTGTTACTGAAATCGGCAGAGAGGGCACCCAAACCGGGTCACCATTCAACATGATTGATTGATTGCTTTTATGAAACACGGACCTTATTGTTCACTTTCTGGCACCTATGCTTCCTTAGTGCTTAAACATCCTACATAGCACATACATGCATAGTTTGATATCATGGTACAACACTATGCTATAACTATTACACAGCCATTGTTCGATCAAGCACTTGTTATTAGACCAAAAATTATAACTATTAGTAAGAGTATAATTTTATTTTTTTAAAATTTTTTCACAGTCGTATCAAGCTTGAGAGGTGTATCCATTATAGATATTATGGACCAAAATGTTAAAGTCCATCAAATCCAAGTAAGATGCTGTCAAATAAAGCCAACATCCATGATCCAAGCCCTCAATCGAATTGACTGCTCTCACATATCATGCACCTTTTGACAAAGTCTAAAATCCAAACCGTGTAAAACACTTAGAGCCTTAAAGAAGAAGCAATAAAGAAAAAGTGAGTCCTCTGGTGAACTTCACTCTTTAGGACTTTCTCAAACATTGCCACATACCAAAAGCATCAATCAACATTCAAAATACAAACATCAACTTGGCCCCAACTTTAGCTCACCTACACCCACCTTTTTCCAATGCCCTGAAAAACACTGTACCCACTCTAATTCTATTTAAAAAGCTTCTTTCCTCTTCACTTCCCTTATTGATCCATCACCCCATTTGGAATTAATAAACAACTTAATCTTCATCTTCACACCCATATTTTGCTCATCACTTTTGTAGTGGCCTTTTTTAGTAGTGCATATCTACTACAACATGCTACTCCCACCACCACCCTCAAAGCAAACTGATGCAGCCTCTGAACAACTTGTGACATCAAATCAACCAAGGAATCAACTTCCTTCGGAATCACAAGCACAAAATTCCGATACCAACAAGCCAAGCAGGCGACCAACGCTTAGGCAACACAGGACCAAACCAGTAGTATGGTGTGCTGCAGTGTTATGCCTCATTTTCAGCCTTGTGCTAATCTTCTTTGGAATTGCAACCTTGATACTCTACCTAGCCTTCAAACCAAGAAACCCCATATTTGATATTCCTAATGCAAGCCTCAATGTTGTGTACTTTGACTCACCACAGTACTTGAATGGTGACTTCATTCTCCTTGCAAACTTCTCCAACCCCAACAGGAAAATTAATGTGAGGTTTGAATCTCTGGATATTGAGCTTTTCTTCTCAGACAGGCTCATATCATCAGAGTCATTGAAGCCTTTCTCTCAGAGGCCAAGGGAAACCAGGCTGCAAACAGTGAACTTCTTGTCCAGCTTGGTGTTTTTGCCTCAGGATGTTGGTGTGAAACTTCAAAGGCAGGTTCAAAGCAACAGGGTCAACTACATTCTAAGGGGAACATTTAAGGTGAGGTTCAAGATGGGTCTCATGCATTTAACTCACTGGCTGCATAGCATATGCCAGATAGAGATGACTGGTCCACCAACCGGTGTTCTAGTAGCCAGACAATGCATAACAAGAAGATGAAGAGCCATGGTAGAAATCGCTCTGCTTGTTTATTGCTTTCTTGCTAGTCTACTCAATTTTACAGCTAGTGGTAAATACCAGCGTGCAAAAGAGTGGTACGACTCTCATGAGAAATGAAAAAGACAAAGAAAGACACCATTTGGTTTTTATTTGTTTATTAATTAAATTTAATTTTGATATACTTTTATGGTAAAATTTACTTACTCATCCAATTATACATATTCATGTCATTAAAATTAGTAGTTTTCTATTATGATATCCATCAAACTCATGTAACATATATGATTTGATTAGTTCACAGTATAAAATATTTTATATTGATAATATATCAAAATTAATCTATTTATCATTAATATTTTACTATCATGATTATGATTTTTGGTGGACATCTAATAGTATCGATTTTAATAGTCTCTTCCTGAACAGGCTGGTAACTTCTAACAGGCTCTGTAAAGTAAGCATTGAATTTTCCTTTTAATACTGTTGCCTTTTTTTCACTAATAGGGATCCCTTTTGACACTAAAATATATAAAGCCAAAATGTGAAAAAGGCTTGGCAAAGATTGATCATTGATGAGGTATCAACTAGGATTTTGAATTATACATGCATAGTTTATTGTGGTGAGCATTGCATCCCAAAATCATGCCTTAGTCCAGAATCTTCAAAGCAAACACTTTACATTAGTTTAATCACATATAATTCGCTCAGAATCCAACAAAGTATATGAACAGCAGTATTAGCGGAATATCCTAATATTCTTGGCCTACTAGTGAGTAGTGACACACCAAACATTACTTTTGGTTACCACCACTTACGGATTTTGGCTATCGAAATTTTAAAATGAATTATATGAATTCTTTGAAGCTAAGCAATCATAAAGTTATAAAAGGTACAGACAGTAACTCCTTCAAGAAGACCGCCAACTTTTTTGATTAAAAATACAGGAGAGAGGTGAAAAGAGAAGGTAAGCTTTGTCTTTGTAACTGGTCATATTTGACTGTGGTTGTTGTTTAGAGTTTAGTAGTTTAGGCTCCCATAAATTCATTCTAACACTACTTTCACATGAAAATGTGGCACTTTATTCTTCTGAGTGGTACACAATCACCTTGACCATTGCAATCAGCTCCTATATATATAAAGTGAAATATAAAACATATGTACCCAAAAATATGTTAATCAGAAGCAAAAGCTTAGTTGCGTCATTATACATATGCTAAAGTGCATCCACCCCCCAAATCAGGCCCTTCAACTCCATTTTGAAGCCTCAATACTTGTAGCCCTTGACAAATAAACTCTCAGAAGCCAATCCACTTCCACTTCCACCTTCATACTTGCCAAGAGTAGCCTCTGAATTGGCCTTGCACCTAGCCAGGAATGCCTCTTGAGCTTTTGCAACATTCTCCTTCTTCCCAGCCCATGTCTTGAGTGTGCTTTGCTGCAGTGCTCTCCCAAATGAGAATGAGAGTGTCCATGGCTTCAGCACCTCCAACTTGTTCATTGCATCGAGGTTGAGTGTAGCCTCCTCTTCACTTTGTCCACCAGACAAAAACACAATCCCTGGTACTGCAGCTGGGACGGTTCTGCGGAGTGCTGTAACTGTGTGCTTAGCAATGACCTCAGGTGTTACCTGCACAGGAATGCATGCTTTTTGTTGGTTACATGGAGAATTTTTCATACCCTCTTTCTTATTTCAACTGCTACCAATAACAATTACAAGTTGAAGTACTAGGTATTCAACCACCAAATGTATGCCTATCGATGTGTGTGTAAGAGAAATTGTTACATGCTACTACAGTTGTTGTGCTATGTAACCATTTACATCTCATAACACCAGGAAATATAATAGATCATCTCATGTGAAATTTTCACTTGAGCTAATCATGTGTAATTTTTTATTATAGATTAAAAAAGTGATGCCAATTAAGACACGTGATAAAAGAGAATCAAGTAAAAAATCACAAATGAATAAGTTATGTGAAAGTTTCACATGAAAAAAAATTCCATGTGTCATCAGTTTAATGGGTTATCACTATCACTACTTCCACTGCATTTTAATGTATTAGTGATGTGTTGAGTTATGAATCATGTGCAACACAAGTTTTCTTTTCTCACTCTGATGGGATTTAATAATTTATAGCGTGTGTAATATGTAACCACTTAAGTGTCCTATATTTAGCATCATATGTGTGCATGTGTTGCTAAGTGCTAACTAAGCTTTAGGTCCATTTTTCTCTTGCTATTATCTCAAAACTTACCTTTGGACTATCAGAGCCCGGGGTGACCATGTTGGGCTTGAGGAGTGTTCCCTCAAGAAGAACATGATGCTCATTGAGGGCCTTGTAAACTGCTGCAAGCACGGTTTCAGTAACAGCAGCACACTTAGCTATGTCATGACCCCCATCAGTCAGAATCTCAGGCTCAACAATGGGGACAAGTCCATTCTCCTGGCAAATGATGGCATAGCGAGCCAACCCTTGTGCATTCTGCTGAATTGACAACTCAGAAGGCTCATTGGGGCCAATCTTGAGCACTGCACGCCACTTGGCAAAGCGTGCACCAGCCTTGTAGTACTGCTGGCACCTTGCACCAAGGGAGTCGAGGCCTTGTGTTGTAGTCTCCCCTATGTTCCATAAATATGGATACAAGTATTCAATATGATATGACATGCAAATACAAGTACAACTTTAAAAAATTTGAAAGATATTTCGGTATAATAGATGCAGAAGTATTATGAGAGTATTGATATCAAATATGAATACAGTGTGATACGAATACGATATCATATGTGAGCAAGTTTGAAGTATTTGTGCATCATAGAGTCTCACCGTTTGTGCCGGCCAATTCAACAACACCCTTGTCAACTTTGATCCCTGGGATGACATTGTTCGCTTGGAGGACCTCAACAAAAGGCTTTCCATCAATGGTCTTCTGGTAGAGAGTCTCCTCAAAGAGGATGACACCAGAGAGGTATTGCAGGGCATTGGGAGAGGTGAAGAGGAGCTCACGGAGGGCTTGGCGGTTGGACTCAATGTTCTCAACATTGATGCTGGCTAGGCGCTTCCCTATGGTGCCCGTGCTTTCATCTGCTGCCAAGATGCCCTTCCCGGTGTCGCTATGTACTTGGCATTCTTGATAAGCTCATCTGGATAAATTAAGCCAAAACCCATTTGGAAATTAACCCAAGTCTAAGAATTTGTGATTGCATAAACTTGAAGGAGCTTCTTAGGCGTGAAACCTTTATGATTTGGCACTTCTCGATGACTAATGAGGTCATGCTGCATTTACTAGAATGGAAAATATTATGCAAACACATAATGTATAGATATCGTATGGTAATTTGAGAGTGTCTCTAAATATCAGAACTATTCTAGGATACTAGTTTCTTGGTAATCAGAATTTTCAAATGAAACATTTGACATGTTGGTAGTTCATTGAAGAATTGTTGTTGTATTACGGTCTAAAACGTGGATGAGAGATGTACTTAATGTTAGATATAAAATCATTAATATGTCTTTACCCATCAACTAAAGCTTTAGGAAGGATGGTTTCATAACATGTGGTCCGGGATAGAATAGAGAATAACATTAAAAGGACAAGGGAAGGAAGAATGAGAAATTGAGAATATGAGATTGTTACCTGCATACTTTCCAACAAAGGCAGACATGGTTTAAGCTTTAAAAAATGTTTATTGGAATGGCGGGAAACAGATAACAGATAACAGAAGACAGCACGAAAATTTAGTTTAGCCAAGACGCAAGTTATATAGGATAACCCTCAATGGAATATACCAAGAGGTATCCATAACAACCCATGCAAAAGGACCACTTGTCAAGTGATTAGCCTAAAGAAGGTTATCACACTTGGATAGAGCAACGTGTGATTCCTCTTCCTGCCAAGTGGCAGCTTAACCATTTCAATATTATATATAACAAATATTTGTGGAAACCTTTCGCCTCTTCATCCTCTTGGACTTGGTTGTTTCTCTTTTGGATATCTAACTTTGCATACAAACTAAGATATCTACCTAACGGCTATTATATGTGGATTGTCTGCAGAATTGTGTCTAAACCACATTCTTTTTTGGTTTATTTATTTTCGCTTTTTGTCTTGTCCATGATCACGTGCCACCCTCTCGCAACATATCTTCATGCAATTTTTTCTTTTTTGGTTCCCATCTACGTGCAATTTACCTTCATATATAGTGTAGTCTTTCTGCTTTTGAACATAAAGCATATATATATATATGCTTCACTTGTGAGAGTGATAGAAGAGAAACTAATACGCAGTACACACAACACCTACCCAAATTTTGGGGGTCCCAAGATGCTGTCTTTATCCAATAAAATCAAAATAGAGAATTTATATATTCATTTGGGTAAATAATTGTAACACCCCTTGAAGTATTGAGATAAGACACAAACCCCAATCTCTGTCAAAATGTGCAGTCCACCCCACTCATTAACGGTCTTCAACGGTAGTATCTCGCTATGACTTGAAAAAAATATTAAAATAGAAAACTGAGATTACCATTATATTTTGACTGCTGCAAGCTTCATCATCGTCCTCACTTACTCCTCCAGTCCGCTAAGCAAAGGAGAATCGGGAGAGAGTAAGGCGATTCACACTTTTGCAAGCACCCATTTATGGCATGCATAAGGATTTGTTGAATTCATGTAATCAAAACAGGATTATGCAGCATATCCATCCACCCAACCTAGAGCACAATGCTAGATATCTCTGGGTTCATCCAGATATTGAGATTGATGTGCATATCCTGTCAAAGTGACTGTTCTTGACAAGAGATTCTAACCATGGTTAGAAAGCAGCGTCAGCACATTGATGGTGATTTGTGGGAGTGGCGCAGAGTGCACATTTTTACAAAGATTGGGGTTATGTGTCATGCATCAATACTTCAAAGGGTGTTATTGTTATTTATCCTATTCATTTCTATACTTAGAGTAAATCTCTGGGTTTGTAAAAATACGCATATAAGCTAGTATTGTGGGAAAGAATAAGTTCAAACTACAAAGAACAATTCTGGTATGGTAAAAGGAACACAAAATATGCAAAACAAAAAAGGATTATGATCAAAGTTGATTTGAAACTAAAACTCAGGGCCAGCAAAGTATTAATTCATCAAATTTTAACCTCCTTTCCAGTGAAAGTCTCATCAGAAATGATCAACCGGAAAAAAATATAGTGGATTTTGGCCAAGCAAATATGACAACTACTGATAAGGGGCCACCACTTGCTGTTCATCATCATCTGTTCCAAAGTACCTATCCCCAAACTCTCCCATGCCAGGTATGACACGACAATCTTCATTCAAACCAATTTCAATATCAGATGTCACGATTAACACTACTCAAAATCCGTTCAACATCTTTTCTTCAAAGGATTGAAGCAACAGTGTTCCCCAAATTTAAATCTTTAGGAATCTGGGAAAAAATCCGAGAAACCACTGCAAAAAACATAACAAAGAGAAGCAAGGAACAAAGTAAACCAAACCATTTAAATAAATTAAACACCATCACATATAAGCTGAAGATAAATGTCTATTATACGAAAGGAAAGATATAATCAAATAGAAACCATAAGTAATTCTCACTCGTCGTAGTCTGATTCTGGTTCGCTTTTCCAGTTTCTAATTTCCAAGCTTCAGCTTCCCATCTTCAATTTCAAAATAAAAACAAGGCAGCCATTATAAGCTATAAATTCCACAGCAATCTTAGGCACTCATTAGCGCACACACATATATGTATATATAGACACACACACACACACACACATACTCACTAAACAGAAAGTAAAATGAAACCTCAGGACCCTTGATCTTTTCTTGATTGCAGCCACATTCTTAAAACCACAGACTTCACAGCCACAGGAATGATTTTGGCAATAAGATCATCTAACAACATCGTCCGAAAAGTGAAAGTCAAATAATTTGTTGTGGGAACAACTAACAACAGTGTCATTGAGCAGGGAAAAAAAGAAAAATATAGAAAATTCAGTAAAGATACCAGATTCCGGAGGTTCTACAAGTACTAGGTTCATGGACTCGGCCATAAAAGTGCTTAGTGGAAACATCATTTGATGAGTTGGGCAAGTTTTCAGGAGATTTAGGCTGACCCACAGAGTGCAGTAGATGAAAAAAGCCAACTTTCCTGTAATATGAGATTTCGGAACCCCCTCACTTGAGAAACCTTGTACTGTTCTTCCTGAAAACAAATAACAAAGAAGAATCTTTTTAACATAAAATATAACTGAAGGAAATCGATAGACCAAGACCATGAAGTTAATTAACCTCTTTCAGGTTTTTGTTGCAGTGTATTGCATTGCCAAGAATGGAAAAGGAAACCTTCTCTTAAAAAAGGTTAGGATATGTTTACTTTGAATTTAGTTTTTAATTTTTATTTTCAGTTTTTCAATTTTTAAAATTTTATAAAAAAATATTGAAACTGAAATGAAAGTTGAAACTCAAACCAAACATATCAAAATTTTTAAATGTTTAGGATTTCCTTTACAAAATCTGAAAAATTAAAAATAAAACTGAAAATTAAATTAAACATACCCTCAATCTTCTTTCATTCCAAGATCAGCAAGGGTTGCAGAAAAACAACAAAAATGGAGGTATCAATAACAAATTAATATAAATACATGTCGCTATGAAAGTAAGAAAACAATAAAAGCCTCGTGTGTACTCACTTTTCTCGCTCTTCCCTGGTCTTATAAGGCTTTGGTATTCGATTTCACACAAAAAGTTATTTATGAGAAAAAGAAATTTACATAATTAATATATTGCTATAAATCACTATCAAGTAAGCAACAAAAACTTCGTGTGCACTCACTTTCTTTCCTATTATTGTTTACTAAGAGGATCTTCAAGTACAACACTTCCGTGAAGGGCTTATCAGGCTTTGGTCTCCATTTCAAACATGAATTATTTGTGAGGAAAAGAAATTTACAAAATCCCCAAATAAACAAATAATAAAAAGAGAAGGCATGGAGCTCATAAAAAGTAACGAGCATGACCTGCCCTGACGGTGATAATGTTAACTTCACGCTATTCTCACTCTCCTTTTAATGAATTTTTAAAAATAAGTTCACTATATCCCAAAGGAAGAGAAAATCAATTAGATATTGAATTGGATAGGAAACTGGTTCAAAGGTTTAATGGTTCAACTGGGTTCAACAGGAATATAATTAAAAAATATATTTTATAAATATACCTATAAATAAATATACCTATGATCAATTATATGCTATAAAATAAATTTAAAATATTAAAATATACAAAAAAAGGTAAAATAAAATTTTAACATAATGAAAATTTTAAAGTGAAAAAGTTTCATTAGGATATGTTTTGAGTTTGGATTTTAGAGGAGAAGCGAGGGGAGGAGAGGTTTTGTAATATAAATTTTACATTACAAGTTCTCTCATTCTCTCCCTTCCCCTCTAAACTCCAAACTCCAAACTCACAAACATGTCCTTAAAGTTTTAAACATCATTTAAAAAGTAAAAACGAAGGCATGCCTCCTTTTTCTATAAGCAACTCCATTGAATCTAGTTTCTATGAACAACTCCTGTAAAGGAAAAACTACACCAACATGCTTTCACAAGGCTAGGGTGCAACACAAGATATCATAGGCATTGCCTTATAGCCTCCATCAATTGTAAAAAATAAGGAGCAACCAGCAACACATAATAACCGTAGTGTAGTGTAACATGTGAGCCTTGTCCTTCAATTGCGAAATGGCAGTTATATCCAGTATCTTAATCTTGGTGCCCTTTAGTGCACCCTCAATAGTTTGATCAACAGATCCTCTTGTGTGACCTCACTTCTACTACTTAATGGGATAGAGTTGTCCGGCTGCCAATCCCCATTGAAGAAATGCCTAGGTGATATAGTCATGAAGAAAGCCCAGGGTGTAAGACATGCTGCAAATCAAGCCATCTGACCACACTGTAGATTGTTAAGTTTTTGGCATTGGCAATTTCTTCAATCCTTTTGTCCTCATTTGGCTTTCCGTCAACATGCATCACCCACCTGTTGTAGTAAGCTTCAGTCGGTTCCAGTGGGGTCCCATATTAAGAACCAAAACATCAAATCGATGAAGGTACCGTCTCATGAAAGCTGGTGGGTAGTCTAAATGCATGGCAACATTGGTATGTTTGTTTCTCTGTCAAGTGGCTATAGCTAGTCAGCTAGTCCTACTTCGGCCAAAGAAGAAGAAGAAGAAGAAGCAATGTCTTGATGTCTTGATTTTATAAAAGTGGAGAATGGGTTGCTTTAAGGCTACAGCCTACGTGACTTAAGAAGCCCACATATCAAGATGAATGTGTGTGGGCTCAAATGGATCATGTTAAAGAGTTAAAATAATTGTACTTGAGTTAAAGATGTTCAAAAAACTCAAATGTGGCCGAGTAAACCACGACCAGTTTTAGCTGTTTTTGACCGATTTTAGTGGTCTTTGACCAGTTTTCTAAATTCCAGTTTTTATTATTAACCAAACGGTGACTTGGCTCCTGTAACTGATTGAGCCGTTCTGGTAGGTTTGCTCTTTCTTGCTATATCCCATATACTTTAAGTCACTTTTACTTTAGTTATTAAATTAAAAAAGAAAAAAAAAAGTAACTTGATACCCCAAATTTTCTTAAACGTATCCCATTTTTCTTAACAATAGGAGAAAAAATATGAAAAGGGTCGATATGCTAACATAGGAAATGTTTGGATTCGATTTCTATATTTTTAAAACTTCGAGCCAAAATGCTTATGGCCAATACTTCAAAGGATTAAATGATTTTTTCCTAAATGAAATAATATTGCTTTATTTAAAAAAAACTAAAAATAATAAAAGATATAAATTAGAAAGAAACTAAAGAAGTCAAAGCAAACCGAGAAATTATGAGAACAAATTCTAGTTTGTCGTATAAATCTATTTCACATTGTAATTGTTTAGGCGATTGCTCAGATGGGTAAAGAGTCAATGAGGTCATGAAGTTGATATCTCCAATCTTCTCCAACTTTCCATGCGCCCCCTCACCTCCACCACTCCAATCCCCCCAAAACTAAAGTAGCAGATCCCTGTGCCACAACCAGCACAATCTTGAAGCTCGTGAACCAATCAGCCACTAGATTATCCCCCTTGTTCTTCCCATGAAACATATAATCCAAGTTCCCATCATCCAATTGTTCCCATTTGGCATGTACTCATACAGCAAATCGTGCACTCCGCTGCTGCATCACCCTAACAACCTCACTATGTTCCTGTGCCTCTCCGAACACCTCCACCTCAGCAAGAACCCTTGTCCTCCGTAGGATATGTTTCTGTTTCCCCTACAAAAACTCCAATCTCGAACACTGCCATGACGATCCACATGATCGCACCAATAGTTCTCTTCGACTACGACCATCAATGTTAACTATCGATTTGGTTGTTCGATGGCGAGGGCGCTCACTGCGCATGGCTTCATGACTTTGCCTCAGAGTCCATGGTTTTCGAAGTACGATAGCGAGATAGGCTAGAATATCCCGACGAAGGATCGTACCGAGAGCGAGTTGAAGCTTACGTATGCAATTTAATTTAAGTCAATAAATATTTAGGAGGAAGGAGTGGTGGAGGTGAGGGGCGCGTGAAAATGGGAGACGATTGGAGAGTGAGAAACGTTTCCTCTTCAAGTAAGTTGCAGAAGTGCTGATACACATAGTGAGTTTCGGGGGTGTCAACTGCATGACTGCATTGAATCTCAACTCCATCTGAGCAATCACCAATTGTTTAACCACCCGTGAATACTCAGGTAACTTTTACTAGTGAAGATGTAAACATGGTCCAGGAAACAACCTTAGTAACGCAAGCATATGCACATGCATTATATAATATAAATGTACATATATGGTAGTCGAGTTTCCAAGTACTGTCCACAATTAACACTACTCAAAATTCGTTCAACATCTTATCTTGAAGAGGAGGTTCCCCCAATAATATTATTCTCTGATTCGGTTCAGAAACCACTGCAAAAAAGCATAGAAGCAAGCCACAAAGTAAATCAAACAACTTAATTGAACACCATCATAGATAAGCTGAGGATAGATATATGTCTATCAAGCGAAAGGAAAGACATGATCAAATAGAAACCATAAGTAATTCTCACTTGTCGTAGTCTGATTCGGGTCACTTTGTCCAAGTTTGTGATTTCCAAACTTCAACTTCCTTTCTTCAATTTCAAAATAAAAACAAGGCAGTCATTATAAGCTACAAATTCCACAGCAATCTTAGGCACCCATTGGCACGCACACTAACACTATCACTAAATAGAAAGTAAAATGAAACCTCAAGGCCCTTGATCTTTTCTTGATTGCAGCCTCATTCTTAAAGCCACAAACTTCACAGGCCATAGGAATGATATCACCAATATGAGTATCTGCAACACCGTCCATAAAATGAAAGCTAGATAATTTGTTGAGGTAACAACAAAGTCATTGAGTGGGGAAAAAAAGCAATATAGAAGAATTTAGTAAAGATACCTGATGAATTGGGCAAGTTTTCAGGAGATTTAGGCTACCCACAATGCACAGGATATTAAAATGTTAGGTACCACATTGGTATGATATTGTCCACTTTGGGCTTATACTCTCATGGATTTGCTTTTGGACATTACCCGAAAGGCCTCATACCAATGGAGACAACTTCCATACTTATAAACATATGTTCTTCACCTTGTTTAGCCAATGTGGGACTTGTTTGCTCCTCAACAATCTTCTCTCTCTCCTTTTGTGGCTGTAAGTTTCATTAAAAATGAGCTAACACTCTCTACCCTCAGCCCCCTCTTACTCGGGTAATCGATATCTCATACTCTAGACCACGTTTCAATGGTCCAACCGTTCAGAATGAAGAACCACCTATGAAGAATTTGTTGTTAAAATTTCAGCCTGATCCAACGGTGGATGACTTTGCAAACTCCGATCTACGGTGGTGCTTGGACAAGGAAAATGAAAACAGGTTAGTTGTATTTTTCTCCTCTCTCTCTTTTTGTGGCTGCTATATGTCACAAATGATCACACACTAACAACGCTAGCAGAACCCTCTGTTGTGTAAGTGATGCATAAGTGAACTTGTACATTTTGGGCTTTCTCCACATAGGAAGTCCAACCCAATAGAAAAAAGCTAATTTTCTCATAATATGTGGTTTGGGACTCCCATGCTTGAGAAACCTTGTATTGTTCTTCCTGAAAAACAAATAACAAAGAAGAATTTTCTAACATAAAATATAACTGAAGGAAATCGATAGACAAAGATCAAGAAGTTAATTAACCTCTTTTAGGTTTTTTTGTTGTAGTGTCGCATTGCCTTGAATGGATGAGGAAACTTTTCCTCAAGAAAGCTTAATCTTCTTTCATTCCAAAATCTGTAGGGTTGCAGGAAAACAACAAAAACTGAGGTATTAATAACAAATTAATATAAATATATGTTGCTATAAATCATTCGCCATTAAGTAAATAATAAAAACCTCGCGCATACTCACTTTCCATCTTGTGGCTCTTCATTAGGGCTATAATAAGGCTTTGGTCTTCGATTTCACACAAGTTATTTATGAGAAAAAGAAATTTACAAAATTAATATATTTCTATAAATCATCATGAAGTAAGTCATAAAAGCCTCATGTGTACTCACTTTCTTCCTGTTCCTCTTTACCAAGAGGTTCTTCAAGTACAATACTTCGAGTGAAGGATCAACTTATCAGGCTTTGGCCTTCGATTTTCAAATGTTAATTATTTGTGAGGAAAAGAAATTTATAAAGTCCCCAAATAAATAAATAATTAAAAGAGAAAGCATCAAGCTCATAAATAATGACAAGCATGAAACCACTAGTTTGGTAAGGAGTTGAAGAATAGATCTTAGCTCATGTCCGCTCAAAAAACTGGTGCAAGGGTTGAAACTACCAGAATCACTCTACAAGGGGAGATTGGTGCTAGCTAAACATTCCTCCAGGATTCCCTTGATTTTAAGGGAGTTTCATGACACAACCCTAGGAGGCTATTCGGGTACTTCCAACCCGACCACTAAAATCGATGATTTTGACGGGCAACCTGCTCGACTCAGGACGTTTTAACATCTCTAACACCAATGCGTCCTCTTTCATCTGGATATGCATACATGTCTACCCCATTGGCAATTGTGTGTAAATCTAATAAGCGCATAAAATTTACTCACTTGTGGGAGGCCATCGGGGTACTTCCAAACCTACAAAAGGATCTCAAACTTGGTATTTTGGGAAGGGATGAAGAAGCGTATTCAACAATACATCCAGTGGTGTGAGATATGTCAACAAAATAAGTATGAGACCCTCTCTTGTAGGGTTGTTGCAGCCTCTGCCAATTCCAGCTGACCTGACTGATCTCACTGTTGATTTTCTGGGTACTTCCTAAGTCTAGTGGTGGTGGATGGTGATGGATCCAGAAAATTAGGTGATGGAGACAAAAATAATACATAAGTATGATAAAAATATTTCACATAATTTTTATCTTGATGTAGGATCAAGATTATAAAATAATGGGAGCAAAATAATTATACATCTAAACACTTCTAATGAAAATTTTAGATACTAGTAGGGACATGAGCCTCTTTCCCTTGTGCATAGATCATCGATAGACTGACTAAAGATGCTCATTTCATAGCTGTTAGACTATATGGGTTTCCACGTCTATTGTGACTGAGACAAATTATTCATGAGTCATTTCTGTCATATGTCCGTCACAAGATAAAGCAAATAGTAGAAAATGTAGCACATAACTGACATTACGTTAGTTCAAAAAAATTACAAGAAAACTAGAGCAATTGATTCCCCATTGAACTGTTAGAAGTGTTGTATTTTGAATATTTAAATATATTTCAAAAGGTTTAATTAATTATATTTTAATTAATTATTTAAACTATTGTTAAAATTGTTTAGAAACATGCTTCAAATAGAAAATTATTTGAAGATCACAAACGGCTTTACCTTACTAGACAAAGAATCTTTTAAATATGACAATTGATTGGTCTTAATAGCAATTGATTTCTTAGTTAATTCCTTTTAATTCAAATCACATGACCAACGTCTATTTTCATTTAAAACCAAAACCGAAATCTACGTTCTAATTGCTTTAAATGTATCGTTCCTTGTCTTTTTCCTCTAAAAACTAAAACCGTTGATATGTCTTGCTTTTCTACTTAATGACAAATATTATAGGCAGTTAACATATGGTCATTAACCATCGTGTAAGTAAAAACTCTCTTTCAGCATACATATACATAAACATAGCTTTACGAACATGAGCGCATCAAGTTTTTCCTTTTCTAAATTTCTTAATATACTATTATTCTATTGCTTGGGTTATATAAAAAAACATATTCTCTATTGTAATTCTGGTGTTCCTGGTTAATACCAGAAGAGCCCGTATCTGAGAGATGTTTGTATAGTGACAGAATAATCCTTAAGGTACATAGCACGTCTCAGGCTTAATAATTCTCTCTTTTTCTATTTTCTTATTTTTTATTTTGTAGGAGTAGAGATCAAATTTTCCAACAAGAAGGAACCCATAAAACACTAACGGGGAACAAATGAAAATGAGGGTAAAATATTAGAGACACGAACCTCCACAGCTATGGCAATGAAGTGTGCCAATGGGTAGAAGAAGTAGAAGGTATTTGTGGAATAGAGATTAAATGGGTTTAATAATGGCTTTGCAGGATTACTAAAGAGTTGAGTTCATTTACTGGTTTTCTATTTCAATTAACATTTGACAAACAACACAACTCTTTCAAAAATTTAATATTAGATAATGCTTTATGCGACATAATTTTGATATTTTTAACTTTATATAAACAACGTGATGAAAATAATATCAGTATGTTAAAGAAAAATTATATAATTTTTATTCTAGTTAACTACATTGTAATAATTATAATCTAAAACTATTGTTAAAATGCTTGCATTTATTTCTAATAGTCGTTAGTATCCTTTTACTCAAGATAATTTTAGACATGCTAGATAATAAAAAACTAAAGTATTGTAAAAGATGAAGAGTCAAGAGTTCACTGTAAAGATGAGAAGTTAAGAAACATGAATGGCAAGGCAATGAAAAGTCAACAAATAAAATAGAATCATTAAGGGGGCATTTGTTAACATTTTTACGAATAATATGGTGAGTGAAATAATATGAATGAGAGAAAATTTTAATGATATAATCGCCCCTTTTCATTTGGTGCTACTGATAAATATAGTTATTAGTCAAACATTAAATATAATTTTTCCAAACAACATCAAGCTTAAATAAAATTGACAAAGGTTGTTTAGTATCTTATTGATAATGTTCCTTCAACTGGAGAAAAAAAAAACCAAAAACGCACGAAGAATTGTTAAGGAGCGGAGTTTACATGTCCCCGATTAGGCCTTACACTAGCATAATTGTATATAGATTTTTTTTTTTGGTCGTATGTGTATATAGATTAGTAGATTAATTGACTAGTTATGGTCACATAAGTCAAATAAATGCAAAATAAAGAATCTATATACCCATTTCTGTATATAGAGTAAATCTCTGGATTTGTAAAAATATGCATATAAGCTAGTATCCGGAAAAGAATAAGTTCAAACTACAAAGAACAATTCTGGTATAATAAAAGGAACACAAAATTTGTGAAACCAAAAAAAAAAAGGATTATGATCAAAATTGACTTGAAACTAAAACTCAGGGCCCACCAAAGTATTAATGCAGCAAATTTCAACCTCCTTTCCAGTTAAGGTCTCATGAGAAATGATTGGATTTTTGGGCTTGGCCAAGCATAAATAACTACTACTTAGAAGGGGCCACCACTTGCTGGTCATCATCATCTGTTCCAAAGTACCTATCACCAAACTCCCCCATGCCAGGGATAACACGAAAATCTTCGTTCAAACCAATTTCAATCTCAGATGTCACAATTTTTATTCTTGGAAAGCTTTTGCAGACCACATGCACACCTTGAGGTGCCTGGCCACATAAGATCGAAAATGCAAATCATCACTAGGATATAACAAGATAAGAAAGAAGCAAGATAAAATTATGTATATATATAGCAATGCATCACATTTAGAAAAATATATACAGAATCTTTAACAAAAATAATGGTGATTGTTGGATGAAAAAGTGGTATGACCACCAATTTATTTAAAAACAAATAATTATACCATATCATTCTGGATACAAAATTCTGAATTAGTTTTTGGTTGTCCAACATTTTCAAATTAGGAGCTAAGGCGTCAGTAACTTACTGATATGAGATTGAGAAATATAATGTTGGACTCAGGTACACCCTTTTTTAGAAGTAAGGAAATTGCTTGAACAGCCGAATTGCCTGAAAACGAAGATATTCTAAGGTTAATACAAACAAAAACCAGTAAATTAAAATATCAAGCTTTTAATGTGCGTTTAGATGGAGCAATTATAAAGGGGAATGTAATTTTTTGAAGGATTTAAAATTTATTATGATAAAATATCCCTGATATTCACATCGAAAAATTATAGAATTCAAGGGATTTTAAAGATGAATTTTATCTACTTAAAATAGAGGATTTTAATTTCCACTTATAGAGAAAAATTTGAAAATCCATACATGCATAAGTATACATTTTTCTCATTTTGATAAATCTCACTTTTATTATATTCCATTATAATTTCTTTATATTTATGAGATTTTTGTTTAATGCTATTTGTAATTCATGTTATTGCATTTTAAATTTTTTAATATTCAGTTTATATTACATGATGGTATATTTATTCAACATTTCATTTTATTTATATTATATAACAATTAAATTTTATAATTCCAATTTAAAATATTTTGTGAATGAAATTTAAAATAATTTATGAAATATGAATTCATTATAATTAATTTTAGATCGGTTGAATTTTGAATATTAATAAAAAAAATCTTATTTTTTTTAAAAAATACATTATGTTTTTCAAATAAAATATGTTAAAATCAAGGTAATGTAATTATTTCATCCAAACAAATTAATTTACAAATAAAGGAAATGTAATTATTTATCCAAATAAAAAATTTAAAAATTAAAGGAAATTTAATTAAAACATTTTAATTTCCTAACATTTTAAATTATCTTGTATTTTGAAAATATTCCATCCAAACCCACACTTAATTCACTCTTATTATGCTGACTGCTATGTAACATAAAGTTCCAAAAGGCTGCCAACACAGTTGGTATAGTTTTTTTTTTTTTTTTGGCATAATGTTAAAATATTTATCAGTAAATTAAGATTGAACATAAAAACAAACATTATGGAAATGACTTACCTGTGCCTAGGATAGGATCCAACAGTAGCACATGCCTATCTGAGATATCATTAGGCAATTTTTCATATATTAGCTGCTCAATAATCAAAGGATAAGAAGTCAGTGAATATGAAATTAGACGAGGATCAGTCATATTGTTGAGAACACGCACAGATGGCAAACCTGTTGACCATTGTCACCTTCCCTATGAATAAGAATCTTCCCAATCTTGATACCTTTGCAGCATGCTCGTAAAGCATTCTCCATACTCTCCCCACTGAAATTAGATCATAAAGATATTGAATATAAGGACAGATAGTGATTATCTAAGCAAAATATTCCCTTTTAAAAAAAACCAATATAAGCAACTAAACAAGTTGCTACTTCTAAACCCCAAATCTCCAATCATCAATTGATATTTCTCTTTATTTGTTGACTTCTTTAAGTGTGATGATTAAGAAAAAATACTTTAGTCGATACCTCCTGATGATGGAGACACCGCACAACCTCTTACAAAAATCCACACCACTGTATACAGAACCTGCATTAATTGAGGGACAAGAATCAATGTTACCACAAACCAATCCCATTTTGTGAGGATTTGTTGCAATATCACAAGATAAACAAATATAGACACAAAAGTATTTCTTATAAAGAATAGCTATTGCTGAAATTAAAATCATGGACAACAAAACATGCCTCTTAACTACAATAACATGATAGACCTTTGGTTCCCATTTTATCAAAAAAGAGTTCGTTGAAATGGAAGTCAGACAGCAAAGGTGATGATATATAGTCCTTCCAACAGGTCCCAAATATAGGTTAGACATTTCTAAAACAATTTTGTGATGCATTATTCATAAAGGAACACACAATACAAACCAATGAAATCAACATTGAAAAAGAACAGCTTACCAGTAGGAGTGATTACTTGCTTTTCTGTAAATGGCAGATGCCCAAGGCCATGTTCTACAACCTGGTCAAGCGAGGGAATTGAATTGTGACCAATATAATACTTAAAAGAGAATGTCATACCACAGCTAAAATCAAGAAATCGACAAATGAAGCCACATTTACATACCAAACGAATCAAACGGTCAGAATAAAATACAAAATCATGCTTTGTTGTCTTAGAATCACGTATCAAGGTATGCATGCCCCGTATCTGCATAGCAGCAATAACAATTATGAATATGGTTCAAGTTACACACACACACACACACACACACATATATATACACATTGAAACAAAATATTATAAAGCTCTAGCTGATGTTCTTGATGGAGGGTGGAAGATAGATGATTTAAAAAGTCAATAAATATTAAATAGCAAGTAGTACCTGAAAAGTTGACTGAATGACATATAGATTAGGATATATTTTACACAGGTCATGCTGACCAAGCTTTGTGCGGATATGCTGTACAATCAAATCAATGGCCACATGATTATCTCCTCCACGGGGTATAATGATATCAGCATACTTCTTTGTTGGAAGGATAAAGTCATCAAAAGCCGGCTTCACAAATTTAGAATACTGCATCAAACAAATAATAGGAAGGTCAGCAACTAAAATTTATAGAGTTGAAGGATTTAAAGTTCAAAACATGACAAAGAAGAATGTTTTAGCTTGATCAATATCATAAGCACAAATGAACCACCCTTGTGTTTAATTCCACTTATCAAGGTACAAGCATAGTAACTGATCGGCAGCATGAAGTAAAATAACATTTCCAAGTCTTGCAATGCAGCAAATGAAATTAATTTGAGATTGAAAAGCAAAAAAAAAGGGAAGATGATCAAAATATGCTAAGGGTAGTGCAACTAGCGTGGCTGAAAGTTGCTACCTGATCAAGCACTGTTGCAATATCACGAGCCTTCTCAGCAGTATCACGCCTAATCCTTCTTGCCAGACGGACATCAGCATCTGCACTGAAAATTTTACAATGTAAAGTGACAGCGTAACTTAGTAATGCAACAAAGATTCGAGATATACAAGCCTATAAATAACTAGCAGGAGAACAAACAAAAAAAGTGGTGAGTAATAAAACAAATCTGAAGATATGGCATCAGTAGCACTTGATAAAAGACCTGCATTTTCTTAGATAATGTGAAGAATAAACATTTTCCTATATCATGATCATGATTGTTAGGGGCAAAAAACCAAGTTGAAGAGATTAAAAGGAAAGTTAATATGGCAACAGATCTCATATAAATTAATAAAGGCTACAGAAAACAGACAACATAATGATTTTTTTTTAAATCTGGAAACATACAACATAATGAATTATATAATGAATTATACAAGTTAAATTGGAACAAACATAATAAAGGACCTGTATCAACAAATATTTTCATATTCATCAGTGCCCGAACTCGTGGATCATGGAAAACAAGGATGCCTTCCAAAATTATAACATCTGCAGGGTTTACCTACAAGACAGTGAGACAATTAAGCCAACATAAAATGGAAACATAATGGCTGAAACTTTATCTCAGATAAATCTGCTCTGCTCAAGAGGAAAAGCCAGAAGAAACACATACTGGATGATTTGGCAATCATTAGTACATTAAATCATTCAAATTCAAATACAAAAATCATCATGATGCCAAAATATTTTTGTACTTCCTCTATACATTAAAAAAATACTCTTCAGCTTGATAATAAAATAAATAGAAAATAATGAAAAAAAGGTTCTATATACCCTTCTTGCTGGAGACACGCCACTCTTGTAACCCTTAAAGTCGTACTTCGGAATATCTACTGCTTGGCCACGCTTCAACTTGTCCATGATGCGTAGCAATTGTTCAGTATCAAAAGCTTCTGATGACATAAGAAACATGTATTAGAAATAATGCAAGGAGTTGTTACATATGCCATGAGAAAATTAAAATGTCATGTTCCACATTGAAGCTGCTACTTATCAAATTTTGGGTGAGTTATATTTACTACCGTGAGGCCTGACTATTAATTTTGCTAGCAAACTACTTATGAGGCCTGACTATTAATTTTGCTAGCAAACTACTTAAGTCTCATATAATGGAAAAGGAGGTTTCTCTGTTTTTTCTTTGAAGTATCTTTTAGTTGCAAAGCAATAAAGTGCACATTTCGTAAGAAGTAAGATGTAAGTTCAACATGTGGAATGCGCTTGACAAATATTACACGAGTTGAGCAACATTCAGCCATATATAAACTGCAGTAGTTTCACCAACTATAGCTGCAGTAGGTCAATAAACAGACCTAAAATAGAGGAAATAAAATAATCATCCCAATAAGGTCAGAGCATATCTCATCCTTTATAATTTCTTAAGGTCAAGAAAGAAGTTACTAATAATGAGAGACTAATGAGTACAATTGAACTGACCAGGATGGTCAAAGTTGTAATCTTGTACTCTTGTAAGTTCCTCCTCAGTCAAATTATGGTAAAATGAATCCTGTTGTAAATTGAATAATCCATTTATTATGGTCAATGAATCATCATGAGTGCAACAAGAAACATCAACCTGAATTTGGGAACACACCCCTCAAAATGTAAAAGAATACAAAAAAAAAAAGGGAACATCTAATAGAATTTAAAACAAAATGAAAGTTGAAAAGCAACACAAATGATAGACAAGGCCAAAACAATAGGGTAGCATATTTTACAATGTATGACTTTTTTTGGTAAGAAAATCTGAAAGCACCATATACGTCATGTTTTTAATAAAAGAGGAGGTAAGAACAATAGAATGTTAAAATTGAATGAACAGAGAAACAGGGGGCGGGTAATTTTGGTGTTAGAAATGGCATATGACACAGTATCTAGTTAAAATGAAATACAAAAGAAAGCTGAAAAAATTATTCAAATAAATTCTTTGAATATCATAGGGAAAATAAAATCAAACAAAATTCCAAGGGGATCCGGATAAAGGAGGAAGCAGGATGCTTATGAGGCCTGAGGCACTAACTGATAGTTCCCCCAATATTATTTTGAGTCACAAACAATAAATTCTCAATTTGACCACCAATAAGTATCTATTGAAAGAACTCATCACCTGGTTAACGAGTACAACTCGTTGATCATGAAGTTGCTGAATAATCATATCACAAACAGCAGTCTTGCCAGATGCTGCTCCCCCAGCAACACCTGCAATATACAAAAAGAAGGAAGTAAATAAAAATTAAATTAGAGTCATGGATCAAAATAAAAGTTTGCAAAAATTGAAAGATATCCAAAGTTCTAAGATTTCATGATGTATGAATTTGAAACTCTGAAACAAGGAACACTCTAAAGGTAACTGCAGGACTTAAGTAAACTCTTTAAACATGACAAGATATATAAGTTGGCACCATTTTGCAAAATTTAAAACAAAAGAGTAACGAGACTTAAGTGAAAGAAATTACGGTGCAAGAACTTAGACTGGCATATAAAATGTGAAGTAACTTTCATCTCAGGTGAATATAAGTTTACTCAAGCAAGATGACTGTAATTTCTTCCCACAGGAAATATGACTCCTGAGTAGGTCATTTCTATTGGTGATAAACTTATGTTACAAGAAATTTCATTGCTCCAACTAAAACAAAATTATATTAATGTCTGATGCTCTTCAACAGTAATTTTGTTCCTGTAAGCTAAAACACTAAAGCTAATTGCTCAACCACATACAAAAGTGGGAGGAAAAAAAAGCAAGGCTAGTAACATTTTCTCTGCCATAGTAGAACAACACAATCCACTTACAGGCCTTGTAAGCTCTCAGTTTATTAGAATCTATTATGCAATAATGCAAGAGATGAGACACAAGAAAAACAAGACAAAGTGCACCAGCATGATCAACGAGTTCCAAGTCCCATCCAGGGAGTTGGTGATTTTATGACTACATTGGAAACTTGACATGCAAAAACATACCTATGACAAAAGGTTGTTTATACATATCAGTTTCTGAAGTTGTTGGTTGCTCCATGCCAGCCTTTCTTTGCTCTAGCCCATCCATGTGAAATCCAGAAAAATGAATCTCAGAGGTAGACCCCATTAAATCTTCAACTGATGCACAACCTATTGGCAAAGACCTGGTAAAAAATAATGGTCCAACATCACAGCAAGGGAAGTCAATAACTAACAATGTTCCAACAAATGATACATGAATGCAGATATGTAATTGGATAAAATGTAGGTGGAGGACAGTTTATGGAGTTTGCAGCTATATAAAAGCATTAATCTCGACAGCTTGCAAATGTGGATGATTGGATCATGTCAATCATTTCACTCTGGTACATTTAGACATTTTTAATAAAAGACTAGAGTAGCCACTAGGTACTTGTTTGGATTAGTTTATTATTCAAAATTTTCTCTCAAAGTGCTTAAAAAGGATTATATGCCCCGTAATAATCAAAACCTAACAAGCAACTATGGTTAGACAAGATCGAGACCTTGCAATTTAATGAGTTATCCTAAAGCACCATGCTGTTTTCATTATCCTTTAGGAGGCATTTTGCCATTGCAGATTGAGATGCATTAGGGAACACCCTTTTTGGTTTTGGCCATGATGTTCAAACAATCTTTCCAAACAACCTATTACAACAACACTAAATATCTAAGTTCCTGAACTTTTGACAAACATTTCATTGTCCAATTTCAAGCCTCCCTGCCATGATATATCGAGAGGGTAAACAAAACAAGACATCATATGATACTTCCTGCAGTTGCATCAAACAAAACAAATAACAAACATTGCACAGCCATCTGATCCAATGGACATTATATTATCTTCAGCTATTAACAATCCCTCCAACCATGTAGCCAACAACAAAACCAAGTGGGAAGGAAGAAGAAGAAGAAGGAAAAAATAATCCCAGGACAAAATAATCAAAGAAAAAGCTCATTCAAATATAATACAACCGACACAGGTAGGAACCGAACATGGGACAGAAGAAACAAACAAACAAACAAACAAACGAATTAGCATGTTTGGTTTATTGTTTGGATAAAAGCTATTCTCTTATTATAACTCATATTATAACTCTTATATAAATCATGGTTTTAGAGTTCCAAACTGAAATCTTGACATGCTATTGGTTCATTGTACATGACAACAAACAGAACCAAACCAACACCACTTTATGAACAAAGATATATATATATATATTCAGATCTAAATAAATAAATGAACAATGAATCAATATAGGGAAATGCTGGCTGGAAAAACGTACCCTGAAGAACTCAGAATTGTACCTGAGAGAGAGAGAGAGAGCCGGATGAAAAGAATAGAGGGAAAATCTGTAACAGTCACGGAGGGTATTGAAGAATGGTGTCAGAATATATGAAGATGATGATGGTGGTTTGGTGCACTAGGGCCTACTTTTCACTGTATCTCTTTCTTTTTATTTATATCATATGTATTATTTTTATAAACAATCAATGTTGTAATTATTTGACATATTATTACAGATATATATTATCACATAATATCTTTTTTTTTTGACAAACATTACCACATAATATCTAATCTATCTATACACAGTTGTTGCTGTTTCTGTTACAGCTAATTTTTACTTCATATATTGACACACTCGTGTCCTTTTTCATTCTGTCACGTATGTATGTATGTGTGTGCATCTAGATGCTACTGATACATGCACGCTAGTCTTAACTAGTTACTTGTACTCGCCAACATGGAACGAGTTTTATTTTATTTTATTTATTTTGTGTGTGACGTAGCGTGACTGATAAAAGGACAGAGAGAGAGAGGGGCCCTTGATTTTAGGGTGGTTCGGTGGTAATTACCTAAGCTCGTGCCACCATTGTCGTTCCTAGATTGAAATTGAAAGCCTAACAAAATTCTTTGTGATTCATTCATGTAATATGATACATGTTTTCCTTAATTGCTTTAATAATAAAAGAAATGTTTTCCTTATTTACAATTGTGTAAACAATTTGTAGTAGCTCAACCGAGAAAGGAATCAAATGATATCACAACAATGCTTGGTGCTGGTACGTGTGCCAAAATAAGTAGGTTAACATTAATTACAAATTAACTGGTGACAAAATTGATATGAATATATTGTAGGGTAATGTGATTATTATATAATAATAATAATAATAATAATAATTTATGTACATCACATCATTAGCAAAGAGACTAATTTTGAATTATTGTGAAATAATAATTTTTTAAAAGATCTTTTCTATTACTAAGGTCTTTATTGGAAGTAATCATGTAAGGATAAGTGCAATGAGTGCGGAAGTTAATGCCTGGTTAGTTGTGTTTTGTTAATTCACTAAACTTTTCCCAATAAATAAATAAATAAATAAACAATTTTTCAAAAGATAAGAGTGTATGCATATGGAAGTGGCAGATACGAGAGGATGGCCTAGACAAGTGCGTTTGCAATTGTAGGTTAGTGTGTCTGCGTTGAGTTGAGTATGGAAAAATGTCACTGGGGCTGTTTGTGGGGCCCATGGGCCGAAGTTTAATAAGAGGTTTTTATTTTTTGGTCATGAAGATTTGGAGACTCCACCTTGGCACTGAATCACATGTCGGGCCCACTACCTATATCCAAAATTTTTTTTTATGTATCCTTTTTGGTTGAAGGCCTTTTCTTTCTTTTTTATTCTACGGCATGTCGTTTCGTCAATCGGCTCCCACTAGTAGCACCAATAATCACCCACCTCTACCACTGATTCATACATTTCTTGAAAATTGAAATTGTTACAACCAAGACTATTCTCTATTGGGATATGAAATCAAAAAATAATCATGGCAGATATTAAATATACGGATGACCAAAAAAAAAAAAAACACCTTCAGCTAGCGGAGATTATCCGTAATGGGACAAGTACAGGGATTAGTTTAATTTCTACGATGAAATCGACACTAATTTTATTGTTCATAATGACCAAGGAGAGACATCACTTCCCTGGCTAGCCTTTCTCTTTCCTTTCATAAACAACTCCCAAACACATGTTTAAGAAAATCATCCCTTCCATTCTTGGTCACTCCTATGATATTTTAGCTCCCAATCATACCCTAAATCATTTGACTATTATCATATTGGTGAGAGAAAAGTCGAGCTGAAAGATTTCTTTTCTTTTTTTTTTTGATTTTTTTGGTCGAAGTGCTAAAAGCTTGTGTTAAATAATTGTTACAAATTACCGTTTTGCATGAATATAGTGGGAGAGTGATGTATCATTTGGGCTATGCACGCATGTGCAAGACAAATTTATTATCAGAGCCACCTGAGGGGGTCCCTCCATAATGGTGGAAAGTGTTCACATTGAATTGAAATGAAAAACAATAGTACAATGCATCCTTGTTAGGGGGAAACAGCCAAGTAAGCAACCACTAACTATAATCATCCCAATCAAACAATAGCGTTGCATAGAGCCTTTGCTTGCGAGTTTACGAAGCTGAAATTTCTCCTTTTACCTTTTTTTTCAACATAAGCGTGCAATTTGAGGCCCAAAAAACATCAAACTTGGAGGAGGTTGGGCCCAAAATTAATATTGTAAGCCTCATGTGAAAGCCTATTTTAAAGCTTGTATGGTCGCTAAGTTCTATACTCTGGATGGGTTTCAAGTTTCAACCCCTAAAAAAAATATATCCTAGATCTGAATGCATTTGTTTATTGCATTTTGCAACCTACGAATTAGGGCTTCAAGTGTACCCCAAAAAACAAACGCTAGGGCTAGAAGCCTTTGTTGTGTCTTAATTTAATTATGAGGTTAAATTATTGATCCTGGTTGTTGGTCTCTTTAATTAAGAGACCATGAAAGAAGAAAAGAGACCAATCAAGTCTAAAAAGAAAAAGGGCACCGAGAATTTAAGGGATCAGTAGATCGATAATCACTTTAAAGAATAAACCATGGCTAAAGAAATAGTAATCAACGCATAGGCACGCAAATGCTCAAAACATTGGGTAGCATGCGTGATTGATATATGCCTAATCGAGTGGGCACAGCATGTTCTTTTTCTTTTTCTCCTTTTCCGCCAACAAATTAGCAAAATGAGATTACTTGTAATTACAGAACTTATTGTTCTCTCCGCTTATCATTGGTCAAGTCTTTTAATCTATTCGACCCAAGGATTAAATTTGACACGAATTTTCATTACTAACTTTCATCAGAAAAGACATTGTTCTTCACACGCGATCCTTTGCATACAAGGTCATGCATGTTGGTGTTTAGAGAAGAAATCATGCATTCACAAAAGGCACCACAATAATTAAATGTTATATTATATATTCAAGAGTTCCAATTAACTTAATTCGATTATGCAATTTAAGGAATATGAATGGAGAGCTGAAGAAAGAGAGAGCCATGTATGATGTGATCATATCATCGAAAAAACTTGAGCGATTGATATGTTTAAATGAAGATAGTTCGTACATTTAATATATTTAATTTTTTCATGATCAGTGTAAATTAAAATGTCTATCATATTTTCTGCTAAAATCAACTTGTTTAAAATTAGAATAATAGGCTTATAAAAAAATATAGAATAATAGGATAATAAAAATCGAATGCTAAATCATTTAACCATATAAACCTTTGATATTATGCTATAAACCCTCTTTTCTAAAAATTTAGATTAAGTAAAGATATATGAAGAATTTTTATATCTAGCCCTTATAGTACTAGGCAGGCAGACATTATCTAGTCGAATATTAATCTACGATTAGCCATGTGATTTTCCATCTCTTTTGGGAAAGAAGAAATTCTGGTACTATGGCCATTGAATGCATGCTTATTACAGACATCATGTTTCACATAGTCTTTAACCAACCTAAGAAAAGTGCATTCAAAGTGTTCAATATTCAATAATGATATGTAAAGAAAAACGGGTGAGGTCCTTTTGTTTGGTCCATCAAATGGGGGGCAATAAAATGCGAAATAAGGGTAACACCTGCTACAATATAAGGGTAACACCCGCTACAATTTAAAACTGGGGATCCAACGTTCGGGAACAGGACTAAACTTTGGAACTTTTGGCTCTCATTCTTTTTCAAAATCTAACGCACATTATGGTGGGTTAGATGGATTTACGCCTTTATTCCTGTCAAACAATGGGACCCATTCATCACTCTCTTGGCCATGTTCTAAAGACATAAATAGCACCAGCTTTTGGACTTACAAACTACTAGCATTAAGGGTACTTGTGTAATTCAAATGATAAGGAAATTAATTAAGCTTTCAATTGGACCGTGGTGAACTTATAATTTGTATCCTTTTTTTTTTTCCTTATTCATAGGGATTTCCGAGGATTTCTCGCCAACCATCTCTTTTTCACTTTTTTCAATTTTCACCAAACATAAATCACATCCCAATTCCCAGATATGAGGCAATGTCTTCATCTTCTCCCTGGGAAACAATCAATCTAATTGCATGAATTGAAATCGTCCCCAATAAGCAAATTGATTAATTTCTTAGTCAAAAGATCACCAAAATTGCTGCTTTCTTGATTGTGCCCTTTATTTAACTGTTCTACATCTATAATTTTTTTAATTAATTTTGATATAATCGTCAAAGAGAAGGAAGAGATAGTTGACATTATTACGTTGCACCGTAAACTCAACAATCTTCATTTTTTTTACGGGCTCAGCAATCTTCATTGATTAAACTTATATCAGTTACGAAATATTGAATGAAATTTGCAGTTTTAATCAAATTCTCAAGATACAACTTTGTTTAGAGTCATAATTTATTTGTATATAGCTGGGTTTGCCAAAACTGATTTAAGATCCTACTATTATTTACGAGCTTCTTACATTAACTGGATATTGATTTGTGCATCATCTATGCATTGCACCATACCATATCCTTGGAATAAAAATGTGAGTGTTTACATTTTTCGGCTAAGTATATCTGTAAACAAGAACACATACTCAACACACATAATTTTTGAAATGTACATTGTTATGTCAATTTTTCTTTAGCTATCAAATGAGGTACGCCAACATATTTAATTTAGAAAAATCTGGAGCTTTTGAGTGACATCTGAGCATCTTATTACCCATGTCAATTATTGTGTAATAATTCAGCATTTATTCACATCTCTTCCCATTCTCTTATTTATATATTATATAGGAGTATCTTTATTCTTTTATCTTGAATGAAATAAAAAAAAATCTGAATTATTTCTGACATATATTTCAATTGCTAACCAATTTGAAAACTTTCGAGTAACGAGGAAGAGTTACATTATCAAAAGATGAACCGCAAAGAAAACTATATTAATATATTATTATAACCACACATAAGTATTGTTTTTTTATTCACTGACACATAAGAACAACACATAATGCACATTATACCAAACACATCATCCAATTTACATGTGAGGAAATAAGTCAAAATGATTACGTAAATAAAAACTAAGTTAAGATATAAGTAGAGGTTACACACACAGTTTTTCTATTTTCTATTTTCTTCTTTTTCTTTTTTTTCTTCTTTTCGGCGTTTTTGTTAGCAAAAAGTTTTGAAAAACTACCGCCAATAAATACCATCATTGAGAATGGATCGTGCCGTTTGGTCCAACGATACACGGGTCCCACGTAAGAGCACACTTGTCACCTAATGAAGTGCCACGTCGGACACGACCTCTAACGCCGTTACTGCACCGTTTATCCCGCAGAGACGGAGACACCAACGTTTTAAAAATCAAAAGTTTTGTTTTCTGTTTGCGGTTTTTGGCATCACACACGAACACACACACTCTCTCTCTCTTCTCTGACTCTGTCACTCTGTTTCCAAACTCAGAAACTCTAAACACACTCACATTGAAGCCAAGCAAAGCATTTAATGCGAAGCCACCTCAAATATTTGAATGCTCATTCATTCATAGAACCCACGAGAACTCTGCTTTCATCCTTGTTTTCTGGGTCAGATCAGATCAGCTTCCAATTCCATTGCACTAAGCTTTCAGCTTCTTCCTCTTCATCATTCACTTTTCCCAGGTAATTTTCTTTCTCAGAACACGAAATACTATCTTACACTCAACAGGGCTTGACTTCTCTAAACTTGAGAAAACAGTGTCTTTCCTCTGTTTCTCTTTGAATGCCTAATCATATTATTGTATTATTACACCACTAGTGCAAACGCTACACAATTCCCTTTTTTTTTTTGGTTAAGCTCTATTGAGTATTGAAACTCTGATATTCTAACTCGAGTCAAGAATCCCACTACTTGAATCAATCAAATATTGAGTGCAAAATTTGCATTTAAATGTATGTTTTAAACTTGAAGAGTTTGATATTTTGTTTTTAGTTTAATTTTGATGTGCAAACGGTGTATAACATTTTTATATTAAATTTAAACTATCTAAGTACCTAATGAGAGAATCAACTATCAGTCATGAGTGATGCGATAATATAATATTAAATGACTCTGTGGTGGATACTACATAGAATTTTTTTTTCAAAAAAAGTAATTGGGATTGGAGTGTGTAAGAATTGTGTTTGAAACGTTTCTCCGATTGTGGCTTTTGCAGAGAAAAATAAAATAAACTAAAAAAAAAGAACAGTGCCATTTAATTTCATTTAGGTAAAGATGCCGCAGGAGAGCTTACAGAGCTCAATTTTCACGTCCCCTTGTAAGAGAGGGTTGAAGGGTTCGGTGTGTAGCAACAATGTCAATGAGGCTTCATACAGTGTTTTGGAAGAAAGCATCAACGATCATGAATTGGCTCAGAGGAAAGCAGAGGAAGCAGGTATCAATTATTTATTAATTATTAATTATTAATACTATCTAGTATATTCACTATCTTAAGGCATAGCTAGCTAGCACTATTTCATTGCGAAATTAATGCAAATTAATGTATATAAGTGTAAAATGAGTTAAGGAACTTAAAAGGCTAAAAGCTGTTTACCAGTTGAAAATAATGTCTATAATGGCATACGAAAATTGTTTTTAATGCTCTTTATTTATTCTTTAAGTGTGGTAGTTCTTCGTTTGACGATAATGTTTACAATGTCTTCGAATTATGTTTGTTTCGTTTTGATGGGAGACTGGAAAAAAAAAAAAGAACTGAAATCTTTTCTTTTGGTTTTCTTAACGTAAATTATTTGTTTCTTGCTTTCTTTCTTTTTTCCCCTCTTATACTCAATTGAATTATCACTTGGACAAAAATGAAAAAAGCATGGTAAAGATGAACAAAAATGAAAAAGTAAATTATTTGATTATTATTGAAATTAAACAAATAGTGGCTAGCAAAGCAAAGAAGAAAGGATTGTGTGCACATCAATCGTGGTTGCGCTAAAATGGGACTGCACTCACTCCCCACCACCATGTCCATTATACCATTCTAAAGTGCTGTGGGCCTGTGGCTGTGGGCTTGGCCCAGACTTTTACATTCTGCGATGTCAACCATGTTCCAGCTAAAAAAAAATTGATATAGACAGTACAATAGGTTTTGAATTTAAATTTTATGCACTGATATTTTAAAATAATTTTACACTATTAATCAATTGAATTTTATTAAAATGACAAATCATAGTAAATTATTGCCCGGTGTTAAATTACTTACTATAATTTGTTATTTTGGTTAAATTCTATTGATAAGCCTTACTTAGTGCATATAAATTAAACTCAAAAGTTTTATATGGTTAAATTCTTTTGTTTATATAACATTTCAAGTAGTAGGTACGAGAGTTAATCATTATAAAAACTTTTTACACTATTACTCCATCAAAATGGAATAAGAAAAACAAAATCATGGTCATATAATGAATTTCTCAACTTTTATTTGAATTTTGGAGCATAATAGCCTTAGACTTTATTATTGAAATTTTTTGGAGCATTTAAATGTGTGAATCGTTTTTGTTTTTGTTTTTAACTTTAACTATATTTTTAATATGTTAGTTGATGTGATAAGTATGAAATATTGTGAAGTAAAACCTAATCAAAATTCGCTTATTATTTTTACTAGGAGCAACAACATATTTAAGTCAAAAGAGAATTATATAGAAATTTTTTTAGGTGAACACAATTTAACACCTAATTTTTACACGCACTCACAATAAAGTTGACGAGACCTAGTTTCATTGTGATTGTATACCAAAGTGTTGAAAGAACTTCTCAGTTATAGATTGCATGGAACTGCATGGAAAAACTGTTCATTATGAAATGGTGCCGCATTGACAGAACATCACTCTTTTTCTCGCCATGTCATTCTGCTACTTCTTCTTCGGTTCTTCAGCTGAAATGTGTTTGTTGTGTGTGTTGTGTTGTGTTGGTTGTGTTAAGCTTCAAGGAGGTATCAAGCAGCAGAATGGCTTTGGCAAATGGACGGTGGCGCGTCAGCATCACTCTCAGAAGAGCCTTCGGAAGAAGAGTTCTGCCTCGCACTCCGCAATGGCCTCATTCTCTGCAATGTCCTCAACAAGGTCAACCCCGGTGCTGTCCTCAAGGTACTATCATAGTAGAATGAGTATTTGACCGTTGGAAGATTAGTTAGTTTGTTAAGAAGCTGTTATTGCAGTTATAGGGAAAATGACACATATGGTGTGTGTTTAGGAGTAGCTTAACATAGTGATTTAGACACTTAAATCAAGAGGTGGGGATCTCGGTTTAAATAAGTGTGGATTTCAATTATATAAGTGTGTAACGGCATATTATTGCTTTCCCAAACGCTATGGATCCATTCATAATTAACATCACATTCTGCATTTACATAACTGAAATCTACGATTATTCTAAATTGTGATCATTACGAGTCGATTTATGTGTCTATACACAATGTATATATAAAAAAATTCTATAGAGAAATGCTATCAAAAAGTAGACAACCATAAGTATAATAAAGAGAGAAACACAAAATCTAGGACTTCTATAAGATGTTTACTTCTTGATGTTCAAGTAATTGATATTTCTGCGCCATTGATATATTTTGATTTTTCTCCCATTTTTTTGGAAATTGCATTGGAGAAAGGTGGTGGAGAATCCCACCCTTGCTGTTCAGTCTGCAGAGGGAGCTGCACAATCTGCAATTCAGTACTTTGAGAACATGAGGAACTTTCTGGAGGCCGTGAAGGATATGCAGCTTTTGACTTTTGAAGCTTCGGATCTGGAAAAGGTTGGAACATGGAACTGATTTTGATTACCCCTTTGAGATCAAAGATGCTTACCTTTATCTTCACATTGTCTCAATTTACTCAGAAATTATTACATGTTCCAAGAGCAAGAAATTTCTCCTGTTTTATTCTATTCAAAGCATAACCACCTTGCGGATTAGTCATGCTCTGAATGGAATGGTACAGTTTCTTGCTCTCAGAGCATACACAAACTTTTCCTTAGTTACCATTTTGTTTTGCTCTATTTTGAAATTTTATGTTGATGGGTTTTGGTGTTATGGCTTCTTCTATTGTTTGATCTGCTTGTAGGGTGGTTCATCAGGTAAAGTTGTGGACTGCATTCTCTGTTTGAAGGGATATTATGAGTGGAAGCTATCAGGTGGAGTTGGGGTGTGGAGGTATGGAGGAACTGTGAGGATTACTTCCTTCCCCAAGGGTTCTTCACCTTCCTACATGGTGGGCAGTGAAAGTGCTGATGAGTCCTTAGATGAGTCCGAGACATCACAGTATGAACAGATGCTAGAGTTCCTTAATCTATCTGGAGAGGTCTCAGTTGAAGAAACCAAAACTGCCAATGCTCTGGCTTTCCTGTTTGATCACTTTGGGCTCAAACTTCTTCAGGGTTACCTTAGAGAGGCAGATGGGATTGAAGATCTTCCGCTGAATGCAATGGTCGGTAAGATCCTTTCCATTGTTCTTTATTTCTGTGGTTACTACTAGTTTAAATGTACAAAATTTGTTTCATGACTTCCGTGGTTATTATGTGACAAGCTAATTTGCTTCATGACTTCTTATTTGTGTATGTATGGGGTGAAATTTGCAGGTAATTGATACTTTGCTCAGGAAGGTAGTCAAGGATTTCTCAGCAATGCTTGTTTCCCAAGGCAAACAGGTACATCAAAATTTAATGTGCCTTTTAGTTTTACTGCCAAGTTTTTAATGTAAAAGCACCTTCACTTAAATTTAGTCTTTTCCTTTTCCTTACTGCAAAGGGTCATCTAAAATGTCATTCTCAACAATCTTATGCAGCTTGGACTTTTGCTGAAGAAAATACTGAAGGGTGATATTGGTTGCTCTCTAAGAGAGAATTCATAGAAGCTATCTCATTATATCTTAATCAAAGAAGTAGTTTGGCATCAAATGATTTGTCCAAATTCTGCATTTGTGGGGGAAAGCGTGATATTAATCCACATAATGTCAATTATTCTGCCAAATATGCTGAAATAATTGATACTCAGCAGAAACAACTTGAGGTATAAAATTTGAGCCTAGAGTATAGTCAATATACTGCTTTAGATGCGTGATCTTGCAGTGGTATGCTGTAATGGTTTTATTCCTGCTACAGGGGATGAAGTACTTCTTGGAAGAGACCAAATTGGAGATAAAAAAAATTCAATCTGAGTGGGATCAGGAACTTAGCAGGCTCCGTAAGAATCTAAACTTGGTTTTCCATTGGAAATCGCTTCCGCATAAGTGAAATCTTTTAATACATTATTCTTTCATAACATTTAGTTGTGTTCTATTCACTTCTCAGAGCGTCACATCGAGAAGCTTGAAGAGGCCTCCTCTTCCTACCACAAAGTTTTGGAGGAAAACCGCTTTCTTTACAATCAAGTACAAGACCTCAAAGGTACATGGCAATTCCAAACACTTCTTAATAATGAATTTCATGGATCTACTTACGTGTCATGCACGTACTAATAAATTTTCTTACAGGAGCTATAAGGGTCTACTGTAGAGTGAGACCCTTCTTATCAGGACAGTCAGAAGGACAATCTACAGTGGACTATATAGGAGAAAATGGAAATATAATGATCATAAATCCTCTTAAGCAGGGAAAAGATGCTAGAAGGGTATTTCAATTTAATAAGGTGTTTGCAACAAATGTCACACAAGGTATTTTATTTTTATTCAGCATATTATTGCGAAATATATAGGGTCAGTACATACTATGTTCTAGTGCAGTAAAGATTTGAAAATAATGATTTGCATTGTTTATTTTTCTTCCGAATAAATTGTAATTTTTTTGGAGTTTATATCTTATGAGTTATCATTTAAAGCTTTTTATGATGAATTTTTGCTATCATGTGCAGAACAAATTTATGCAGACACTCAACCATTGGTCAGGTCTGTTTTAGATGGCTATAATGTATGCATCTTCGCATATGGACAGACTGGCTCAGGAAAGACCTATACAATGGTAATTCTCCGCAAAGAAAAGAGTGATTTTATGTGGTTTTAAGCTGCAGTAAACGACTTTCGTTTCATGTACTAGTTGCAAACCATATGCTTTTTGTCAACTTTATTTTCTGTTGCATATCAAGGACACTTGAAATGAAGAAACTGTCATATGATTTGTTTCATGTACAGATTTCTATTTAATTAGTTTCATCCCTTTCCACCAAAAGGAGGTGCATTTAGAACTTTACACATGTAGGATATTTATTATTGTCTGATTATTTGTCTTGTAGATATTTATGTTTAATTTGGTTTTCTGATTGTATAGAGCGGCCCTGATCTGACGACTGAAGAGACGTGGGGTGTAAATTATAGGGCTTTACGTGACTTATTTCATATATCAAAGGAAAGGGCAGAGGCCATAAAATATGAAGTTGGTGTCCAGATGATTGAAATATACAATGAACAAGTTAGAGATTTATTAGTCAGTGATGGCTCCAATAGAAGATATCCTTTTTACAAGCCAATATTTGCTTTATTTTTATTAAATCATAATCCAACTCTCAATACTGTACGCCAAATTCCTTAATTTTGATATTGATATTTAGCAATAACATGTATTTTTTTTGTTCATGTCCTTAACTAGATATACATTAGATATACGAAACAACTCTCAATTGAATGGCCTTAATGTGCCTGACGCGTATTAGTTCCGGTTAATTGTACTGAAGATGTTCTTGAGTTAATGAGAATTGGTCAGAAGAACCGTGCTGTGGGTGCTACAGCCCTAAATGAGCGAAGCAGCCGTTCCCATAGGTAAAATTCCTTCTTCATGAATAGAGATGGCTAATCAAACCATGAAATATATCTAATAAAATTCTTTACCATCCTATTGCAGTGTGTTGACAATTCATGTCAGAGGGAGGGATTTAGTGTCAAACTCCATTTTTAAGGGTTGTCTGCATCTTGTGGATTTGGCTGGAAGTGAGAGAGTGGACAAATCCGAGGCTGTTGGTGAGAGACTAAAGGAGGCCCAGCATATAAATAGGTCTCTTTCTGCACTTGGGGATGTTATCTCTGCTTTGGCACAGAAGAGTCCACATATTCCTTACAGAAATAGCAAGCTCACACAAGTGTTACAAGATTCTTTAGGTAACCAACAGAATCACAAAAGAATTTTTTTACACTTTTTCTTTGGTATATGTCATTCATGGACAAGTGACTTGCAGATTTTGAATAGTGATGTTAATTTCAGTAAAAGTAACTTGATCTGTTCTGATCTTTTGTCTTTATTATCTTTCACATAAATAGGTGGGCATGCAAAAACCTTGATGTTTGTTCATATAAATCCTGAAGTCAATGCTATTGGGGAGACAATTAGCACACTGAAATTTGCTGAGAGGGTTGCATCCATTGAACTTGGGGCTGCTCAATCTAATAAAGAAACCGGTGAAATCCGAGAGCTAAAGGAAGAGGTTCGGTTTTAAGTCATATAAGTAGTACAATTTGAATTTACCTTGGCCAATACTATAATAGTCTAAACATTTTATAGATATCAAATATCAAGCTGGCATTGGCAAGGAAGGAAACTGAACTAGAACAATGGAAAGCTGGGAATGCTCGAAATGCTATAGAATCTCAGAAACCAAGAGCTGTTTCACCTTATCGTTTGCCCAAATATGGCACTAGTGGCAGCATGAAGCCTGAAAATTGTCAAAGATCCATTGATGATAGAAGCACTGAGGTTACTGAATGCATGCATATAACCATTTATTAATATATTTGGCATCATGGTGCAACACAGTGTAATTTGTTCTCTATAAATCTGAAAAAATTCTTTTTTTTTTTTTCCAGGCTGGAAGTTGTTCTTCGGGTAAGCAAAGAAGATCAAGACTTCCTGCAACGTTTATGGACAAGGAATCCATGCCAAAATTGTCTCTTCTGGCTGAAGAAAAACTAGTGAGCTCATCAGGGAAGGGTAGATCACCATCACCTCCAATCAGGAGATCAATATCAACTGATAGAGGGTCTCTCATTAAAAGTAAGGTCAAAAGTGAAACAACAGACAACCAACCAATATTTAAGCATCCATTTCCAGCTAGAGTACTAGTAAACAAATCTCTTGCTGTAATGCCAATGGCCCCATCTATAGACAATAACTCAAAGGTGTATGTGAATTCACAAGAGCCAATGAAGCAGGACAACATTCCTGAAACAATCTTTAACCATCAGAAGGTGAACTCCAGGAAAGTTAATCAGGAACAAGAAGAGGAACAATTCAAGCATGCACTTGGTGTAGTAAGACAAGGTGTTATTAGGAAAAGCAAGGCCAAGGCCAAGCATCATCAGCAATTACCCTTCAGGACTCAAAAGTCTGATCTAGTACCCGCATCGGTTTCTAACAAGGAAACCATTGCTGAAATGACTATGGAGGCACCTCAACAGAGCGATTACTCTGAGCCAGAAAATGATCTTAGCTTCATGGAGTCCGCAGTCCAAGGCATTATAAATCCTGGGATTGTAAGGCAGAACATCTCAAGGAATTCTCAGAACATTGGATCAAGGTGTGGCTAAAAGAATCATTGTAAACTTTGCATGTTCACTTGTTTCTTCTTGTTAAATTAACATGATATTCATAGCCTCATTGATAACATAATTGAGCATTTTTTGTGTCACGTGCAGAGGAATGGTGCAAGCAGCTGAGCCTTTATTGACAAGCAAAGTTGAAAACAAACTTTTAAATGGTTCAGGACGCAGCAATCTTAAAGAAGGCAGCAATGCATACGTGCATGAATTTAGAAGGAGCCGATCTACACCACGTGGAAAGGTTTTTGTTTTGTCTTGAGGATTTCAGGTTAAAGGATGATAATTTTTTTGTATTATTTTTTTTTGTACAGTGTCTAATATTTTTGTGTTGAGGTCAGTTTTGTGCGGCCTTTCTTTCTTCATTTATCATCATGGTCCTTTGTAATTTAAATTCTCGGATGTTAATATACTTTTGAAATGATGAGGTGGTGTTGTTCTACGGTTCACAATTTTTATTGATCTAATTAAAGGGTGCCAGGAATGAGGAGCATTGAGATGTTGATTTCTAATATGATGTGTTAGTCATTATTGTTTCCATAATAAATATAATAAATAAGTTCAATCATATTTTAATATATGATGGTATTTATTGCGTTTGATTTATTTTAATTTTCTATTATTTTTTGGTTTACAATTTTCTGTTATCTATTATACTATTTTTTGGACAGATTTTGGGAAGCACCCTATTTTAAAGAAGTTCGAAAGCACATTTTTACCAGCACCTTCTTTTACTGTTTTTCCCCCAAACGCGAAATTTACTAAAATTAATAAGGTTGAAATAAAGCAAAACGTGGCTCTAGTAAAGGGACAAAGTTAGCAATGCAACTTGTTTTCATTTTCAACTTCTGAAACATGGACCCTATTAATAATCTTGACACCTCAATGACAACCTTAGCATATATTTTGTTCCTCAAACTGAGCCTTGATTTTCACGTATTTGAAAGCATTGCCGTTATTGAACACCATTTTCTCAGACAGCAATTCATTAAGCATTCAACCTTTGCCAGCCATTTTGCACCTTTGAAATTCTTCTAATTTCCATGGTATATTGTTCAGCCTAGCCATTTTCCACTTACATTGAATGATTAGCAAGATATTTGTTACATTCATATCAATGATGCAGCAAAACATGCTTCCCTTTATATAATTGACTATGCATGAGGCTCTTCCATTTTTGATATTACAAGTGGAAAAAAGATGATGGTTCATAATTGTTCCATTGTAGCTAGGAATCAAAGGTTGGTCTTCCAATCCTAATTCTTCATTGGCAAAACAACCATTGAAGGACAAAGCGGATCAAGTATCAATCCTATTACAAAAATCATATATAAATTTGCAGGCTCATTCCAAAATTGTCCCAGTTATTACAGGTAATGGCCAATTCTCTTGTAGAAGCTGTGCCATTAACCATTCCAGGGCCACCATCCAGGAAGAAAGCATCAAAGAATGAGGCCATAAAGAAAGATTCCCTTCAGAATTATGTCACTTTTGTCTATCAAACAAAAGTAGCACAATATTGTCATAGTGTTATAATAGTGACATGGTGCAAGACCCCCACAGAACACTCACTTTCCATAAGCATGCAAAACACTTCTGAGGCAAACAAGTTCACCTGCAAGATCGATTTGGAATCCGGGCAGTCGTGGGGAAAAAGGGTCTCAAGTCCTTCGAAATAGAAGGCGCAAGAGTAGATATTTTCTGGGATTTTCGACAAGCAGAACTCGGCGCAGGCCCGCAACCTTGCTCAGGCTATTATGTTGCCTTGGTTTACAAGAAAGAGGTGCTTCTGTTACTAGGAGATTTAGAGAATGATGCTTATGACAGAACCAAATCAAAACCAACCTCAGAAGAGGCCACATTGTTGTGCAAGAGGGAGAATGTGTATGGGAAGAAGCTGTTTCGAACTGGAGCCATACTGCATGAGGTTAAAAAGGAACATGATGTTGTGATTGAGACATCATCCCTTTCAGAGCCTGATGATCCAGAAATGTGGATTACCATAGATGGGGTATTGGCCAAGAGGATAGTGAACTTGAATTGGAAGTTCAGAGGGAATGAGATTGTGATGGTGAATAACTTGCCTGTGCAAATCTTTTGGGATGTGCATGATTGGCTTTTCAGTGACATTGGTTCAGGCCGTGGTGTGTTTATTTTCAAGCCAGGGTTCTTGGAACCTAGTGAACCTTATAGCCAAGAGAAAAGTGCGGATAGCAGCAGCAGACATGACTTAGTAGAGGAGAGTTCATCTCTCAAAGGTTTTTGCCATTTTCTATATGCTTGGAGAACCAGTTAAGATTCAATCTGAGTGTTCTCAAGGCTGTACTTTTGATTACCTTTAATTTTTATTAGCATTTGACAAAGAGTTCTTTAACAACATTGTCCCAATGCCCCTTGCTTATTTTTTCTTTTAACTGTTTTAAACAACTAGCATAAATTCCATCATTTGACCCTTAACAAGTTAAATTAATTATTAAGTTATTCATCCTTATTCAAATTTAGTTTGGATATCTAAATTTCACTCTTTATACCAAATCATAAGGTGACATCAAGGACGGATCCACCTCATGGGTGGGGGCTTATGCCCCGCAAATATTTTGGATTTTGTTTAATAATTAGATAGATATATGTATATTTGTTCTCATTATTTTATTGAGTTTTGACCCTTATATTGAATTTAAATGAGACAAAATAACAAAATATAACTCAGTTCACTTCTTATATACTTATGTATTATTATTGCTCTCATTACTAAAATTTTCTAGATCCATCACTATATGCAAAATCAATCATATAGTAATTATTTTCAATAATCAACCTTGTCAATAGCATTTAATATTACTTAGATTGTGTTAAGATGTTTCTAGATCCATCACTGTGTGCAGAATCAATCATATAGTAATTATTTTCAATAATCAATCTTGTTAATAACGTTTAATGTTACTTAGATTGCGTTAAGATGTTTCTGGATCTATCACTATACATAATCAATCATATAGTAATTATTTTCAATAATCAACCTTGTTAATAGCATTTACTATTACTTAGATTGTGTTAAGATGTTTTTGCAAAAATTCATTAAGAAAATATATGAGATTTTTCTTTTCTATTTTTTGGTCGAAATATAATGAGATTGAGAAAAAATCAAATAGCTTAGATGGGCTATGTGATCTATGGGCCAAAACCCAAAACTCCCATTTTCACTCGGTAATGGGAGAGCTCATAGACTCAAGTCCATTAGCTATTCTAAATATATTGGGCTAGCAGGACCAATTGTCCAGCCCACCTTAGGCTCTCTTGATTCAGCAGGCCCAGAAGGGCCCAAATTTATGACCACTGTCATACCAGAACAAAAAAAGAACACGAGAGCAAACGAAACCATGAAACCCTTGCTGAGTGTGTCTCTGGCAAAAATTGAGGTTGCATGAACATGGCAACTTTAGCGGGAAATGTTGGCTTCAAAATCTCGTGCCAGCTACCCTTTCGCGTTTTTTTAATTCCCCGGTCAGTTCTCTTTCTCTCATTCAGCTCCAAAATTTTGTTACCCCTTGTTTGGCTACTGAGGAAGAGAAAAAAAAAAAGTGGGTGGAAACAAAATGACAGAAAATTTTGAATTTTTCAGAGTAATTAAGTAATTAAGTTCTAATTTCAGCTACCCAATTGATGGAATTGGAATGGGTTTGAAGCGAGTTCTTAAATTTCTTTCTGTTTCCCACAAAAGTTTCAGCTTTTTGGAGTAGGAAATACATAGATTCTGAAAATTTTTGGACATGGTTCTTATCATATATGATTTTCTTTGTGTTAAAAATAGGACAATTTGGAAGTGTCACTTTGTGTGCTTGAAGAGCAGAGACTTTAGTTCTTGTGATGATGTTAGGTACATTCCTACGAGATCCTCCAAGGTGAAAAGCTTGGAAAATTTTAGCTGTACTAGCCATCTTGATGCAAGTGTCCCTAAGAATGTAAACAGTGGAAAAGATGTGCGTGGAGGCGTTGCAAGTTGTGAAATATTTCGCAGTCCGAATGAAATTTACAATAAGTTACTGTTTGATGATAGTGAAAAAGGTAAACTGCTTTCCAACATCTTTTAGTCCGATCACACTAGGCCCTGATTCGGGGGTTACTCCTGATTCACTATGCGGGATGCAAGGAAACAATATTGATACCTATTCCTGCTTAGCTAAAGATGAAAGACTTGTGATTTTAAATATTCAAATTCAATTTGATGCCTGATATTGGATTGGTAGTTTATAGCTTTTAGTGTGGTCACTCATATTCTTATATGAGCAATGTTATTAGGACTGGCAACATATGGAACACCATGCCAACACACTCTCATATACCCTTGATGAGATGTGACTAAACTAGTGAGATCACACCTCATCCAATAATCCACATCCCATCCAATGGTAGATGAGAGTGAGTTGGATGGTGTCCCACAAGGCCACAAGTTGTGTGTAAATAACATTTCTTCTTATATTGTGGCACTGCCTAAATACAAAAGTGCCAGAATGCTTTCGATGGTTCTGATATTTTAAATTCAATTCAGCTTGTCATAAAGCAATATGAGGATTTTCACACTTCAGAGGCTTTGGGTAATTGATGATCATTGAATTGATAAATTGAATAATAATAATAATCTACTTACAGAAATTTGAAGATGATTAAGATAAAGGGGAATAAAGGAGAAGCAATGTTTATCTTATGGTTCACTAAAGCTAGTTGTTCCTGTGGTCTAATAAGATCAAGGATGGATGATTGGTTCATGTTTCTATATTCACAACATGGTTAACTTCTCTCATGTACCAATTAAAAAATAAATGACATATATTGTTTTGTTATGAACTATTTTACCTTTTAACATGTGGCTTCTTTCTTTCAATTTGTTATAATGTAACATTCTGTTGCAGAATCTATCAGCATGCTTAAAATGTTATAGCACTTGTCACTTGTATTTCTAAGCAATGAAGTTGTTCTGGATCTCTTAATTTGTGAATTGTAGGTTGTGAACAAATGGAAAAGGTTGCGGATGCTGTTGAAGAGTTAACAATCAATCAATCAGGAGACTCTTGTGAACAGGATTCAATACAAATTAGCAAATTTAACAATGATGCTGAGGAATCAGCAATTAAATTACTTGCATCTAGGTTAGTTGTTGTCCCCCTTCCCCCTTTCTCTTTCCATTCTTGGAAAGTGCTTATTCTATGCTATGCTAGACTATTTATATACTATATAATTATTTTTCTATATGCATGGCTGTCTTTTAATATCAACAGCCAGTTGTTGCTATGCTAAGGTAAAAGATAGTGCTAAAACTTCGTATTTGTTACTTGGGCATTATAGTTATAGTCACTCTCTGCTTCCAAGTATCTCAATCATTATTTCTGCAACTTATCTTGATCAGAGGTGTTTGTAAATCAAAGAACGAGGTTATACTGAATGATGTGTAGCAGTGTAATATGGCATGCCTTTCAAAAACAGTTGGGCAAAATTTTGGTGACAATGAATTTCCAGGATTTATGTTTGCTTATAAGTTGTTGACAAAGAGAAGACATTTTATAATAGTTCAAGTGAACTAATAGCTTTTACTCATTGTGGAGAGGGGCATGCACCAATATTTAATTCAAAATGCGGTCCTTTCTTTAAGCATGGGTGTCTTTCTGCTTCTCAGGGCACTCACAGCGGTTGAGCTGAGAAAGAAATTGCTTGGAAAAGATTCTCTCTAATGCAGTGGAGGCAGTGATAAACAAGTTCCAGAGCAGGTATGTGGATAATTGTATGTTAAAACATTTGAGCAATTATTTTTCTTTAGAAACCTCTGAGCTGTTATTTATCAGCCATATCATTTTCTTATTTGCAAGTTTGAAGTAAAATAAATTAATCTTTGCATCTAAGTTTTTTGCTTTGAAATTATACTTTTATTGGAACTTGTGGTGATTACTTGCCAAGAATCCAACCACTGAAAATCTCCAATTTGTATGTTAGTGCAGAGATTCTCCATTTAAATTTTCTTGCTTTAGGAAGGATAGAGGGTACTATTTATCAAAAGAACATATTCTAAAAATTTTATATATTAATTCAAATACATTATTAATTTGTATATGCAAATAAAGTATTTCTATTCTATTTGAAATAACCTGTCATACAAGCATCTTAAATTTTCAAAAGTTGCCATATGCCCAATTTTATCATATTCATATGACAGTGCTGCTTGTAGCAGTGTAACATGGCATGCTTGCAACAAAATTTTATACTTGTCTGGTTCAGTAAACTCTCTTCTATTTGACAAATGATCACATTGTGCAGTGTTTGTCAAAATGCGCTTTTGAGGTTCATTTGTGAAATCTGAATTGGTTCACATCCTTATACATTTTGTAGATTTATGGTGAGTGTTTTTTGTCCCTTTGTTTCAGAGGGTTGATCAATGATAGGTTGTATGCTGAATCATTTTCTCAATCTAGATGGTCTTCATCAAGTTGGGGGCCAAGGCGGATCAAACAAGTAAGCTGGTCTATTTAATTTTTGTTCTTCCTGATACTTTTTGCATTTTTATACATTACCTCATCCTTGTTCCATGCTGGTTTTTACTCCTTGTTGCGAAGCAAAAGTGGAAATATTTATGGTGGTATGATGCTTCTGCTTGGTAAAATTGTGTTTGTTTTAACTTTACAATATTAGGAGCGAAAACTGTATGCATTGTGATAGTATCTCACAAATTCAATAGTGTAGGATGCATCCACCTTTTTTCCTTTCAGAACAAACCCTAGAGTGTGTAAATGTGAGAATAGATACTGACATTGACATCAAAGTTAAAGTAATAAGAATTATGTTATTTCCTGATATAAGCAATAATCTGTTTATGAATTTTTACCTTGTATATGTAATTCTATATTGGGTTTTCCCTACACTTAGGAACTTTCTAATTAAATTATATCATTTCCTGCTTGACTCTTGTCATAGTTTTGTATTACTTTTGTTTTTCTCAGCAAGTTGCTCAACAATCACAAAGCTCCTACCCAATAAATTCCATTTATTTTGTAATTTATGTAGTTGAATGATTTCTCCTATTAGTTAATTACTTCCCAATATGTGAAATGCCTTGAAGAAGACTTCATTCTTTGCTGTCATTATTTCCTATGCACCCAAGTTGTGCTTTCTTGAAGGTTCCTTGCCATTACAGCCTTGTGGGGGACCAATGCTAGGTCAAATCAAAGAGGTTGAACAACACATGGCCATGTACTTCCTATTATCATTAAGGGTGTTATTTTTGTGTGATGGAGTGTAATTATTGTGTCAGGCACTGTTCAAGAAGGGAGTAAGTCAAGCTGATGCTGAGAAGGCTGTTGAAGTAGTTTTTAAGGGCAATGATTGTGATGAAGAGCAGAAGTCAGTGACTGGCTTGTCAAAGCAATCCATGGATCATCTTTATGCTCAGGCCGCAAAGCAGTGGTTGCGGGGTCAAAATGTTCCCATGGAGACAAGGAAATCAAGGATTGTAAGGTGGCTTCAATACCGTGGCTTTAACTGGAATGTCATTAACTTCATCTTGAAGAAACTGGAAAGGCAGGAGGAGCAGTATCCTCCATAGTGCACAATTGGGACATATCCGAAATTCATACCAATCTGGAAAACCATTGGTAGTAGGGTCCATACATGTTTCATGAAATGTATAGTGTGTAATGTGGTGGTAGGGTTTAAGCCTCCATTGGGTCATAGTGCTGTGGCAACAAAGCTAGTCATTTCATAGCCTCAATTTGCTGAAAACCATATGACATGTGAACATACAAGACTGCACTTGTCTGGGTACATTGAAGCTACTTGTTTTCACACTGAGGCTAAGATAAAGCAACAAGCACCACTAAGGGAAGTCTTACTTGTGGATTCAACTATGTGCCTATTATTGGAGGTGTGGTGCTGATATGATCTGGAAACAATTGCCAGCATGCTTATTTTCATGGTGTGCTTGCTCACGCTAGAAAAAACTATGAGCATTAATGCTATCCAATTACAGCCATAATGACTGCCATTAATGTTATAATGACATTTGTTGAATTATTTCATAAGTGATGGAGACTTCCAGGGCCTAGTTGGATGATGACACGCAGTTCAGAAAACAGTTCGGATTTTATTATTTGTTCAAATGCATCATCTTAAAAGAAATATTATGGGGGAAGTCTTGTTAAATTGCAGATATAAAAATTTGGAGTGCCTAATACTTCTTACCATTAAGGGAAAGAAACACTTATCTTAAAGAAATGTGTAATAACCTACGGCTAATCCTGATGAAGTGTTCACAAATCACAATTGTAAATATCTCATAGAGAAAGAGGAAAGAAAAAGGAATGGATATAAAAAGGAATAAACTGTGGAAGGGTATAGTTTCCACTATTCTTTTTTGTTTGGTCATGCATGAGTCTAGCGAAGGGGGTTGAATTACACTCAGTTACTATGTGATTACTCAAGGCAAGAGATTTTGTTATTGCACTATAAGTCTCAACTCCTTGTTTTCACTAATCAAGTTAGTGCATTTGAATGGAATGTGCAAAATACATCTTTTATTATTTGTGATCAAAAGAAAAGAAAGCAAAAAATATTTTGACAAAAATAATGGTAACTCAACAATATGATAAATTCATGCTTTATTTTCTTATGTCCTTCCAATGTAGAAGGCATTTGACTTGAGCACCTCTATAATTTTTTTTTGGGTCTGTGCGTAAAAAAAAATCATAGTCATTATTCTTGTATTCATTTTTTTTCCACATATTTCTAGGTTTTTATAATGAACTTCTTTTTCTCAACAAGTTCCAGTCCTCCTATTATTCTCATTTCTCAGTAATGCCGCAATGTTTTAATGTTTTTTGCATGTTAATAGTGGAGACAATAAAAGGAGGAAGATACAAAATACTCAATGGTCATGGATAGGCTTCAGGTTTTGTTTCTTTTTCGCACCACTTTTTTTTTTTTTTTTATATGTACAAATATTACTCAATGACTAGGAAAGAATGCATAAAGTATTACGTATTTTAATTAGAGTTTAATTTGCATGCATTAACAGTATAAAATATTTTTATATTATCATCTAAGTATATCATCTTATTTGCATAACTTTTTCTGCAATAGGTGTGAGACTCAATTACTTTTGCTAATGTGAGATTATATTATTGGATGACAATGTTAAAAGGTTTTACATTGTCAGTGTATAGAAATTAATTTTTTTATTATGACAGAATTTTATGCAAACTTTTTCTCTTTTTATTATTTTGGTAGAGAATTTTGTGGAACCTTGCAAATGATGGAAAGTTCCCTTGTTCAGTTTTTGCAATGTGTATATGTTGCATGACTGTCCATGTGTTTATACAGGTTATCTTCCAATGTTGCGGTATAATGGTCCTGACATGTGGGAATGATTAGGGTAAACATACTTTGAATCCCAGCTTGAAATATGTGCTTCTGGGAGAGTTTTCAATTTCTGCCAAGTCTCTCTCGGACAGCACATGTACATGTGAGATATTGAACGTGGGACCACGTGACTGAGCACTCTTTGAAAGGGTGGTTTTGGTGTGCCTTTGTATTTGTGGGAGGGATAGAGACAAATGCAGTCAGGGAATCTTAATATTCAAACATAAACTTTCTCATAATATTTTTAGATATTAATTTTGATACAAGATTATTTACACTAACAATCATATCTTATCTTTCACGTTACTTTTGAGTTACTTATTGTATGAGTTGAACACTTTTGATAATATAGCTTCCACATGTTTGAATGATTGTAATCTGGAAACACTTTGCACTACTTTTGTCAAGGTAAATCCTTACTTTTATACTACCAATCACCACATAATACACATTGGTCATTGCATAATATATGCTAATATTAACTAGGTAATGGTAATTAAATACTGTAGTAACAATTGATTATCATCTCTAATCACCATACAATGTTCGTTAATTATACTCTGATTACCAGTATGATTATGGTATACAAAATTTGTTATACAATTATCTTTTGTCAATGCTATTCTCATACAAGTACTCCATAAGTGCTGATCATTGTTGTTGCTACCACAAGCCCTGAGGTTGTTCACTTGTTCTATTCTTCATTGACAGTTAACATCAAGGAAGTTTCAATACTTGCAACCCAGGAAAATGCTATTAATTTGTTTACATGTTCCTTCATTCACCACATGCATTTAAAATAAATACTTAAATTGAAAGGTAAATTGCGGCCTAGGAGACCATTTATATTCTATGGAGAAGCCAATGAGCCCGAAAACTCTAGTTGAAGGATGTAAGAAAGCCTCTAGAACGCTTTTTATTTATGTATATATCAAATACATGTACTCTTGGCATCTGCATTGTATACCTAAGATTATATCTGAACATCTCTAGTTATTCTAGCCAGCTCTAACTAACTGGCACTCCAATAGACTGCTATCCACAATTGATGTGAATCATAGGTTCTTCATGAGTTGCATACTTATGCTCAACACATTGAGTCATCTGAGAAACTAAAGGAACAGTTAGAAGATTCATCTGAAACTACATTCTTAGGAAGTGGCGGGGAAGTATGTGTTGCTAAACCTCCCTTTAACACATCAGGGTCTTCTGCCCTTGAGGCCACAATTCCCTTGAGCATTGCAGCAGTGTCCTTCATTGTAGGGCGTTCATCAGCTCTTGTGCTGACACATAGAAATGACACAGCCAAAGTTTGTAGCATCTCATGCATAGTAGGGTCAGTTGTCCCTCTCAGCTTTGGGTCAAGAATGTCATATGGGTCTCCTTTGCTAGCCAAGTGGTTCCAGACCCACTGAACCAAGTGTGCACCCCCGGTAGAGTCGGGTCTAATGGGTGCCTTCCTGTCAGGACCTCAAGTAGGACCACACCAAAACTATACACATCACTCTTCTCAGTGATAGGTTGCATTGATGCATGCTCTGTACATATACCAAAACAAGATGAATTAGTACCATTTAAGGGGTTATGTAAGTGCTAAGGGAAATGTTTTTATGAACATAATATGTATAGACATAGTATATTTATGTGAGTGTAAGTAAGTATCGAAATATGCGCGTATCGAGATAAGATAATACCCTATATATTTATGTGAGCTGTCGTATTTTGGTGTCTAACATGATGTCCAAATAATGGAACTCAAGTGCTAAAAATAACTAAAATAGTTAAAATTTAGTAATAAAATAAAATACCTGGAGCCATGTATCCATAGGAACCAGCAAGGTAGGGTCTTTGAACTTGCTTGGAACTAGGATCATCACCATTTTCTCCTACAGTTCTTGCCAGGCCAAAGTCAGCAAGGTAAGGTTGATAGGCAGGGCCTAGTAACACATTCATGGCTTTGACATCTCCATGCAATATAGAAGGCACACAATCATGGTGCAAATATGCAAGTGCATGAGCCAAGCCTAATATAATGTCATATCTGGTCTCCCATTCTGCTTTTTCCTTTCCTGAACCATGAAGCAATGAGCTCAGGCTCCCATTAGGGAGGTATTCATAAAACAGCAGCTTCAAGCTCTTGTTGGAACCCCAACCAAGAAGCTTGACGATGTTCTTGTGTCTGACTGAACTTAGTGCCTGAATTTCTGAACTGAATGCTCCACCAGACTCTGATGATGACCACATCTTTTTAACTGCTAGTATTTGGCCATTTGGAATTGCTACCTTGTACACAACACCAGAGCTTCCAGTGCCAATCACATTGGATGGTGTCAGATTCCGGACAATGTCATCAATGGAGAATTCAGATTTCTGATACAAAGTCATCTCCCAATTGTCACTTCCCTTGACTCTTTTGTTGGCAATATGAGCACGAACCAAGACATGGATTGTGAGCAGTGCTAGTACTGCACTGGTGATTAAGAGAATGGACATTATAATCTTCATAGCTAATCTTGCATGACCTTTTTGTCACGACCCAGTTAAGCCATGACGGCGCATGGGAACACCTTTCCCAAGCCTTAACACACCAAAATTTCTAGAAAAACGGAGAAGTTTCCTCTGTTTTCGGACATTTCCAAATAAAATTATAACCTGCAATATTTACCAATAATTTCACAACACTTGGGCATCAAGCATTCACAGAATGCGCCCTTCCAGGACATAACAATATATCAGCATAATCCATTTATAATACCAAATTAACTTGCAAACTCTATTAAACATAATTTCATATATAGTTCAGGATAAGACCAAGTTAAGTTTACAAATCATTTCCATAACCAAATCCATATAGCTAAGTCATAATTTAGATCAGAAAATTTATGACATATGGAGCATTTGACAACTATAGGCTGAACAAGATAAGAGTTCCCTCTAAAAAGGGCCTTTACAAAAAGGCTCACCAACTTAGAATTTTCTAAGGTTGTGTCGAAGGAACACCAGAACCAACAAGCTCTTATTCTAAAAAAATGGAATATAATAGGGTGAGTTTTGCAACTTGAGAGATAGGATACAGATTTACTAGATGCAATAATAAATCAATATAAACATAATAATGTATATGTGCTCATAAAAGTATTTTTCTAGCCATAAATCGAGATTTCTTGATAACATAGCTTTTTAAAATCATATAAATCTAAACATAAACGGGAGTTATCCTAAGTAGAACAATAACAAGTCCAGACATGACCCAAGGTCATGTGCGGGTTAGCACCACACGCTGGAGTTGGCCCATAGCCATATACAAGTCCAGACATGACTAAAAGTCATGTGCGGGTTAGCACCACACCAACTGGAATGGCCCGTAGCCATATACAAGTCCGACATAGCTAGCTATGTGCGGGTTAGCACCTCACCTGCTATGAGTTCCTCACGGTGCCCGAGGCTAACGCCACCCGTTAACTAGGTTCTAACTATGGAATTTCCCAACATAATTCAAAATCATGCACATTCCACTTCTAGAATTTTTTTACAATATAAATAAACTCAAACTTAATAGTTAACATAAGATGTTCTAATATTCAATATTCACTATAATTTGACTAAAAATATTTAAATAAGCATATTGACCAAATTATGGCCTACAATGACAATTTCCATTTCAAACATAAAGCGTCATTTTCGATAAATAAATTATTTTCTCCTATATCTACATACTTTCAACTCTCCAAATAATTTTATATTTATAATCAAAATTTATTACGCATAAAGTAAGCTCCAGATACACTATCTACTCACAACTAGTGGTTCAAAAACGAAGATCAACTCCACAATTGCCACCAATTCAAGTGTTGATGCCCGATTGCTCTATCGCTCTAGGAACAAGACAATATTAATATTTGTGAGCTAACAATATCACTAATTTACATAAATTATCCCCAATTCAATAAAAGCCCCAAATTATAGGGTTCAAGAAATACTAAAATTAATTCTAAACTTAGAAGCTCTAACAATTTAAATAGAGTAGTTTAGAAGCTAATTTACCATTTGGAGAGTAGAATTGATGAAGAAAATTACTCCAAAAACTCCTAAAATCTTCAACTCTCTAATGGAAGTTAGAGAGGGTAAGTGGGTAGAGGAGATGAGATAGAGAGTGTGGTTAAGGGATGAGGAGGAAGAGGAGGTGATGATGATGATGGAGGTGGTGGTGTTATTATTATTATTATTATTTTTTTTTTGTGAAAGTAAGAAGAAGAGGAGATGAGGGAACGAGGAAGAAAGGAAGAAAGAAAGAGGGAAGGGGTTATGTGAGTTTACGGGAAGAAGAGGAGAAGAGAGAATATGAAGATAGAGAGACCTATAGTGGTCTATACCACTTAAGGTGCACTGGTCCTCACTTAAATTTTTTTTTTTTTTACGGTCATTACATTCTTCCCCCTTAAGAAATTCGGTCCCGAATTTCCAATAACTGAGAGATGAGCTACATACCTCAAGAATCAAATAGATGCAATCTCTGGCTTGCATAGCCTCTTCCGCCTCCCAAGTTGCTTCTTGATTAGAATGGTTTTTCCAAATCACCTTCACTGACACCACCTCCTTTGATCGAAGCTTTTTCACCTGCGGTCAACAATGGCCACCTCCTCCTCATAGGATAATTTCTCATCAAGTTGGATCACTTGAGGAGAGATTACGTGAGATGGATCAGGAATATATTTTCGAAGCATAGAGACATGAAACACTGGATGAACCATGGATAGTTCAGGAGGTAATGCTAGATGATATGCTACTACACCAACCCTATCCAGAATTTCAAAAGGACCAATGTAACGAGGGTTGAGCTTTCCTCGCTTTCCAAATCTTATAACTCCTTTCATAGGGGAAACCCGAAGAAAGATGTTCTCTCCCAGAGAACTCTAAATTGCGTCTTCTATGATTCATAGGATTTCTGCCTACTCTCAGGTCAAGAGTCTCTATAAACGAACCTTATCAAGAGACTCTTGTACAAGGTCAGGACCTAACATCTTAGTTTCGCCAACTTCAAACCAACCTATAGGAGATCTACAACGTCTCCCATACAAAGCTTCAAAAGGTGCCATCTGAATGCTGGTTTGGTAGCTATTGTTATATGAAAACTCCATAAGAGATAAGTAACTACTCCAATTTCCTCCAAAGTCCAAAACACACGACCTAAGCATATCCTCCAAAATCTGAATGGTTCTTTCAGATTGCCCATTTTGAGGATGGAAAGCTGTGCTGAGATCAAGTCTAGTCCCAAGGGCTTCTTGAAAAGCTCTCCAAAATCGAGCCGTAAACTGAGCTCCTCGATTCAGATATGATGGAAATCGGAATCCCATGAAGTCTAACAATCTCATCAATATACAACTGAGCATATTGATAAGCTCGATAGGTGGTCTTTACAGGAGAAAATGAGCCGACTTAGTCATACGATCTACTATGACCCATACAGAGTCAAACCCTTTCATAGTGCGGGTAGTCCTGTCACAAAGTCCATAGTGATCCGTTCCCACTTCCATTCAGGGATTTCTATTGTTGAAGCAATCTGCGGTCTCTGATGTTCCGCCTTAACTTGACACACCAAACAACGAGATACAAAGTCACCAACATCCCTTTTCATGCCTTCCCACCAATACAATTGCCTTAAATCTTGATACATCTTAGTTGAGCCAGGATGTATAGAGTCCAGAATTGTGAGACTCTTCCATGATGGTCTTTCTAAGATTTCCAACATCGGGTATGCATAAGCGGTTACCAAATCGAAGCACTCCCTCTTGGTCTATTATAAATTCAGAAGTTATCCCACTTTTAACATCATCCCGCAACTTAAACAATCTAGGATCTTCAACTTGAAGCGCCTTAATTTGCTCAACGAGGGATGACTGGGCTCTTACATGAGCCAAGAGTATTCCAGACTCTCCCAAGTTGAACTGAACACCACTAGCCTCAAGCTTATGAACTTCCTCCACTAACAGTCTCCTTCAGGAGCAATATGAGCCAAACTACCCATAGACTTCCTACTCAAAGCATCTCTACAACATTAGCCTTTCCTGATGGTACAAGATAGTGCAATCATAATCCTTTAGCAACTCCATCCACCTTCGTTGTCTTAGATTCAAGTCTCGCGTTGGAATATGTACTTCAAACTTTTATGGTCAGTGTAAATCTCACATGTCTCACCATAAAGATAATGCCTCCAAATTTTCAAAGCAAAAATTACTGCTGCCATCTCTAGATCATGAGTAGGATAGTTTTGTTCATGCTTCTTCAACTGTGAAGCATAAGCAATAACTCGACCATGTTGCATCAAAACACAACCAAGTCCTATCGAGAAGCATCGCAGTATATGAAAAACCTCCAGATCCAAAGGTAAAACAAGCACAGGTGCTGAGGTTAAGCAATCTTTGAGCATTTGAAAGCTTTCCTCACATGCATCTGACCATTGAAATTTCACATTCTTTTGAGTCAGCTTAGTCAATGGGCAGAAATTCTTGAGAAATCCTTTACAAACCGACGGTAATAGCCTGTAATCCTAGAAACTTGAATCTCAGGAACTGTCATAGGTCGTGGCCATTGCTGAATAGCTTCAATCTTTTGGATCCACCATAATCCCATCCTTGGATACAATGTGACCAAGAAAAGCCACCTGATCAAGCCAGAATTCACATTTGGAGAACTTGGCATAAAGCTTATGATCCCTCAAAGTTTGCAATACAACCCTTAAATGGTATTCATGCTCTTCCATACTCTTGGAATATACCAAGATATCATCAATAAAGACGATCACAAAATGATCTAGAAATGGTTTAAATACACGATTCATCAAATCCATAAAAGCGCTTGGCATTCGTTAAGCCAAAAGACATCACCAAGAATTCATAATGCCCATAACGGGTACGGAAGGCGGTCTTAGGAATATCTTCGTCTTTGATTTTCAATTGATGATACCCAGAACGGAGATCAATTTTAGAGAAATAGGAAGCTCCTTGAAGCTGATCGAATAAGTCATCAATTCTTGGTAGCGGTACTTATTACTCACATGAGTTTATTAAGTTGTCGGAGTCCACACATAGTCGCATTGAACCATCTTTCTTCCTCACAAAGAGCACTGGGCTCCCCATGGAGATGTGCTCGGACGAATGAAACCTTTCTCTAGCATATCTTGCAACTGAGCTTTTAACTCCCGTAATTCGGTAGGAGCCAAGCGGTAAGGAGGAATGGATACGGGTTGAGATCCTGGGGCCAAGTCTATGCTAAACTCTACCTCTCTATCAGGAGGCAATCCTGGTAGATCATGGAAACACATCTGGAACTCTCTAACCACGGGAACTTGGTCAATGTCAGGCACTTTGGCCTCAACATCTCTGACTCCTCCAGAAAGGATTGATTACCTTTATTCATCAAGTGCAAAGCACTCATGGATGAGATTAGACTAGCTGGGGAGAAGATAACATCCCCTTTAAATACGAAGACGGACCATCTGGAATGTTAAATCTCACTTCTTTAGAATAGCAATCGACATTGGCATGACAAGGAGCTAACCAATCCATGCCTAGGATAACATCAAAATCAACCATCTCAATAAGTACCAAATCAGCTAAAGTGTCCACACCCTTCACAACACAACAGATTGGAATACTGAACCAGCAGATTTTCCTATTGGAGTACTAACCAAAAATGGGTTTTCCAATAACCCGGTTTCTTGCCAAAGCGAGATGCAAAATATGAAGATACATATGAATGTGTAGAACCTGGATCAACCAATACATATGCATCAAAAGAGCAAACTTTAAGTGTACCTGTAACCACTTCATTGGATGCCTTAGCATCCTCCGTGTCATAGCAAACACTTGTGGTTGACCTCTGCCCCCCTTGGCCTGACCCTCTGCCACTTGTGCCTCTACCACCTATAGCTCTACCACTAGAACCAAAGGAATTCCTAGGGAAAGAGCTGAATGAGATGATGTTGGTACAACTTATAGTTTGAATTCAGAGGGGACCTTATTGGTAAGCGTGGGCAGTCCTCAAAAGTGACCTGTTTGTCCACAACCATAACATGCCCCTCGTTCTCATGACAAATTCCAAAGTGATGCTTCCCACATGTTCTGCATAATGGCCTTATTAGGCCTGATTGCCCAGAACCTTGTATGCTCCCTGAGATTGGCTAACAGAATAAGATCTAGAACCAGATACACCCATCGGAGTAGGCCCATAGGAGGTGGCCCTACCCGATTGCTCTTGATGTTGCCTTGGGCGGTATAACCTCCTCCTGAGCTAGAACCTCCAGAGAAAACTCCTTTCATCTTAGGTTTCTTGGCTATCTCCGCGAGGCTTTCCTTTCCTCCAATCCAGATTCAATTCTATAAGCAGCATCCACAATTTCAGCATAGGACATTCTATCGACATTTGATGAAAGAGCTGTGAATAAAGGTTGTATCAATCCTCGGACAAATCTTCGAACTCTCTTGGTCTCAGTGGACACTAAATTGGGGCGTATCTAGAGAGGGAAAAGTGAGCTTCATACTCAGTTCCTGACATACGATATTTGCTTCAGCTTTTCAAACTCTGCTAAGTCCTCCCTTTTGCTTTCAGGAAGAAATCTCATCATGAACACATCCTTGAATTCATTCCAACCCATAGGTAGCAATCTAGCTGTCTCCCTACCTTCCCGCAATGTTTCATACCACTTCAGCTATACCATTTAAATTGTAAGATGCTAACTCCACTGCTCTATCGTCTGGGCATCTAAGGGCTCGAAGGGCTTTGTTAGTGCGGTCTAGGAACATTTGAGGATCTTCATCAACAAATTTCCTGAAAATGTAGGTGGATTCAACTTGAGGAATGATTCAATAGACACATCTGCCCACCTTGGGTTTGACGTTCCTTATAGGAGGTTCTTCCTCATCATGTGTTTGGGCTTCATCCCTTGCCTGTTGGGTTAATGTTGCCACCAAATTATCAATGGCTTGCTGCATGCCTAACATCGAGCATCAAGATCAACTGGTTGCCCTTGTAGTCCTGCATCACCTTGTTCAGGTTAAGGTTAGGTTAAGGTTCTGTCTGGCCGTCCTTCTACGACCTCCACCCCAACCAGGACCTCTAAGGCCACCACCCCTGCCTTGACCTCTACGGCCTCCACCCTGACTTTGACCTCTACGGCCTCCACCCGATTTTGACCTCTACGGCCTCCACCCCATTTTGTCCCTTCTTCTAAGTGGAGGAGCGGAGCCTGGTCAGATTCTGCATCAGAGGCGTTATAATCTCCTAAGCTTATATTGCGCTGAAGCTTTTTAGGAGGCATCGTACCTAATAGATTGAACATAAAATCGGAAAACAGGTAAAAATCCTTGAAATAAGAATAACATAAGATCAAACGACTTAAAAATAGACTTAAGAAGACATTCCTATTAGGCCTTTGATAGGGTCGCGCTTTGTGAAAATGGGGCAACCATTTACACAATCGTGACTCTACTAAAGGACATTTGCTCCATATCACACAGGAAACCTAAAGCTCTATACCAACTTTGTCACGACCCAATTTAAGCCATGACGGGCGCATGGGAACACCTTTCCCAGGAGCCTTAACACACCAAAATTTCTAGAAAACCAGAAGTTTCCTCTTTTTTGAACATTTCCCAAATAAAATTATAACCCAATATTTACCAATAATTTCACAACACTTGGGCATCAAGCATTCAGAATGCCTTCAGGACATAACAATATATCAGGCATAATCCATTTATAATACCAAATTAACTTGCAAACTCTATTAAACATAATTTCATATATAGTTCAGTATAAGACCAAGTTAAGTTTACAAATCATTTCCATAACCAAATCCATATAGCTAAGTCATAATTTAGATCGAGAACCTGCATGACATATGGAGCATTTGACAACTATAGGCTGAACAAGATAAGAGTTCCCCTAAAAAGGTTTAAAAAGGCACCAACTTAAATTTTCTAAGGTTGTGTCGAAGGAACACCAGAACCAACAAGCTCTTGTTCTAAAAAAATGGAATATAATAGGGTGAGTTTTGCTAAAAAGATAGATATCAAGATTTACTAGATGCAATATAAATCAATATAAACATAATAATGTATATGTGCTCATAAAAGTATTTTTCTAGCCATAAATCGAGATTTCTTGATAACATAGCTTTTAAAATCATATAAATCTAAACATAAACTGAGTTGCCTAAGAACAATAACAAGTCAGACATGACCAAGAGTCATGTGCGGGCCACACACCACACTGGAGTTGCAGATACATATACAAGTCCAGACATGACTAAAAGTCATGTGCGGTGACCACACCGCACTGGGAGATGAGCCATATACAAGTCCAGCATAGCTAGCCTGTGCGGGTTAGCACCTCCCCTTTCCCACCTGGAGTTCAGGCTAACGCGCACCGCGTTAACTAGGTTCTAACTATGAATTTCCCCAACATAATTCAAAATCATGCACATTCCACTTCTAGAATTTTTTTACAATATAAATAAACTCAAACTTAATAGTTAACATAAGATGTTCTAATATTCAATATTCACTATAATTTGACTAAAAATATTTAAATAAGCATATTGACCAAATTATGGCCTACAATGACAATTTCCATTTCAAACATAAAGCGTCATTTTCGATAAATAAATTATTTTCTCCTATATCTACATACTTTCAACTCTCCAAATAATTTTATATTTATAATCAAAATTTATTACGCATAAAGTAGCTAAATACACTATCTACTACAATGTGGTTCAAAGAAGATCAACTCCACAATGCCACCAATTCAAGTGTTGACCCGATCCTCTATCGCTTAACAAGACAATATTAATATTTGTCTAACAATATCACTAATTTACATAAATTATCCCCAATTCAATAAAAGCCCCAAATTATAGGGTTCAAGAAATACTAAAATTAATTCTAAACTTAGAAGCTCTAACAATTTAAATAGAGTAGTTAGAAGCTAATTTACCATTTGGAGAGTAGAATTGATGAAGAAAATTACTCCAAAACTCCTAAAATCTTCAACTCTCTAATGGAAGTTAGAGAGGGAAGTGGGTAGAGGAGATGAGATAGAGAGTGTGGTTAAGGGGATGAGGAGGAAGAGGAGGTGATGATGATGATGGAGGTGGTGGTGTTATTATTATTATTATTTTTTTTTTTTGTGAAAGTAAGAAGAAGAGGAGATGAGGGAACAGAGGAAGAAAGGAAGAAAGAAAGAGGGGAAGGGGTTATGTGAGTTTACGGGGAAGAAGAGGAGAAGAGAGAATATGAAGATAGAGAGAGACCTATAGTGGTCTATACCACTTAAGGTGCAGTGGTCCTCACTTAAATTTTTTTTTTTTACGGTCATTACACTTTTGGTCCCATTCTGTGAGCTGGAGTAGCAGCACCACCAGCAATGTAGAGACCATCATTTGCAGTGAGGTCACTGAGAGGGAGCTTCCTGAAGAATGGGGTGTCAGGCAATTCTCCAGAGAAGTGATTGAAGGAAACATTCAAGGTAACAAGGTTCTGAAGGCCTTCAAGAGCATCTAAGTTGCCTGAGAGCTTGTTGTGGGAGAGATCAAGCACTGCTAGCTTGCTAAGACGAGAGAACTGGTGTGGAATTTCACCATAAAACTGGTTATGACTAAGGTTGAGAGAAATTTCTAGTGAAGGAATTTCACCAACTTCCTTGGGAATTTCTCCAGAGAAACTATTGCTTCCCAAGTCCAGAAGTTGCAGCTTGGAGCAAGATAGGATCTCTGATGGGATTCTTCCACTGACCTGATTCTTTCCCAAGTTGAGTTTGGTTAATTCAGTTAGTGAACCAATGGAATGATCGAGTTCACCTGTTAGCCTGTTGTCTGAGAAGTCAATGAACTGCAGGCTTTTGGGAAGAGCATTTGGAAATGAACCAGTGAGACTATTGGAATGAAGGTCCACAAACTCAAGGTTTTGGCATCTGTGTAGTGTTGGAGGAATCTCCCCTACAAGATGATTGCTTCCCATATCTAGAAAGTTCAAATTCTTCAAGTTGGTAATCTCAGATGGAATGGTCCCTGAAAGTCTATTGTGATTCAACCTCAACCTGTAGAGACTTGTGCAGTTACCTATATCAGGTGGAATATAGCCTGACAAATCATTGGAAAGAAGAAGCAGTTTGGTGAGATTCCTCAACCCAAATAGTTCTTTGGGTATTGAACCAATTAAACTGTTGTAAGAAAGATCAAGTTCCTGAAGATCTTGGCAATTTGAAAGACTATCTGGGATTTTCCCAGTTAGCTTGTTCTGCCATGCAAAGAACAGGGTCAAGCTTCTCAAGTTGCCAATAGCAGCCGGAATCTCTCCAGAAATAGCATTGTTGTCAACTTCCAATTGAGTCAGAGAAGTGCAGTTTGAAATCTCAGGAGGTATAGTACCTGAGAGCTGGTTAACACTCAGTTGGAGCCCTTGGAGATTTGAAAGCTTTCCAATGCCCACTGGTATGCTACCTGTGAGAAGATTTTCTGATAAGTCTATGACTATGAGCTCTTTGCAGCTTTCAAGGCCTTCTGGGATTGTTCCAACTATTTTGTTCTGCCATAAAAGCAGATTCTGAAGCTTGCTAAGCTTTCCAATTTGAGTTGGTATTGAACCAGAAATAGAGTTCTGGTACAAGTACAAGTTCTCCAACTCACTGCAGTTTCCAATCTCTACTGGGATTGAGCCCGACAATAGAGTTGTGTAAATGGCTAGTGTCTGAAGTCTTTTCAGCATCCCTATTGATGAAGGAAGGCTCCCAGAAATGCTGGTTACTGCAAGGCCTAACATGACCAAGTTGGTGCAGTTTCCAATCTCCCATGGTAGCTCACCCTTGAGGTCAGTGTTCCCTCCAGCCCTGAACACTTGGAGCTTGGTTAAGGAGCCAATACTCTTTGGAACTTCACCACTCAGTTTGTTGTCATAGAGTGTCAAGTTCACAAGGCTTGATAAGTTTCCTATGTTGGATGGAATACTGCCTTCAAGGAAGTTTGTGTGGAGAGCAAGAGTCTGCACTTTGCTTAGCATACAAATTTCTTCTGGTATTTCACCAAGAGAGAATTGTCACTAAGATCAATAGAAACAAGCTCTTGACACTCTCCAATTTCTCTTGGAATCATGCCTGTTATGTTGGTTGATGAGAGGACAAGAACCTTTAAGGACTTGAGTGATTGAAAATTTGAAGGTAGTGAACCTTGCAAGTTCACTGATTTCAGGTTTACCTCCACCACATCACCTTGCAAGTTGCAGTGCACTCCAAACCAGTTGCATGGACTTTGGTTTAAAGGGTTCCAAGATGCTAATGCATCTGCAGTGCCATTTAAACTGTTTTTCCATGCTACAAGGGCTTGGCCTTGTTCATTGAGGGAGTAACAACATGAAAAGAAAAGAGAGTTTATTGATAGAAGCAAGGTGAGGGAGAAGATTTTGGGAGTAAGTGACAGATTCCTTACGATTCTAGACATTGCTAAGAGAAGAGAGAAGAGAGAACTAGTGATGTGTTTCGGGATTGCTGAGGGGGGAACCCCATAATTTGTTTATAAAGGAAGAGCAGAAGCAAAGGATTCAGGAGTCAGCTTTTTTTCTTTCTTTTACTACAGTAACAGGTTTTTTTTTTTTATTGACAAAGACATGGTCATAACCATGACTTGATGGATTTTATGAGTAATTATATTTCAACACCCATATAGGGTGTCCATATCAATGTGACTATGTGGATGTGAGAGGAGTGATGAGAAAAAATAAGTTGAGAAAAAAAGTAAATGGTGAGGCTACCATGTATTTTGTGAGTAGGGTGTTTGGATATGAGAATGTTGAGTATTGAAATAGGAAAATTGTGAATTTTATACATATAAACTTTTTTTAGTATTGGTTTTTCATGTTTAGCCTGTCATGTAAGATTTAATTTTAATACGTTATTATCATTAAAAAAAAATTATTCAATTATTCAATCATGTAGTATTACATCATTAAAAGTACATAATTCTTATAATAATTATCTTGATTTTATGCATAGTGATATTTAATAGATTAATAGTATAAAATATTTTACATTAAAGGTATATTAAACTTTATATCCATCAAGTAGTGGGTTGAAATTTTATGGAATTTGCAGTCTGAGTGTAATCCAATATGTTAGTCCCTGTTGGTTAGTGTTTCACTAATAGCGAACTGTCAGATGAAAATGGTGGAACATGAAAATCATGTTAAGATTTTCCAGTTTTTGCTCCCCACGTGGACACTTGTACATTATCCTGTTTCCTTCTTTTATTTAGTAATAATTACTTTTCATCTTCTTCATATATACATAGCTGCTAAGGTTGGCATGAAACCAACCGGGCATAGCTAAGTATAACTAGGACCAATTAAATATAGAGTGGAAAATGGCTTTAGCACTTTTTTTTAAACGGGTCATTGAAATGATTATCGCAAGGATAGTGATAGGTTGATAATATAATCAAATGGAATAGACAATATGATGGTTGAATGTAATTAGCTGTGGATCCGGTTAATCAAGAAGATAATTTGTATCTTTAATCAGCTAGGCCCATTTTGTGGTCCATCATCTCTTTTCTGTGGTTGTAGTTGATAGAGCCACCGATGTGGTGGTTGCTTCTTGCTAGTTGCCACCCTTAGAGTTTCTGTATACAGTGCCTAGCTTACTTATTTGGATCAGATTCTCAGGACTGCAAAGAGGGGTTGTTCTCACTGTCAAAATCTAAAATCTTTGGCATCCACTCCCACCCACATTTCGTATCAAATTCACTCAAATGAATGAGAATTGGTGTTTAGTAAATAATAATCTGTCTCTCTTTTTTTATTTGTCATGATATCTCTGATATCACAAGTAAGAAACTAATCTCTTATTATATAGATAGATGTTCAAGTAAAAATTTCTCCCAATAATAATATTTTTTCTATATACATTGATTAATATTGTTATGGCTTTTTTCGTATAATTTTAAAAAAATAATGATAATAATTAGGACTCATTTTGGATTTGTAAATTTACATATATAGATGAAAGAGTGCATAAGGAATATGATGGAGAAGTGAAGTGCACATGGAGATGATGAGGAGTATGTGGGAAAAAAAAGGATTTTATTATCTACTGGATCTGGTCATATAGTTTGGACTTGGTGGTGTTTGTTTTAAAGAATTAAAGGAAAACGATGATAGTGTGCCTAACTTGAGTGGAAGGGACAATAATATCGCATTAGCAACAACTATTAAATTGGAATTATCTACTAACCAAAACTAAATAAATTGCAGAAAGCAAAATTAATCTGTTTCAATATTAAATAGGTGCTCAGCATCTTTGAATCAAAGTTGTCATCATGATCAAGGGTTAGAACTAGAAAATAATAAGATTAACAAAATATTACGTTCGTAATTGTATCACAAATTTTATTCATTTAATTTAAAGGCCAAGAGAGTCCATATGTATTCCCTGTCCTTAGAGATGCCTTCCGCAAGTAAAAAGGATATATAACTTTGCGATCTATGGTTAGGTTAGATTTCAAAAGCAATTGGAAGGGTAAATGCTATTTTCTGCTTTTTGAGTGAAGCATACATAAATAACTTGTAATAAGAATTTGTAAATTGTAAAGATATATTTTTTTTTATGTAAACACTTCTATCTAAAGTAAAAGGAATTATAAATTCAATACAAATGAAGAAGTTAGGAAGATTGAGACCTTCCCCACATGTATATCCTTTGTAACTTAAGAGGTTGTTTAGGTTGATTGATGGAACATGGACAGGAATGTAATAACCAATTACTGATAAATGGAATTAAGTGATACCTAATTAAGAGAAAAAGAATCAAGGCCTGCCTAATGCAAAAGAAACCCAAAAGAAAATTATGCTGTATTAATTGTCTTAGTCACCATGCATTGTAATTTTCGTAAGGCCTTAAAAGAAAATCATGTTGTAATTTTTGTATGGCCTTAAAAGAAAATTATGTTGTAATTTTTGTGTGAAGAATTATGTATAAATAAGTGAAAATTTTAGTTGTCTTTGTTCACAAATCTTTCTGTAAGAATAATACAGATGAATAGTAAAAAAAACAAAAAACCACACACACAAACTATTTACAAATGACTTTGCCAATTTATATACACTTCAACGTTTTTTAATTATTTATGCCAAAAATCCATCATAAATCAAATCACATCATACCATATATTTTCGTATTATATTAGATAGCAAGTCTGGGGAGAAAATATGTTTACAAAATTTCTCATGTTGGCATTGCTTGGTAGCCACTCCCCACTCATATATATCAACCTTCCAAGGGTGCACATATTTAGGGCACCAATTTCTCCACCTGCCATATCAATGAAATCTTGAAGATGATCACTCCTGATTTGATTGAAGATACTTACCCTTTATCTAACTTGATATTTTCTTGACTCTGTTATGTGTATTATGAATCTTGCATGATCTCAGAATCTTTGCCAATTGTCCCGTCTGCCATCTGCTTCATTTTGCAGACAGATTGAAAGTTTCAGCTACACCCACTGTATATGCATCTTGAATGTAGTCATGATCAAAATTGTACACATAGTACAAGTTTTATTGTAATGTGCAAAAGAGGACTTTTGATTCATTAGATTCAATGAATTGGACCATGTTACGTTCAATCTAATGGTTTAGTAACAGCTACAGCGGCTATTCTTAATTGGGCATAATGTTATTTTTAATTAACTACTTTAGCTAAGGTAACAGATTATGGTGCATGATAACATATGATTAATGTAGAAAAGCAGGAAATTATATATATTTCATGGTAAAGGTAAGATTTATGAGCCAAAAGATGCTGAACAAATTAAGGGACCCAATAACATTAAAAAGAAGGGACAATAAAGATGCTTGCTATGTGTGGATGGGAATTAATTATTGCATTAGTCTGAAATGATCCACACTCAAACCCCACCATTTTAATTTATTGTTAGGTTTTTAATTTCTTTGTGAAAAAGGCAACTCATAAAGGCTTCCCCCCTTGGGACATGTTATGAACACATCAAGTTTACACCATGATGTCATTCTTCACCCGGCGTACATGTAGCAATGAAAAACAAGAAGGTCCTTTTGGATCATACCGAGGCAGCAAAACGAGTTCAGTGAATCATAAAGGAAGATTAGACAAGAACAAAGAGAAGAAGAAAAGATGTGGTGATGATTCCCATCCACTCTATGTTTCTTCACCTCTAACCAGATACATATCTTAAATAAAGTAACCATAGATATAATTAATTAACCCTCTTGAAATCTAGTCGTTCAAGACTTCTCGCGTTCCCATTTACGAAGATAGTTCTTTTGATTCCTTTAATTTGCTCTTAATTAACAATTTTTTGCCTTCTTTTTAACTTTTCGTTTATGTATGGGTTGTTAAATTCAACTATTCAAGAATTCTTTCTTTTTTGAAAAAGACAAATACTTTCCGAAAACGATATTTGTACGTACCTGTGGGTCTCCCTTTTTTCGGACATCTTGAGAATCAATAGGTAAATTATTGAGAATTTTAGTTACATTTCTAACAGATATAATTAATGAATATAGTAAGATAATGTTCTTACCTAGAAATTCAATAAGTAAGGTAAGTAATGTCCATGTAAGCGAGAATGAGATCCTACAAAGACACCTAACGCTAAAGTTAATGAATAAATGAGATATAGAGTGGTAAAAGAATAACATATAATAAACTTATGAAACCTAAAGCATTTAGCCCTTATATAGTGTGAGGTGATTTTTGATAAGTTAGGAGATAAGTCTACCTTGAATGAGAAAAATATTCCTTGGATTTAGTAGATATTAGATATATTTCGTATTTGCAGGAGATATAACATAATATATGAGATATAATGTAATAATGACAAGATATAATGCGATATAGAGATCTTATATGAGATTTAAGAGATTTTTAACTAAATCATGGATAAATCCACAAGGGATACTATACCATGTGGACAAGTCATGGAAACTCTTGAGAGAGTTCTCTAAAATTGGGCAAGGTCTGGCCATATTTTTAGTCAAGTACATATAATTAATCATGTATGAAAAAATATATATTTGATTAAATTAATTAATCACTTACATTATGGAAATCAATAATTATTAACAAATAATTATCCACATTTTTATAGACAAATTCATTACTTAAATAACTGAAATTTTCCTTTATTTATACATGATTTTACATATATTAAAAATGAGTTTAGTTATTATATACTAAATAGATTTTCACTGTCAATTAATAGAATTTCAACAAAATAATAAACTATTATAGATACATGATTATAATATTAGATAATTATTTTTTATAATTCATCACTTTGATAAAATTTTATTGATTAATTAATAGTATAAAATCATGTGCATAGAAATTAAATTCTTAAAAAAAAAAAAGTGTCCAACATCATAGTAGTACTCGTCTATATATGTTACCTTCCTTACAAGTATTCGAACTTTCACTATTTAGCAATAGCTTAAGAATCACAACATGATGGTTGGTGACAAACATAAACGAGGATTATGATTTGGATATAAAACGCATTTTTTTGGATCTAAATCACATTCCGGGTGTTGTTAGCTGTTTATCTCCTACCACATGAATGCTGCAACTATAAAGATCAATACCGACACATGATCAATAGCTAGCCACAAGCTAGTCACTATCAATTGAAGGTTTAATAGTATACGGGTGCCAAGCACATGGCAAGAAACAACATTGCTGGATTTTCTGTGGCACCACTCACTAATTAAAAATAATTATGCATGCATGTAATGCATTAATAATGCCTGCGTGATGCTGAGGCTGTCATAAATAACGGAGAACCTAAACTAAGTACTGAAGCTGTTTATTATTTATCAACAATTCAATATTATTGTGGTATATATTCCATTCCTTCAAGATTATTTTAACCCCTAAGTTCCCCATTTCTGTTTGTATATATTATAAGTGAGTGTAGAATCTCTGTCGTCGTTACAAGAAATTAAAACCCATAATTCTATATATCAGAACGTGATCAGAGGAAAATTCAGATTTGACTAACATAATAGAGTGGTCACAAACAAAAAAATGTGAGTGACCACTGACCAAACGTTAGTAGAGTAGGGTCATTTATTGATCTTGTCATTGAACACATGTGTACCTCCGATCCACACGGTTCGATTACAATAATTAGTCCCATATTCAATTTTCTTCTTGGCAACATTTTAATTTATCACTGAGCCGCAACTTCTAGTGGTCTTGGAAGATATGGTTCACCTAATGCGTACGAAATAAGCTATGCGTATAAAGTGAAGAGTTTTATTGTATGAGCCCATATTTTAAAATATTAAAGAGAGAACACACTTCAAAGATAATATGAAATTGAATGGTGTGACATTGTAGTCCCCATTAGTTGACTGTTTAATAGTGGATGTTGGGGGGGATAAATATAGTGACATTTTTAAATTGAGTGACTAATTAATTGTACTCTCATGACCAAAATCTTTAAAAGATTAATGTGGTGAGTGTTAATTTGATGTTATTATTATTATTTTTTTTGTAAAAAGTATATTTCCCTAAAATGATGAATAGAGTAATTCTATTTCACATACTTAGTGATTGCATGACTGACTCTTTAGTCTTTATCAAATTAATTAGCGATCTACGCACCTAATTATGACCTTTTTTTTTTATTTTGATAGTATAGCCTTGTAGTAATTATACAAGAAAATATGACAGTTTAATCCCCCATGCCCATAATTACAGAAATATGAGAGGAAAATAGAGTGTGGGGGAAAGATAGAGAGATATTTTACACTTGAAAGATCATAATTATGATTTGCATTGTAAAGATGGACCCTAGCTAGACTTGGGGTCCAATCCACCATCTGAACTTTTGTCCTTTATGCATGGCACACGTGCAATAGAGTCAGCAAGTGGTGAATTCGATGTACATCAATTGGACTTTTGAGTCCCCAATAATAATACATAGATTGATGGAACCAACCCAAGATTTGTTATATAATGACATAGTGAAATCGCATCAATATGCATGCAGTCATATACACATATATAGGGTCCATACCCATCTAAAATCATGTAAGAAGAACCAGTCAAGTTATACACCAAATTCACACGTATGGGTGAGGCTTGATCCTGATCAACATGACAAATCCTAGCTAGTCTATTAGAAACAATTGAAATCTTTGTTTCTTTCTAATTATTTGGCTAGGTCCTCCAATATGTGATCGCTTCTCATAATCATAGATCTAGATAAGACCACCTAGGTCGACATCTTATTTTAAACAACAAGCCAAAATCAATTGTATGATAATTCTGCGGATGAAGACATCATTAAAATCAAATGGTTAGTATGCAAAGCAAGCATTAATGAAGCTTTGCCATTTTCTTTATAATAGAGATATACCACCTACCTCATGAGCAAACTCAGTGAGAACTGAGAAGGGTTTAGAGCATTTGCCACACCCTTTCAATGAGTACACGCTTTACGTGATAGATATTCATTAATGTAGCTTTTGTTTTTCTCCATAACTTGGCTTTCCTTTGGTCAAAGCTCCACTCAATTTTGCCTTTGGTTTCCCTACATGAAGAAGATGTCCTGTGCGTCTCAATAATTCCATTATTAAAAAAAGATGATGCCATATACAGTTGTTCACACATAATCTTCATATTATAAGGTCAAATCACTGTCTGATCCCATCATTGCAGTCCAAGTATATGATTAACTTCAGGGTTTCTTTTCCTAAATCACTTTTCAATGCTATAAATTATTGAGTAGTGTTATTTTTTTATATTTTATGAATATAATTCAATACACTTTCATCTATCATTGAATAAAATGTGGTCAAAAACTATTTGGAGTTAACATCAAATAGTAGATAGAAGTATGTCGCGGTGTTCATAAATGATGAGTACAAATAATATTCTCTAAATTATTAGAGGTAATGGGTGTAAAGCGATAGTATATTAAAAAAAATATTCTTTATTTTACCCAAACTACACTACCTTGAAGGCTTGAGCTTTGCCCAGTCAACTTCACGGGTTATCAATAGTATGCCAAGGCTTTTTGCTTCTTTTGTACTTCGAAAATGAATAAAGCACACCGGTTTTGGGGCTTGAGGAGGTTAGTCGCTTTTTTTAATTCATTTTTATTTGACTTTTTTTAACTTTTATCGTAAAAAAAAAATCATAATGTCACTATCTTTGTATGTTACGTGCCAAACTCATCAATAGTAATCTTAGTTCCACGTTACAGTAAAAATTAGTCACACATCTAAAAAGTGAGCGTCAACTTGTTATTATTCTACTTACTAAAGATAGAACTCTTCAAGATAACTCCCTAAACAATTAAGTGTAAATAACTCTTTAATAGTTTCATTTACTGATTGGTTATACCTCATCATTATGAATTTTGCATCATGTGATAAAGAAGAGAACTTAAGTAAATCCCTTAAGCAAGTTTGCTCGAATGTATTTGGTCCCATGTCAAAAGTTTCAAACCGGTAAAGTTTATGTCATTTTATAGCAATCAATTCAACCATAAGTCATAATTCCAATCGGGTGATGGCAAATTGTTTCGACCGGTAGATATGATGAAAAGATTTCATACAAATCATTCTACTTTAACTGCTTAAGTATTAACCAAACAATGAGCATCAGAATCTAAAGGGCAAAATTACGTTGTCTAGAAGGTTTAACTCGAGCAGTAACATTACGGGGAACACAATAATAGATAAGATTAGCATTAGCATAAGAAGACGTTTGCTATGGTCCACTTTTAGTCATATACCTTCATCTTGGGCCTCTTGTTGAGAAGGTAGTTCTGTCCTCTTTTTTGAACATTATTACAAAGTCTTCGATCTCTTTCCTCACCAAGATAGCTACAAGTCATTTTTAAGATGGGAGTTTGGTTCAAAGAAAGAAGGGAAAAAAAAAAAAAAGGAGAATAATGGCAGTTAGGTCCACGGAATAGATGTGGCATCCAGTTACAGTTGGCGTGGAAACAAAATTAAAAACATCGCTTATTTGCTGAAGGATTCCTTGCTGATTCGAAAAACACAGAAAATGGCATAGTATTATTATTTATTAAACATTTAGCTGAACAGTATTGCTTACAGGTGATCATGTGACAGTTAGTAAACCAAAAGTGATAAATGTGCAATGAAAAAACAAAGAAATAAACGGCTATATAGTAAATTCCCATTCAAGAAAAGCTATTTTGTATTTCACTATGGAGAAGGGAGGGAACATGAAGAATGCAACATACTTCCGTATAGCTCATCAATCAGACAACGTCAATTTGTAATTTCAGACACTTGTGGCTAAGAGGTAAATCGATTTTTCATTCAATGGTCGCAACAAAACATTGAAATCTTGTGTCAACTAGTGTTGGATTATGCTTCAACTCAGCAATATTCTTGTGTCAGTTCAGAGCTTCAGCTGAAATATAGACATAGATGAAATGATCTCGCTCTCCATTAAGCAAAAACAATTCACCTCCCAAAACATGCCATTATTTTGGAGGTAAGGGAAGACGTCAAAAATCTCATTCCAGCAGATCCACCAGGAAAATATGATATAACATAATATCCAAGTGAGAGAACCTGCAAGTATGATCAAAATATCAATTTCAATGGCAGAAAGATGGTTAAGAAACAGAACAACTAATATATGCAAAAATCTTTAAGGAAGTCTATTTATGCACGCCACCCCCCCTTTGTTGGAACCATGTCATAAGACTCACACCCATTACATAAATCCAGCCCCCACAGGAGGTGGAAATAGGATCTCGTATATTTATAATGGTTGTGCCATGTAAAGGGCATTGTTGGTATAGTAAATCCAAGATAATGCTCAAAGCCTTTGCGCATACTTCAAATCCACAGAAAACGTGCTAATGATAACACACAGGGGAAGGGCAAAGCAACAGAGAAGCATTTTAACTTCTGAAGGACATATGAAACTGATACCTGTACTGCAGAGAATACAACAGAGAGAATGTAGCTGTGTTGCACCATTGATACATATAAGGTACCAAACATACTGCATATAAAACCCAGTGTAAAAGGGAGCCTCTGAAAAATAATCAAAAAGAGAGAGAGTCAGACCAAAGCACCAAACACATGCAATCAAAGCGAATCGGCTGAGACTGTTTTACTAAAATCCCGAATGAACTTAGTCAAGCAACATATATAATAATAGGAAAAGTTATTTTACTACCACGAAAATAAAAGGACATAAAATTCTACTTACTCACCTCCTTTGAAAACATGTGAGCAAGCTGACTCTTTGAACCCTTAAGAGCAAAGAATGATCCAATAATAAATCCACAACCAAGAGTAAAGCATATAGCAAACTTTTGGGGCACAACCACCATGATAGGAAGGAACAAGGTGAATGCAATGAAAATGAAAAAGACCCGCTCGCCAAAAGCAAACCAAAATATACAAGTGCTTTCCCAGAAGGAAGACTACTTGTGGCGGACTGGAAGTTGCCAGGTATATCTCTCACACCTTTAGAAACCCTGAACAATTATCAGAGACAAATTGTTTAACAACTTGAAGACATAAAGTTCAGGCAAAACTATTCAATATTTCTGTTAGAGAAGGCTTCTACCCATCATGAAGCATACGATCCATTCCGGGGGAAAAAATGAAATTTTACCTTTGAAGTTTTTGAACATAAATATTGCCAAGCAATGTTGTCAAAATCATGACCGATCATAAGACCATATGATTTACAAGCTCAAACAGTTGATAGTTGTTAGGAACTTACAATCATACAAGCTTACCAATCCCATTACCCATGAACAATGAAATCAACCTTTAAAATCTAAAAGCTATTGCTCAGACACTTTTGTGTCACCTTCAAGGGTAGAGAGCCACAAAATACTGTCTTTTTTTGGTTTGAACTCAAGGGCAACTCAATTTCAGAGCTGAAAGGGCTGTCTGCACCCTCTCACAATCGACGGTGGGTTTCATTTCATAGCTCTGCCCAAGTAGTAAGCACTAAGTAGCACTTGTAGGTTGGGGTTTTCAGCTCACCTGCTCTTAGTTGATTTGAATTGGGTTTTCATTACACTTCATGTTTTCTGACTCGGCTCAAGCTCTTCACTCCTTCAGCCACCCATTTATTTCGGTTCACGGTACCTACCTACCTACCGTCTAACTGTTAGCTCTGCTTTGTTTCTGGGTTATACCATCTTGCAAAATTTGATTCCTAAACCGCCTCAGGCGAGAACATTGGGAATGGAAGTGTAACTAGGAAACTCTCCACAAAAAATGCAGTAGGAAATATATGTAATTTAGGGAACATGTATGAGACTATGCAATTCATGGAGAACCTAGAGGAAAAAATGAGATCTAAATTCTGCAATTAAAAGATTTGAAGCATCAATCAGCTGGCACTGAAAAAAAAACTATGATTTGTGTTGATTTCCTTCAATGTTCGTAATACGAGAACAAATCAATTGAATCTTTATATTAAACAAATTCATCATCAGGTTTTTTCCATGAAATAACGAAACCGTAGTGGTACTTACCCAAGAGCACGCCAATTGTAGAAAATCATAAGAAAATAATTAATAATCCATTCAATTCAATTCGGTTAATTGATCCAGTAACTCATTACAGGAGAAAGTGGCAAATTGAGAAATATGAAAGAGAGGGAGGCATATGAAGAATTGTTACACGGAGAAAGTGCCGGTGACGGTGTCGTTGGCGGAGCGAACAGCAGATTCGAGATCGAAGGGGATCATCCCCTGAGACTGAGACTGAGAAGACTGTGTTGAAGCGTAAGAGTTCCATTCAGCAAGCAAAGAATTAGAAGAAGAAGACGACGCCGTTTTCTGCTGCGGCTGCTCTTCACTCCCTGACCGTGACGAGAACCACCCCTCCATCTTCTATCTATGTATCTAATGTTTCTAACTCTATTCTAACTACTATGAATATGAATATGACTATGACTATAGAGTATAGTAATACTAATAGCTATAGCATAAGATTAGTAAAAATAAAAGATAAAAAAAATGGTTTTAGTATAACATCAGATCGGCACCGAACCTAATAATAAGTAAATGAAATACGGAATTGAAAGAAACTTGAGAGGAGGTAAGAAATGGAAATGGAATAATCGTGGATGATGAGGTGGTCGATTCTGGAGTAAATAACTATTGTACCCTTTCCATTAACACTCGCCACCAACTATACAACACTCGAAGCAAGGAAGCTTATCAGGCCTCGTGTACATGTTTCCCAAAGTTTTGGATTTATATCTCTTGCCCTTTTAATCAATTGGTTTGGTGCCTGCTCAAACTGTACAATATGATGATGACAGTGGACCCCTAGCCATTGCTGGGGACATTATTCCCCAACTGAATTTAAACTTGAAATCCACACAACTAATAGAGAGATCGAATGCACTCAAGCCGGCAATCCATTTGTATAGAAAATTAATCGATAGGTCTCACTTTTTGGGGTTTTTTTCTTGGGTAGCCCATGAGTGTCACTTGAGAAAAAATGAGCACATTTGTTTTTTCATAGCCCAATCTGTGACTATCCCATTATTAGCCCAATCTTGATCTAAACAATCTATGACTGAATTGGCTTTTTTATTAGCCACGCGAGTACATATTCTTAGCACAAATTGGACTTTAAAGAGATGAAATTGTGTTGCAGCTCTGTATGCTTGCTGCAAAGTAGCCCAATGAGAAGGAGTGGTCGACCATTTCTCTCTCTGGATGTTTATGAGTTGAGATTTTGGAGGGAAGGGGTTGGGATTGTACCACAACTCTGTGTGTTGTTGAGGGACCATAACGGATCTTTTTATTTCTGGCTTTGCAAGCAACCTTGGTTCGTGCTTTATCGTTCATGCTGAACCATGGAGCATTATATTTTCTCGGCCTCCAGAGAGCATCCCCGAACAGGGTTTTGATTGAATCTGAATCTCCTGTGGCCGTCAACTTCCTCCACCATGATTAGCCTCCTCCTACTCATGCCACGACAGCCCTTGTCTGTGAAATTTCTCGGCTTATGGGGCAGAGCAGCGAAGTAGATTGTGTCCATACACCTTGCACACTTTGCGAGGTGTAATGGACACACTTTGACCCGAATTGACTTTAGTAAATACCACATTCACTTCTAAATATCTTTTTGAAAATTAGTAAAAATTTAATATATTAAAAAATTAATATATTTAGACATAAATTAGGATTGAGATGCATTAATTGTTAAATGTATCAAATTTTTATTTATTTTTAAAAAGACACTTAAATATGGATGAAGTAATATTTACTTACATAGAAGGTCTTTAACATTCATTATTTACTGGGTTGTATAATAAACACTTTAAATTGTTTTTTTCCCAATATATGGTTACCTGAGAAATAAATATAATTGATTTCAAAGGATAAGTATATTTGATCCTCTCCTTGTTCAGTTTTCACCTACTTGTAAGAGTATACCAAACATTGATTATATATATTGTTGTAAAAGAGTAATAAAGGAGAGAATAATGGACAAAAAAGAGAAAATGATATTATTGATAGTTTCAAAATTATAATATATGAAAGGTCTTTAAGGACGCGTGATTTGACTCTAGCGCGTATAGAAAGATTTTGTTGAGAGGTAAACTACTTCGAATCTTGCACCTTAGAGAATTAGCCTTCAGTATCGATCCCGATACCTTTAAGCAATCAAAAATAAAAAATACATGAAACACCTAAAAGAGTTATTTATAACAAAGTATAAGAAACGTAGAATCAAACAAAAGTATAACAAATTTTATTTAATTAAATTAAATCTTAACCAAATTAACTAAAAATAATGACATCTTTACCCAAATAATTTTTCAACTGGATGTTTGCACGAGCAAACAAAAGCTTATTTAAATACCAAGTATGATGGAGGTCTCAAAAATTTCAAGAGTTGAAATTCAGGAAGAAAATTAAAGTATGAACACGATCCAAATCATAGAATAAGAAAAAAAAAATGCAGAAGTCATCTAATAGAACAACGAAACCTCTAATTATAAGTCCCAATTAATTGTAAAAATTTATAACGGAGTCCTTACAATAATGAAACCTCTTGTCATAACACTAAGTATCTACGAACCAAACACGATATGAATTTCTTAAGCAGAGACCAAAATTGTATAAAAAAAAATTCTTCTCTATCCTCATAAAATTAAAAATATTAATACTTTTTAATTATTTATAGTTAAAAATAAATTATATATCTTATTAATTAAAATTTTTTAAATCTATTAAATTAAAAATTAAATCACAATTTTTTATTACACAAGGGCAACCATATCCATAAATACAGAAGAAAAAACACATAAAAAATAACAGGCTACAATTCTTTTTAATTTTTTTAATGTTCAACCAAAAATCTGTAACGAATGGCTGAAATTAACAGAGACCAAGTCCACAGTTGTATATATAGCTCCAATTAAAATGGACCAAGAGCATTATTAGCAAACGGTCCGTTGAACGTTTATTATTATTTATTTACTCATTTATTTATTTAATAGAAATAGAAGGATCCAGAACCCTTGGCCAACCCTTCTTATACCTCACTCACTACACGTTCTCTGCAAACACACTCAGAAACCCTAACTTCTCTGCTTCTTCTCGTCTGCGTTGTTTCCTTCTCCTCGTTCTTCTCTCGAATCGCGCGGCAATGGCGGAAACCGAGACGTTCGCATTCCAGGCTGAGATCAACCAGCTTCTGAGTCTGATCATCAACACCTTCTACAGCAACAAGGAGATCTTCCTTCGCGAGATCATCAGCAATTCTTCTGATGTAAGCTTACGCCTCATTCACCTTTGTTATGTGCAATTGTCATAGCTATTAATTTGCTCTTTTACCTTGATCCAGTTGTTCTGTTTATTGAATTGAAGCTACAGTAGCCTCTTTTTTTTTTTAATATATATACGTAGATATAATTTACGTTATAAAGCCTCTTTTGGTTGATTGCATCGCTTCTTCTTTGATTGATGTCGCTGTTCTATGTGATGTTTGTTGGATTATTGCTTTATTGTTTGTTGATTAATCTCGATGAGGATTTGTTGGACGTGATCCCCTTCGCTTTTTATTTATTTATATTTATATTTATATTTTGTTTGGTTGTCATTGATGTAGTAGTTTGTATTTGGTTTACCTGGAAGCTGAATAGCTAATTGTTGCAAAGTAAAATTGATGCGATTTCAATTTGTTAGGGCTTCAATTTATGAAGTTGATTTTCTTCTTCGTTGTTGTTGTTATTATTATTATTATTATTGTTGTTGTTGTTGTTTATCTAATCAACATGCTTTATTGGGATATTATTTTATGGTTATTCCAAGTTATTTGTTTTGTGCTTGGGACTTGGTAATTTGAATTGGCTTCAAAGTTGCAATTTAGGGTCATTTAACTGTGACATGTTTGTGAGATTGGGGGTTGAATCATGTTTAAGATTTATTTTTTTTCAATCCAGAAAACTTGGAATGCTTGCGGTGTTAGCGGTTTTATTTTTTGTGTGGATCATGCATGTGGATTAATTCAAGTTCTGAGTCTTGCCGCTATTGAATGTGATAATGTAGGCTTTGGATAAGATCAGATTTGAGAGCTTGACAGACAAGAGCAAGCTCGATGGTCAGCCTGAGTTGTTCATTCACATTGTTCCCGACAAGACAAACAACACACTGTCGATCATTGACAGTGGTATTGGCATGACCAAGGCTGGTAAGATAAGATGGTTCTATTTCAGTGTCATTGAATTAGTTCTGTTGCCCTTTAAGATAATTAATCTTTTCTAATGCTTGTGTGCATTATGTTTTACAGATTTGGTAAACAATCTGGGTACTATTGCTAGGTCTGGGACCAAGGAATTTATGGAAGCCCTGGCTGCTGGTGCTGATGTGAGCATGATTGGACAGTTTGGTGTTGGGTTCTACTCGGCTTATCTAGTGGCTGATAAGGTTATTGTTACCACAAAGCACAATGATGATGAGCAGTATGTGTGGGAGTCACAGGCTGGTGGATCATTCACAGTCACAAGGGATACATCTGGTGAGAATCTTGGCAGGGGGACTAAGATAACTTTGTTCCTCAAGGAAGATCAGCTTGAGTATCTAGAGGAACGTCGTTTGAAGGACTTGATAAAGAAGCATTCTGAATTCATTAGCTACCCAATTTCTCTTTGGATTGAGAAGACTACAGAGAAGGAGATTTCTGATGATGAGGATGAGGAAGAGAAGAAGGAAGAGGAAGGTAAAGTTGAGGAAGTGGATGAGGAAAAGGAGAAGGAGGAGAAGAAAAAGAAGAAGATCAAGGAAGTCTCACATGAGTGGTCTCTAGTGAACAAGCAGAAGCCTATTTGGATGAGGAAGCCAGAAGAGATCACAAAAGAAGAATATGCTGCTTTCTACAAGAGTCTCACCAATGATTGGGAAGAGCATTTGGCTGTCAAGCATTTCTCTGTTGAGGGTCAGCTGGAGTTTAAGGCTATCCTCTTTGTGCCAAAAAGGGCACCGTTTGACCTCTTTGACACAAAGAAGAAACCTAACAACATCAAACTGTATGTCCGGCGAGTATTCATCATGGACAACTGTGAGGAGTTGATTCCTGAATATCTCAGCTTTGTCAAGGGTATTGTGGATTCCGAGGATCTTCCACTCAACATTTCTAGAGAAACGCTGCAGCAGAACAAGATCCTTAAGGTCATCCGCAAGAACCTGGTGAAGAAGTGCCTTGAACTTTTCTTTGAAATTGCTGAGAACAAGGAGGACTATGACAAGTTCTACGAGGCCTTTTCTAAGAACCTGAAACTTGGCATTCATGAGGATTCTCAAAACAAGACAAGGCTGGCTGAATTGCTTAGATACCATTCAACCAAGAGCGGTGATGAGATGACGAGCCTCAAGGACTATGTGACCAGGATGAAGGAAGGACAAAATGACATCTACTACATCACTGGTGAAAGCAAGAAAGCCGTTGAAAATTCCCCATTCCTGGAGAAGCTCAAGAAGAAGGGGTATGAGGTGCTCTACATGGTTGATGCTATTGATGAATATGCTGTTGGCCAGCTTAAGGAATTTGAGGGAAAGAAGCTTGTCTCTGCAACCAAGGAAGGCCTGAAACTTGATGAGAGTGAGGACGAGAAGAAGAGGCAGGAAGAACTGAAGGAGAAATTCGACGGTCTCTGCAAGGTGATCAAGGAAGTCCTGGGTGACAAGGTTGAGAAAGTTGTGGTATCTGACCGTGTTGTCGATTCCCCCTGCTGTCTCGTGACTGGCGAATACGGGTGGACAGCCAACATGGAAAGGATCATGAAAGCGCAGGCATTGAGGGACAACAGCATGGCGGGTTACATGTCAAGCAAGAAGACGATGGAGATTAACCCTGAGAACCCCATCATGGAAGAGCTAAGGAAGCGTGCAGACGCGGACAGGAATGACAAGTCCGTGAAGGATCTTGTGCTCTTGCTCTTTGAGACTGCTCTCCTAACTTCTGGGTTCAGCCTTGACGATCCCAACACTTTTGGTAACAGGATTCACAGGATGCTCAAGCTCGGACTCAGCATTGAGGAGGATGCTGCCGATGCTGCTGATGCTGACATGCCTCCACTTGAGGACGCCGAAGTTGATGCTGAGGGTAGCAAGATGGAAGAAGTTGATTAAATTTGATGACACAAATCCCTCTTCATATTATAGTTGGATTTTGGAGCTATCTTTTTTATCTTTACAATGTTTTTGTTTTGCTTTTATTTTTGGAATGTGGACGAATTAGTTGCGCTTTAATGGATTTTGAGACCTAGTTATTACTTAATGGTAAATTTTAGTATAAGCTCTCTGAATCTTTTGAGTTCTCGTAAATTTCCGTTCTTGCATGATAGTATTTAATTTAGCGATCTTCATTTCTTGTCATAATTTGAGGATATGAAATCTTTATTTAAATTAACTGCAATGGAAGGCGATGCTATCACCTTTTACCCAATGGGCAATATGGTTGTCTCTTTTGTAGAGATAACTGGTTTAATGTTACAAAATTGTGATTTAGAATGTTTAATATCAAACTAAATGAATGGATGCAAGATTTGGGAATTTTAAATTTTAAAATCTGAATTTGTTGCAATTATTATCTGATGTAGTGCAGTCCCGACATATTTCTCAAAAACTGGAATAAGATGTTTTTAAGATATAGAACATTCTCGAACTTTGGTAATTATTCTTAGCAAGTTTAATTTTGATGCTAATTTTTTTTTACAATTATTTGATTGTTTATTGTTATATTAAAAAACATATTTAATTTTCACTCTCAAGAGTTTAAAAAGTTATGTATGCGCAATAATTTAACTAAATAAATGTGTAAAAAAAATTGTATGCGATGATTTAATTAAATAAATGTGTAAAAAGAAATTATACAATGACTGCATCTAGTTAAAATTGATAATAATAAGTAAAATATGGAAATGTCACTTCCCTCCCTCCCTCTTTTTTTTTTTTTTTTTTTTTATCTTTTTGGTCTGGGAAATGTCACTTCTCTAAAATATATTAACTAATACTACTTAAGGGTATACATTTTTTCTATGTCCACGCAAGACATGAAAGTGCCATACGACATTACAACTAAGTGCACTTTTTCTTTTTACTTATTTAGTAGTTTTTTTGCCATGTAACTATGTAAATTCGGTTTTTCATAAATAAGATTAATTCTTTTAAGCAATGAATATGAAAATAAATTATATTTACCAATCTAATGAATGAATGATATATAATTGAATAATATTATAATTTTTTCCATTACTATATTAAAATCAAATCTAGAAATAACAACTAATACGGAATATATTCATTAATGGACTTTTTAAATGGCCTTATGCCATTTTGTTTAGAATGCTTAAAAATAATAATAAAAAAACTCAGTTAAAAATTGTTAAACTTTATTTCATATTTGAAAATCAAATAAAAACATGGGGAACTTATATAATATTTTATATTTTATACTTATATTTTATTGTTTAGATAAAATAATTCAAGGCCCAGGTGATAGTTATAAGGGTAAATTACACTTACCTTCCTGAGATTTGTGAAAATATACTTGACAGTTCTATTTATTACACTGACACTCTTGCTCATTAAATTTTAAGTATTTATATTAAGTTTCACTCTTCATTCACAAAACACTTAATAAACTTAATATAATGATATTTTTGTGATATTACTGTTTTTAATTAATAAAATTATAAAAAATACATGTACCTACTCTACTAAGTTTAGGATATTTTTATAATTTTATTAATAAAAAATAGTTAATATCACAAAAATATGATTCTTAAGTTTATTATAGTTGTCCTTGAATGGGGAATGAAACTATAATATAAATATTTAAAATTTGACAAGATAATGGAGGTGTAAGTGTAGACAAATAAAGAGAATGGTTGCATCTAGATAAATCTTAGAAGAGGTAAATGTAATTTACCTTAGTTATAAATGAAGTGGATCCCATTCGTGAGCAGAAAAGAAGGATCCAGAACAAACCTTGCGAAAAACTTCTATATATAAATATATTCTCTGCGACACTTTCTTTTGTTCACCCTCAAGTGAAACCCTAACTTACTTCTCCACTTCTCCTCTTCGTCGTCGTCTTCTTCGCTCGAATCGCGCGGCAATGGCGGAGGCTGAGACGTTCGCATTCCAGGCTGAGATCAACCAGCTGCTCAGTCTGATCATCAACACCTTCTACAGCAACAAGGAGATCTTCCTTCGCGAGCTCATCAGCAATTCTTCCGACGTAACCTATGCATCTCGCTTCTTCATCTTCTTTTTTCTTTCAGTTTTTTGTGATTTATTATTTTTTGTGGCTGTAGATTTTGCTTGATCTAGTTATGCTTAGATCTTATTAATTGAATTTTATTGTTAATCACGGTTTATAATTGTTACGATTTTTTTTATTTCTGTGATTTTTTGCATGTTTATTGCTCAAATTCTTTGGATGCGGTTACATGGAAGCTGATCAGTAATTGTTTCAGCATAGTGTTGTAGTTAATGCGGTTTTAACCTGCTGGTGCTACTTTTTGTGACGTCGTTCTTTCTTAGCGAATAAATGGCGGTAGTTTTATTTTTGGAATAATTTAAGTTTGAAATTTGATTTCTCTTTAGCAACGTCATAATCATTCAACTTGTTATGGTACTCTGTTTTCATGTTTTCGCTGAGTCAGGATCAGTGTACTACTCCCTGGAATACACTAGCATTTATTTGTCCCAATTTTATTGCAGTTATGTACGCTTTGGGCTGTGGTAGTGGTAGTGGTAGTGGAGTATATCCGTAGCGTGTTGGAGTGTTTGCCGAATTAGTGGCTTTATTAGGGAGTGGTTGTGAATTTGTTCTGAATCCTGCCATCTGTGACTATTCCAATGCAGGCGTTGGATAAAATTCGATTTGAGAGCTTAACAGACAAGAGCAAGCTCGATGCTCAGCCAGAGTTGTTCATCCACATTGTTCCTGACAAGACAAACAACACATTGTCCATCATTGACAGTGGTATTGGCATGACTAAGGCCGGTAAGCTAACATGTGTTTTCAGTCTTGTGGAAATCTGTCTGTGTTGCCCTGTATGTTAATTAATCTCTTCTCTAACGCTTGTGTGGATTATGTTTTCCAGATTTGGTGAACAACCTGGGTACTATTGCAAGGTCTGGGACCAAAGAATTCATGGAAGCCTTGGCGGCTGGTGCTGATGTGAGCATGATAGGACAGTTTGGGGTCGGGTTCTACTCTGCTTATCTCGTGGCTGACAAGGTTATTGTTACCACAAAGCACAATGATGATGAGCAGTATGTGTGGGAGTCACAAGCTGGTGGATCGTTCACGGTCACAAGGGATACATCTGGTGAGAATCTTGGCAGGGGGACTAAAATAACTTTGTTCCTCAAGGAAGATCAGCTTGAGTATCTTGAGGAACGCCGCCTGAAGGACTTGATCAAGAAGCATTCTGAATTCATTAGCTACCCAATTTCTCTTTGGATTGAGAAGACTACAGAGAAGGAGATCTCTGATGACGAGGATGAGGAAGAGAAGAAGGAAGAGGAGGGTAAAGTTGAGGAAGTGGATGAAGAAAAGGAGGAGGAGAAGAAGAAAACGAAGAAGATTAAGGAGGTGTCACATGAGTGGTCGTTGGTGAACAAGCAGAAGCCAATCTGGATGAGGAAGCCAGAGGAGATCACAAAAGAAGAATATGCTGCTTTCTACAAGAGTCTCACCAATGACTGGGAAGAGCATTTGGCTGTCAAGCACTTCTCTGTCGAGGGTCAGCTGGAGTTTAAGGCTATCCTCTTTGTGCCCAAGAGGGCACCATTTGATGTCTTCGACACCAGGAAGAAACCCAATAACATCAAACTGTATGTCAGACGTGTTTTCATCATGGACAACTGTGAGGAGTTGATTCCAGAATATCTTGGTTTTGTTAAGGGTATTGTAGACTCTGAGGATCTTCCACTGAACATCTCTAGAGAAATGCTTCAGCAGAACAAGATCCTTAAGGTCATCAGAAAGAACCTGGTGAAGAAGTGCATTGAACTTTTCTTTGAAATTGCTGAGAACAAGGAGGACTATAACAAGTTCTATGAGGCTTTCTCCAAGAACCTGAAATTAGGCATTCATGAGGATTCCCAAAACAAGTCAAAACTGGCTGAATTGCTCAGGTATCATTCAACCAAGAGCGGCGATGAGATGACAAGTCTCAAGGACTATGTGACCAGGATGAAGGAAGGACAGAATGACATCTACTACATCACTGGTGAAAGCAAGAAAGCCGTTGAGAATTCCCCCTTCCTGGAGAAGCTTAAGAAGAAGGGGTATGAGGTGCTCTACATGGTTGATGCTATTGATGAATATGCTGTTGGCCAGCTTAAGGAGTTTGAGGGAAAGAAGCTTGTCTCTGCTACCAAGGAAGGCCTGAAACTTGATGAGAGTGAGGACGAAAAGAAGAGGAAGGAAGAACTGAAGGAGAAATTCGACAGTCTCTGCAAGGTGATCAAGGAAGTCTTGGGTGACAAGGTTGAGAAAGTTGTAGTATCTGACCGCGTTGTTGATTCGCCATGTTGTCTGGTGACTGGCGAGTATGGGTGGACAGCCAACATGGAAAGGATCATGAAAGCGCAGGCATTAAGGGATAACAGCATGGCGGGTTACATGTCAAGCAAGAAGACGATGGAGATTAACCCTGAGAATCCCATCATGGAAGAGCTAAGGAAGAGGGCAGATGCAGACGGGAATGACAAATCTGTGAAGGATCTAGTTCTCTTGCTCTTTGAGACTGCTCTCCTAACTTCTGGGTTCAGCCTCGACGACCCCAACACTTTCGGCAACAGGATTCACAGGATGCTCAAGCTTGGACTGAGTATTGATGAAGATGCTGCTGATGCAGATGCTGACATGCCTCCTCTGGAGGAAGCTGATGCTGATGCTGATGCCGAGGGTAGCAAGATGGAAGAAGTTGATTAATTTAAATCTGACGTAGTGACCCTTTAGATTGTAGTGACTGAGGGGATAGCCTTATGGTTTTTATTTTTACTGTGTTCGTTTTTTAATTTTGCGACATTACAAATTGGGTGCAACTTCTTGGATTTTTCTTGGATTTGTTTTATCTAATTATTTCGGAGCTAGTGTTTTTGCTAGTTAATTTGTGCTTTTTTTTTCTGAATTATGATTGATGAGGCGTTTTTTTCGTGCATGAAAACATTTACTTTTAATCAGTGTTTGTGTGTTTCCATGGTGAATGAAATGTAGTACATGTTGTGTTTCGTATTGTGTGGATTAAATGTTTGATTTGAAAATAACAATATCAGAACATGTTAATACCGGGGTAGATATCTCCTACTGGCGACGCCGCTGTGGCAATGGACAAGTCCCTATGCAATTATATCGAGAGGATTTCGAGAGTCCTTTAATTAAAGAACGGATCATAGCCGAAAAAGCTGTTAAGGGGGATTAACCTGAAGGCGTTGGCGTTTATATTACATAATAATAATTTGATTCGTTGTAAATGTAATTCTGTGTCAATTACATAATATATATAAATGTCTTGCATAAGGTTAAGAAATGTAATTTTGTGACACTTCTACACAACTTTTTGGCTCACCTGTGTTGGTAAATAAATAGGTTTTCCATTGTACCAAAAACAAACAAACAAACATATGGTTTTCCATGTACTCGCATCACTGAAATCCTTGATTTGAGTGCTGGGAAAAATGGTGTAGGCAAGTTGCAAGCAATAAATCAAATGTATAATTCAGAGTTTAACCATTGGACGTGAATCATCAACAAAACCTAATTATCTTCTTCAAAGATATAATCATCAAGCAAATCACTCTGCTATGTCCTTTTTTTACACAAGAGGCGAGGCGGCTCTGTTGTCCACAGGCAATGAAACCATTGGAGAAGTGATCAAGTAAATGCTTCCTTGAGCTTCAAGTATCGTCTACTTGTGAATGGAACACAAAGCTTGGGAATGTTGTGGTTATGTCTCTGCTCAAACACAAGAAAAACCCAAGTCAGAAAGAGCAAGTAAAATAATGTCTTCAATGCACGCATAATAAACAAATCATGCATGGAAAAGGAAAATCATATACAACCAACCGATCACCAATTAAGCATCAATGATAGAATACAAAGGAATCAATTCATATACTGTTCTTGGGTTGTCTTCATTTTGGTTTGTGTATTGCATTTACATAAATGTTGACAAATGACAAGAAATTATAATTGGAAATTTACTTGAGATATTGAAGAGTCATGTTCTTCAAAAGTGATGGATGACGCAAAACAAGGTTCCTCCACTCCTCTTTGTCAATCTTGCCATCATGCTTTGTATCTGCTTCCTCGAAAGTCTGAAGACATCCAAAACTTGATGTCAAACTTTTCACAAAAACAAAAAGTAATAGTGAAAAAGGATGCGCACGAGTCATGTGCACAAGAAGAAATACAAGTGACATGAAAAGTCCTAATCTCAAAAAGGAAATGAGGGTAGCACCTTGTCAATTATACTCTCTATAACATCATCTGATAGGTTCATGCCAGATTCAGCAAGCGTAGCAACTACCATTTGCTTCACCTTTACCATTAAGGGAAAAAAAATGCCCAGATAAAAGTCAGGCTTGTACCAGATGAGGAAAAACTTAAGAGAATCAGATTTAACAAGGCTAATTACCTCTTGCCTTTCAATAAAACCTTGCTGCTTGAGATCATACAGTTGAAAGGAAACTGAAACAAGATATTATATGGTTTTAGTTTTATTTATTAAAAATGATGGTCCATGCAACTAAATTAAAGAATTGATTCACATTGTACATCCTTCTTAATTTAAAGCTTTCAGTCCTAAAATGATGAAAATGGAATACAATTTCAAACAAAATAGAACATACATTCAATCTTATCATCAATAGGGGCATTTGGATGGAAAACGGAGAGAGCAGAGCAAACTCTTCAAAACCTAGTATTCCATTGTGCTTTGTGTCAAACAAATCAAATACCTAAGAGCGAATACAGAGAGAAGGTCATATGAGTTACTAACAACAAGAAGTGATATAAATCAATGTATGTGCATGTAGCAAGGATAAAGAAATAATATTTTACGCTGGTCTGGAATGTGAATTTTCTTTAAAATGCGCATGAGGGAACATGTGAGAAATCCTCTAAACAAGGGTACATCATCATTTATATTATTGCAAGTAAGCATTAAGATATTTTAACTCAAATATAGAGTTCCACCTAAGTTCATGACCATGAGAACAAGATAAGCAGCACAATTACTTTTAGTTTGAATAGAGATGAAAAATTAACAATAACATGTAAGAAGTTATTTTAGAATCTTTCTAAGCTGTGCAATTCATTATAACTTGAAAAATACCAACCCTAATTTAGTTTCAACTTGAGGTACCATAATATGCCTAGTGTACATATATAAATTCTGCTGTTCTGTTGGGTAATAAACAAGTCAGAGGAGAACTGAAATTTCATTCATTTAGAATTAAGCTGACACGGTAAGCTTTTCTTTGTATATGGGACATTTGTATGAGATGGCTTTTCTTTGATGGTTGTAGCTTTTGTTGTTGGGGTATAATGCATTCATATTGGTCTTAACCTGATCAGTGATTAAAGAAACATATTTTCATGGTTAAAAATAGAAAAGAAAAGAGAGCAGTACCCGATCAGCAAACAAACTTTCTTTTTTATTTGTCTTGAACAATGCCAATTGAAACTCTTCCTGCAAATAATATATATAAATAATATGGGAAAAAAAGTGAAAATAGAAAATAACATCTTGTAGATTCTTGAAAGTTACATCCTTTTTGACGAAAGAAAACAATGACCTAGGCAAGCAATGAAATTTATGGTATTGGTATAGAATGATAAATAAATCATATCTTCTTTCATTAAAAGGATATTTGCAGAAGGTTAAATCGACATAATTTACAGTATGCCCAAAGCACAAGTTGTCCAATGACAAAGCAGACTAACCTTGTTAATCAGCCCATCATCAATAACAGCACTGCTGATCTTCTTAAAGAGTTCATAAAGTGCTTCAATTTCACTTACACTAACTGCATACAGTTGCAAACAAAAGGTTATCATCAGTCCATGCATTGTGTATTTGTTTCCAAATAGTAAATGACAGATAATATGATCCAGAAACACAAATAAAATATTAATGTCATCCATATGGTTTCTTTTCTCTTCTTATTCATCACTGCTAAGCAAGTACCTTCAAAATATGAGGGGAATAACACAAGATACAGGATTTTAGAAGCATGCATTCAGATCAAAATTCATTTGTGTAAAAACAGAACAACTAACAGTAAATACATCAGAATCATAAAGTAAGTTTGATGCATACACACTGTCTCCCTCGCAAGTTGTTCAGGATCTTCAAGGCCTCTTGACTGCTTATATAAATCAAGGTCACAACATTGCAATAGGGGAGCAAATACATGCTTCAATCCCTCTATGCACTGCAACATGATATCTCTTCGACTTTTAAATCAAAACACTCCATAACTGTTCCAGAAACAAATCAATTAGATATTCAATTTAGTGTCTTCCTACTAAAATCATCATAAGTGGGCACAGGGCATGTGAACCTTTTAACCATTTCCAACTTCAGCTAAGCAATCTAAATGCCAAGATCTGTGTAATTTGTAGGCACCACTGGGAACAAAATCTGCTTTCAGAATTGAAAGAAAATATCTATATCAAAATTAATGAAGATGAAAACACAAGAAGAAAAAGAACAATGCTTCGGCTGGGGGTCAGAACCTATTTTCAAATCACTTATTACATCAAACTAGAAGCACTCAACATTCAGAAACTGTAAACTATGCATTGCTTTCTTCCTTTCCCTTCAAAGCACTAGCAATCAATTATATGGATACTTTTTGTTCGGATTACATCACAGTATAAGCACTCAAAATTCAGAGACCATAGCTTATGTATTGTTTTCTTCCTTTACCATCAAAGCACATGCGATCAATTATATAGATACATTTTGTACTGCAATGTAAGTTTTTGCTCAGATGTATATATGCTCATACATACATACAGACATATTACAGTCAAATTATGAAACTCAGGAATTACAGCGAAAAACAATTAGAACTAAATACTAAATAGAAATGATGAGAAAAGAAGGAAGACTAGAGATACATGGAGAAAATTAACTTTCAAACCTTACAATGGCACTCGTGCACTCACAACAAAACCTTCCGTCAGCAATCTAAACTCTGAAGCATGAGAAATAAGCTAGTTGACAGTGAAAACACTCAGGCAGCATCATTATTTTATAACGCTGCAAGTGCCTGAAAGGCTTAAACTCCTTAAAATTGTTTCCACATGGTTATGCCAAGGCCACCAGACTCCAGAGACCATAGCTCACTTGAATTTCAATAAATGAATCCTAATTGCAACCTAACTCATAACATTACTGGCTACCACAAACAAAGAACCTGACACTTGATGCCAGAAACACATTCACTCCTTGTACTAAAGTAGTTTAACCAATTAACAAGGACCTTCATATCTAATTAATTTATTCATAGAACCACCCAAGATGCTGATAACTATAAATTCTAGAAACAAAAACAGTTACATCTCTCACATGTACCTAAGCCACTAATCTATGGAAAAAACACGGATCCATGGTCCCCCAAATCCAGCTTCACATAGAAAACATGTCAGAGAATCCCGTTAGAGAAATTCCAAAATCAAAATTCAATACCCCTTGACAAAAGAAATAAATGAACAAAAATTGAACATTTCAAGGCAATTCACATACCCTTATGCACGGCAAACTAATGGATCTATGCAAAACACAAAGGAACAGAAAGGCACGAAATTTAAGGGAATCTCGAGAACCCCACGTCAGAATTTACGATAATCAAGCTCTGCTATGAGGTTTCCGATGAAGAAAACACAAAAAGGTGAAGTGGGTATGGATAAAGGTCTCACCTTGACGAGGGAAAGAGAGTGTTGTGGGGGAATAAGAGTTTTGTGAGTGAGTGTGCCAAGTAAGGGTTCTCTTTCTCTTTCTCTTTACCTTTCCCTTTCTCCTGTGTGTGAGGAATTACACAGGAAGAAGAACTAAGGAAGCGAAGGAAGGAATCCGTGAAGGGTGAAGAGAAGAGAAGAGAAGGTGACGAAAGTGATATGGACGATGATGAGTATCACTGACAGATGGAGTACAACTTGTAATGCAACTCCCTCTCCCCACTCTGACAGATCATAACATGCCCACAATAATAATAATAATAATAATAATAATATATTTTCTAACACAACAAATGATAATTTTTTCTAATATATGTGGGATATTTTTAGGATCATAAAATTTGTTTGGTTCTCTATTTTTTATGTGTAAAAAAAAAAATAAATAAATAAACACACATTCAATCATGCACTGTGAAAAAATGTTTAATTTAACTATATCTTAAAAGCCATACAAATATAAATACATAATTAAATAATAATATAAAATTTTTCTATACTAATATTACTAGTAGATTGATAGGCACTTGCATGTCTATCAATTTTAAAATTTTTTACAATTTTTTTAAGCTTCTTTCATTATGTAGCAATTTTTTATTGTTTTTAAACTAAAAGTAGTTAAAAGAAATTATTCTCTTTGTATATAATATAGATAGATAGTAAAATTAAACTCTTATTTGGTTTTATATATATATCACTCGTATCTATAGTTTAGAATTTCAACTAATTTATCAAAAAAATAAAAAGAGAATTTCAACTAATCTAATTTACGATGGATCTATTCGGTGTGAAAGTAAAGTTTTGTCAATCCTAAAATCTTGAAAAATTAAAATTTTATATAAGAGTGTATTTAGTTGGGATAATATTGAAGAAATTTTTTATGGATAATTTCTATATATAATTATATATAGAACTTATCTATAAAAATTTATCCTTTTTTTTATTCTCTAACCAAATTCACCTTGAAAGTGACTAGTATAAGAGGAAGTCAACTGCATCCTCTAAAAAGCTTTTATTTTTAATTATTAAAGGTTAAATGGAGAAGCCTATATTTTAAAACCTAGAGTGATAAAAAATATAACCTGAATCAAAAGAGTTCTCTAAGTTTTAAACCCCCAATCAGGTGGGTAAAACTCGCCTCTAGGAAACTTTAATTCTAACAAAACGTTTCTTTTAAAGCTTATCATCTTATTTTCAAGAATAATTATATGAAATGAATCAAATAATATGCTTCAATATATTTGTTATGATAGTTTTATAAAAATAGTTTCGTGTATCAATCATCCCAGGAAAATTATATTCACATGAGTTGCTTTTTTTGTATATCTTTTTTTGAAAAATATACAAGAATGTCATTCGTGATAAATCATTTCCTAGAATATGATTTCCTGAAACCAAACGTTCTCTGCACTCAAAGAATTTTATCTTTTTTTTTTCGGTGGGTAAGAATTTTATCCACCTAGCATCCCAAATTGCGTGAACAACGTTTTAAATATAGTTTTCTAAAATCTTAATTAACAAAAAAAGTGTCACGATCATTTTATCTAATAAAACTTTACTTTAGTTATAGATTAATTATTTTACAGATTTGCATTGTTTCAACACGCAAGTGAAGAAAATGAGTGCGTGCCTCGAGTGGCAAACGCCAACTACTTGATAGTCGATACAATTATACAAATGATCATGCTGAAAAAGTTAGGCAACATGGCATACATAGGTGCATAGAAAGATACATGTTCGGCACCTTGATTAATAAAAGAAAACAATAGCACATATATTCGAATTTAGAGATCTTAAGTTTGAGCATACTGAAAGATTAAGCACAATGCTAACTGGTTATATATGCTTCCTATCTAGCGTGTATCCTACAAGGTCATTATCAAGTTCTTGGTGAATTGGTTGAGACTATTTCTGATAGTTAGATGTTCCTCTTTATTTCAAGATACCATACCTTTAATAATTTTGTCCTACAACAATAATTGATGAGCCGTTGTACACAAAGACCAAGAGTAGGAAAGCCACTATGAAAACAACTATCGATTAAAAGAATTGGTTTTCAAAAAGCTTTTAATTGGACCTTGCTTCAAAGGACCCTTTTGTTATGAGCTTTGTCATAAAGTTGTTGGGGATTTATATTGAGAATTGTGTTATTTATATTTATGGTGTGCGAAATACCATACTAACTCACACCTCATTTATCATTTGATTAGATATACTTATTCAAAATGAGTCACATTTCATTTAATAGTAGATGAGGTTAGATTGTCTAGATTTCATGATTATAAATAATATTTTTCTTATATTAAAACTCCTGATAATGTTGGTCACATTATTTCAAAACATTGATTAAGGTAGAATAATGATGGAGTGTCTTGTATTATTTATTTATTTATTTTTTCATACTCACCTGCAGACATCGGCATGAATATAAATACTAAACGGATCGGGTATTAGTCTATTAGATGAACTCTATTCAAACGGACAAAAGGCCAGGCCCAACTTGCATCAAAGTTATCCTTTATGCATGCAGAGGGCCCAATGATGAGGATGAAAATGAAAATGTATATATTTTTCTTCACTATTGATAGAAAATATCTTGTTTACTTATCCAAAACAACAAAATAAGGACTAGACCAAATAATAATAATAATAATAATGATGATGATGATGATGAGGAGGAGGAGGAGGAGGAATTCTACTGCCTAAGGAAACGTTGATTATTGTAGACAAAAGAAAAAAAATCTTGTTTACTTCTTCTACACACTACAATATTGAGAGGAAAAATAGTTTTTCATCTTTTTATTTTGTCAAAGTTTAAAATTATGTTTACTTTATTCACATAATTATAACATAAGTAGCATAGACATAAGGCCATGAATATTAATATGCACTTATGTCGAGTACTAATTTTTTTATAATCTCATTTCAAAAATAATAATAAAGATCCTACTCTCCCTCTCGCCTTTATTTTGTGTTCTCATTTTTTGTGTTGCCTCGGGTGTAAGTAGTTTTTCTAAGGAAAAAAATAAAAAGCAAACAATGGGTGATCTGAATCATAAGAGTGGAGAATTGTACCCTAAAAATCAAATACACACCGAAATATTGTAAGCATATTAATATAATGTTTTAGTATGAACATAGTTATGAGTATAGTTGAAAGCAATAACTGAATGAAGAACTAAATTATGTGTTCTTCAATCACCACTGATAAATTACATATATGTCCGTAAATTTGTGTTGAAGCAAAGTAAATTTTCAAATCCTTGAAAAACGAAAAGAAATATGAAAAAGTACTCTGAATTGAACAAATATAACACTAGCTTCGGAACACTGCCTGCATTACAAGAAGCAAAGGCAAAGCCATTGAGCTTGGACTAATGGAGCGAATCTTTGGATCCTAATGAAGAGAGGTTGGAGTCAACAGAGCCACCACGGCGCATTCCTTCGGCACGGTGGCGCGGCACCTGAATGAGCCAGCATGTGTGGTGGGTGAGCATAGACAATCCCACCTGCCACTAGAGGATTTCCTTGTGGTTGCTTCATATGTTGGTGATAATGTTGACATATTATGTGAATGTGACAGCTTCTTGTTCTTGTGACCATCCACATTCAAAGGTGATGGGAGTTTTATTAGGCGATTAATCATCCTAGGTGGCTTTTTCTGCTGCATTTCCTCCACCTCTTTCCTGTCCATGCCTCGTTAGTTAGTTAACAATTTATAAAGATATATGATTGACATTTTCTTATATATGACTACATGTTATGTTACATTCTTAAATGTTTAAACTGATTCATTTGCTAATGTTCTGTGCCTTGAAAGTAATTAGGACATGCGATCAAACCTTCATTTTTATGAAATGTTTGACACCAATGAGTTGATAATAGATTGACATAATAAAAAATTACAAGTATATTTGAACTCTTATCATTTGATGGGGTGTCCTTGAACAATGTTGGATTGCGATGTACAAACAACAATGCCAGTTTTTGGTGTCAACTTTTCCACAAACAGTTTATGACAAAACACTATGAGGTAGTTTGATTTATATGTAGCTAACTCACTAAGGGGGCAAGCCTGGTTATTGATGTTTGATATGCTATATATTACATACGAATTGCTTGTCAAACAAGAAATCATATGTTAAAGACGTGATACATGCATCTGTAAATAATGCTAATACATAACATTAAGTTATCTTTCATTATTACAAGATACTTGTTGATTGGTTTCCCTCTAAATCAAGACTTCTAAGAATATGTATATTTATTTGAATGGTGACGAAGGCAAAAAGAATTCAATGGAGACAATGTTGATTGAAAGCCACCAAGTGATACATACAAACATACCTTAGTACTTGAGGAGTAGGCATGGTGTGATGAATTGTTTGCTTCAGAAGATGATTTAGATTCTGAGCAACAAGGTTAGGGAGGGTGATGATGTTGTGTCCTAATTAATATACATGCTTCCCACAAGAGCAACTAACGAATATTCAGTCGAGAAAAAACAAAGTATAAGCGCCTAGTTAGCCTTAAACAAATTCAGTTTTTTCAAAAATAGTGGTATTTGCTCAACCAACAATTTGTGACCACAAAGTTCTCGTAAACTAAACGCAAAATGAGGGGTAAACCGTAAATATATAGAGTCTCTGCTGGCAATTTTCCACCATTGTAAGGCCTCCACCTCATTGGAAAGTATATGCTACATGGGATCTTCCCACTGATACCAATACTTTTGGATGCCAGCTCCTCTCTACCATTTTGAAGGTTTATGCTTGTTTTGGCAAAAGCACAACATGGGACACGGATACATGGATACGACGGTTTTCACAAAATATAGGATATGATATAACATATATGTATAATAGAAAAAAAAGATAATATATTACGTTGAACAAATAATAAATCAAAACACACTTATGGCTCTAAAGTATTTCGTTACCAAGAATTGACCAAAAAATAATACAAAAAAATTGAAAAATAAATGCAAGATTTTATCCACCAAAAATTAAAAATAAAAGTTGCATAATGGAGATGGAGTTTATTGCTGGGTTCGCCTGAGCTGGAATTGTATAAGCGGCATAGCAGGATACATCTTTGACACGTGTCCATGTATCACCAAAGTATCAGTGCTGGAAATTTTCTGCTGTCTCTATGCTTCATATCATTGCTAATTTCAGCAACTCGGTGGTATTCATATCAGTTAACAGATTTGTGCAAATTTCACAGACTCTATGACTTTGTGCTACCTTCTAAAATAAAATGCTAGAGTGCCATAAACGTTCTCAGAATTTTGTCACAAAATAATATGATATGCTTATTAATTTTTAGATAAATAATGATGATATATCACTTCAATTCGTCCAACAACTATTATGGTTTCCATAAAAATTCCACTATTCTTTTTTTTTTTCCTACCACTGTGTTGCTTCATTGCCAGTTTGACAATTTTAAGTTGATTTTACATCAATGAAGGCTTGGTGTTGCCCATAGCATGATATTCAGATGATAGTATTAAGAAAAATCATCGAGATACAATCCACTAATATGAAAAGTTATGGGATCCACTCCTCAAAACCAAGTATTTCAGTGTAGTTTTGGTCACTGGTGAGCTATTCTGTATATGCACAAACTCACTCAAGTGACCCATATAAACTATAAAGTATATCAAACCAAAGTAAAAAAAAAAAAAAGGAATTTTGAGGGTAACTTTTAAGAGTATACATATGACCAAATAAGATTGGTCCTGTTGATTGTTGTATAAGCTATTTCTAATTATCTACCGATCTAATCCTTGTTTGCAAAGAGGGCAGCAGGATATTATTTTTAGCCATTGATCCACACATTTAAGATGGAACACATGGGAGCATGGCAATTGTCTAACTTCTTCTTTGTCTTTGTACTTGGCTAAGCAAATGCAGCATTCCTGCAAGCACACCAGATAATAACAAGCTTATTAATTCAACAGAAATGTCATAACATGAATCTCAAAATAAATAGAACTGAAGCATATATCATTAATGAAGGGAAAGAAAGTAATGCTACTCACACAACTAATGGACACAAAAAAGAAAATGTCCAACTACATGTACTAGCTATTATGTTTATGTGGCTAACTGTACATCAAATCAATGATTGTCTCTTTTGTGTCTCATTTGGTTTTTAGAGTAGCATCACTCATTCTATATATAACAAAGGTGCCACTTACTGGATCCTCATTGATCAATTTGTCACTACTGCCTTCAGAGTCATTGCCAAGCTCTAACTTGGCATGAGCTTCTTTATATCTCCAACTTGGAAGTTCTGAAATTTGATCATCAGATGCTCCTTTATCAGAAGACCCCATGTTCATGTTGTAACCGAGGAGGCGGCTAATTAGAGGCACACAACAGCATAACAGCAGAAACAGCAGGAAGGGAAAGAGTAGCAGATAGCATTCCATGCAAGGAGGGTGACGCACAGCACATGGAGCTTTGGAGCTTGGTGAAAAGAACCAAAACGTGAATCAAAAACCCAAACATTTCCCATCACAAACCATATGGCAAAGAAAAGCTCAAGTGAAGTCCGGCACTTGTTCATCAAATGGGAGATCCTGTATACACATAGTGAAAATTAAATTACATTGTCAATGTCAAACTTCACCCAAATAGAAACATGGTTAGAAAGAACTTGTAATTAAACTTGAGTAAATGACTGTGGGAGCTATTCAAGACAATACAAATAGCTTTCACAATTAATTTTCTAGTCCCAATTGGTTACTGCGCAGAAACTAATTATTCCTTGATTAATGATTGGCCTTTTTTTAACTCATAAATTTGAATTTACTTTCACATAAAAAGAGCTGGTACTACTTCCATCTTATGCTTTTCATTTTTCACATGATTTATCCACAATTACATAAAAAATTGCAACAATCAAGAGATTCTGCTCTGTTTAAATAATAAATGCCATGAATTGATCACTACAGAAAAAGGTATGTGAGGGTATTTGATTCTTACAAGCTCCTTTTTAGGTCAATCACAATAACTTTACGATTACTTGGAATTTTTCCATCTTTAACAATCCTATTGGTCTTGTTGAAACATCATAATCAACTCAAGATGAACAATTGTTTCTTTTTTAAAATTTATAACAAAGTTAGTCCCTACTTCAAGAAATACTTAACCAAAGAGAGGAAGCGGTAAACATTTTCTAGCCAAATTTTAAGCAGACTCACTCAATTAGTACTCTATAGATTATTTGTAAGTACTTTCTCCAATCACTAATAACAAAATTGACTGAAAATTAAATAAGTTCTTGAAGATAGTTTCATAGGATACCTGGTTTCTTCATTGTTTATCTGCTGCTCCATATCAGAAAAGCTGAGAGCATCTCCTTGAGCCAGATGAATTTGCCGGTAGCGCCCATAAAGCAGCAGCAGATTAAGAACGCAGCCAATATCATAACCAGCTGTCCAAATCCTCATAGGCCAAACAGGTCTCTCCCTCTTTGAAATAGCCAAAGTGAATGTTATAATGGTTATCTGGACCATCAAAGCAATAAACTCCAGCATCATCCATGTGTTAGTATTGAAAGGATTAGAGCCAAGGTTGGACCTTGATCCATTTTGGTAATGAAAAACTCTTCTCAAGAAGGTAAACCATCTTGCTCTAGATACCCTCATGGCCATCCGAACCATGAAAGAAGGTCTAGGCCTGTTCCTAGTACTAGCCACTCTCTCTTCTCCTGCTGCAGAATTTGAAGAAAATGAAGCCATGCTGCTCGAGTTGAACAAGGACTCGGGTGGAAGTGGAAGGAAGCACCTAGAATTCATTGGAAAATATTCTCCTTTTGGAATTAAACCAACAAAAACCTTACAAACTCCCAAAACATGAAAGAAGAATACCCTTTTGCCTCAATATGTTCAGAATCCATCCAAACTCAAAAGACACGTATTAGATATAAAGTCTTCTGTGATTCCCATGAGATTTTCCATGAATTGATTCCAAAAAGAGCAACTTTGCATCAAAAGAACTTGAAACTGAAGCACCCCATGTGGCAGACTTGTTGGAAGGAACTAGTACCTTGATTAAAAGACCTTTTTTGGGTCTCCACCACCTTAAACTCTTATAACTACAAAACTCACAAGCCGATATCACACACAAAGCAAAGCTTCAAAGAACATGAACCTTTAAGCAAACACATACAGCACACAAAGCTGAAGAAGAGGTTATGGAGGTGAATATGAAGAAGAGATGGTGGTGATGAAACACCGTATATAGAAGGAAGAGGTGGAAGATATGGTATGAAGCATGTGTCAGGGAAGGTGAAGGTTGTGTCTCAGAGGGTGACCAAGAATCAAACTGAAGAACTTTGCTTTGATTCCAATCCAAGGGAATCACAAGGTTTGGAGGGAAGTTAACCGTTGGCCAACTTCCTCTATAGGCTTCTATCATATTCATATATGTGTGGGTGTTTTTTTATCATGAAGGAAGAAGCCGAGTTGAGAAAGCAATTGGACTTCAATATATTTCACAACTTTTCTTTTTCTTTTTCTTTTTTTCCTTTCTCTCTTTGTTTATTTCTTTTCTCTTCCTAATATAAAATTATGACAAACGCAAAGATATATATATTTTTTTGGCTGGAATTAAGATAAAGTTGATGTCTCCTTGAATTCAAGTGGATAAGACCTAAAGTGATTGCATATCTGATACATACGTCTGCTAAGGGCTGGTTTTGTTTGCATCATGGCCAACAAAAATGCAATCTTTAGATTTTTTTTATATAAGAATTCAATTTTAATGCTGAGACGTGTAAATATTTTTTATATAATTTTTGTTTTTTCACATATATTGTTCTAGTAGAGAAAATTCTGTTTAAGTATTGGAGATTATATGAAGAGCATGACTCTTCTGACACCAATTATTCTATGTTTAAACTTGATCTCAATGCTGATTTTTTATATAATTATTTACAAATAAAAATATTATTTATACTTTTTTTAATATTTACATAGAGAGAAAGATATAAAAATGGAGTCCATTATTTTATTATTTTATGTGAGTTTAAATTGAGTACAAATAATATTACTTTTGAATTATATATTATCACATAAAAAGATTTAATTTTTATAATTATTATGTTAAAATTATAAAAATAATAATACAATTAGATGATAATATAAACTTTTTTTTCTCAAATTAGTTTCATAATCGAGGAACCACAAACTGATTTGAATTCTGGCGGGTGAAGTTGATTTTTTTTGGGATTATATGCATGGTAAACGGTTGGCCACCTAATCCAACCAGCAGGTCGTGTCATTGGAGTGGTGTGGCCCTCCTTGGTTCTAGGAATCATTGCTAGATTATGCCAAATTATGAGCCACTTCACTTCAAACATATCTAGCTTTTTACCTATCGTGTTATTAATTGTGTTATTTGTTCTAATTATATATAAGATATTAAAAAGATTTATATCTTATTTATTATTTAAATAGGTATAAATTTTATTTGAATGAGATCTATACTTTATTTAATGATAATTAAAATATGAATTTACATAATGTAACTATTATAATAAATATGAATAATGTTTTTCTTGTGTTAATCAAGGGTAAGAATTGGTTCACTATTTGTGCTTCCAATTTTCCAAAGTGGTATGTTGCCTTATAGGGGGTGTCACCTGTAAATTTAAACTGTCCCACGTATACTTCTTTTCTTATTAAAATTAAAATCAGATAAAACTATAAGAGTTGAATGTAATCAGAGTTGAATAATAAAATATATGTTTAATTGTTTTATAGAGTATTGAATGTAAGAGTTGAGTGAATAGCAATTTCTTTACTGCAATTACTAAAATTTGTTATCAAAGGCTAACGCCTGACAGACCTGTGTTAAAAAAGATAATTGTTTTTAGCTCATGATTTAAATACTATTTTACATTCTTGAAATGAATGCATAAATAATCAGAAATTTCAGTTATAATTTTCTATAAATTTGGTCAACAATTTGTTGGACTAGTAGTAAGTAGCTTAGCCTCTTAAGGATATTGCAACAGTAATGTATTCCACAATTTTTCTCTTAAAAAATAACTCACGATAGAAGTAAAATTCTTTCATTAGACTCATTAATAATATAATTAAAATTGCTAGTTATTAATATATAATTTCTTTTATTTTTCCACAAACAAATTTACGAATAAAACAAATAAAATTTTTAATTATTTACACTTCATCATTGCCGTCAATGATTCTATACAGTATAAGGTATAAAGCAACAACAGTAGTACTGTTGTTAAAAAGCATGTTTAGTTTCGACTTTTTCCATGATAACAAGTTTGACTTGAATAAGCTTTATTCTCATTAGCTAATAAATACGAAAGTACAAATCTTCTGGAAATCCTAACTTGCTGAATCAAGCAAGCTGAATATGTCCACGTAAGCTAATTAATATTGCAGGAGAAAGTAGGCGCCTACCAGAAACGAGAGCAACAAATAATAATAATAACAATAATTGAAAAATTAAATCAAAGCAAATTAATTTTCCTAAGCAATTATTGAAAATGGACAATGAAATGAAAGGGGGAAACCTATAAATGTTGAGAGCAAATTAATCTTTCCTTTACACCCCATTTTCAATTTGGCCTCAAGAATTCCAAATCAGATGTGGGAGAGTCTAAATTAGAGGCCAAGAAAATTGACGGGTAATTAAGAGTCAAAGTCACGAGATGTTAATTCAACTCAAAGATGGTGCAAATTATACAAATTCCAAACGTATGTTTGTAAATGTGTCTTAGTTCAAATAGAAATCAATTTCAGGGTCAACATTAAATTTTAATTTTGATAAAATTGGTTCCATCAAATTTAGTACCAACATGATTTACATTAGGGACCTCACCTTATCACAATAAAGATGCCAAAGAGCTAACACGTCAGTGGAAATAAGATGGGGAATATATATTTATGGAATAAAATAAATTTGTTCGAGCATATGTTACTTGAATGACTACAATTCGATAATGTGTTAACCATTAAGGGATTGCCAAAATGTCGCTGAAGTGGCCAAATTATTCCAAAGAAGACACATATAATTAACGAATAAATCAAATTGTTTAAGCTTGCTCATAACGTATTTGAATAGAATTTGACCCTATCTGGCCGGTGAGAAGTGCAACGTGTTAATATATTGACATAACTTGCAAAGGAAAGGAAATATCACTTTCATAAAATGGGGAACAATTGAAGTCTCTCCAACGCTATCTTATAGTTCTTCTTTTTCTTTCTCCCGTAAAATGTATTTTTTTTTAGAGAAAATCAAGAGGCTTTAAAGTTGAAGTAAAAGGGTGATTACTTAGAAAAGTATGCGGTAGCAAACCAATGTGCTCCAAGTTTCTTATGCTTCCTTTGGTTGTCTACGTGCCTCTCAGGTCACCCTCTTGTTAAGGACTATTATAAATTAATTAATTAACAAACTTCTAGAGTAACTTATATAATTTATTTATTTATTTACTTAAAACCATATACTTTTCAATTTTATATTTTCTATAAATTATCCCTAGTCCTACATAGTTCCAACTACGTAAATTTTAGATTAGAAATTAAACTGTTCAACCAACTTCCAACAGCACATCTGGAATGGCTGATCCAATCAAAGTTGCATGATACATTCTCGTTTTACTTCTGTATTATACCTATATCAATAGGATATAATTTGTTTTATTTAGTTTAGTTATGCACGTACATGTGCACACAGATATTCAATATAAATTTTGTGTAAAAGTCACATACATACATGCAGCTTCTGACTCCCTAAAGGCAACTATAGTGAACTTATTTTCTCTTGCCAAGTGTACCATGAAGCAGACTCCCTTTTGTTTTTTTTTTCATCATTTGTTTATAAGAAAGGAAAAATGTTGCCACTTTAATTTGTAACGAGCGGCTTCCCGAATGGCTGTTGTTAGAGCATTTTTCGTCTATTATAATCTTGTGTAGAATTTGGTCACATGTGAAATTTTTTTATGAAAAAAAAAATTGATCATACTCAAAGTTAATATATAACTGGAGGTGAGTCTAGTGAAGATGAATTATTATGAGGGTGAGAAGATGAATCTATACCATATAATTATACATGAATTGTCAATAATTAAAAATTATTAATGATAATTAATGATCACGTGATCATTTAATGTCAAGTGATTTTATATTTTAATTTTTAAGGATTTATGTAATGGCATTTTATTTTGATCATCTTATTTCATAATAAACCACTCATCTCACTTAAGTTGTTACATATTTAACCTTTAGTAAACAATGAATGTGCTATATATTATATATGTAACATATCATATGAGAAGAGTGATTTATTATAGAGTGAAAGAAGTGAATCTTGATTGTTGAATTTTATGTGAATGGTCAAGATTAACACATAAAATCATATGACTTTTTAAATAAACATGTGAGCATTAATTACCATTAATCATCTTTAAATACCATTCATCTCAATTATACGATTTCAAGATTTACTTCTCCTAATTTACTCCTACCATTTTATGTTTTAATCTTTACCATTTATGTAAGAGTCAAGATTGATTCATCTCATTCTCATAATAAACTTCTTTTTCATATGAAATATATGCGTGTGTAGCTTTAATTTTTGTGTATCTTTTATTGCATACTTCTTGTATGTTATGAGATTTTACACAATTTTCTTATATTTATAAAATTAAAAGCACTGATCAATTTTAGCTAGAACATTGCAAACTTAACAGATTCATTTTAGTTGAGCCATTAATTTCGAAATATTTCAATAGCATGTCATTCACATCCTTATTAAGGGAAAAACGGAGAAAAGACATTATATTGGTGTACTATCAAGCTTAGTGCAATTTACAAGTGCTATTTCCTATCAATTTCCTTTTCTTCGCTGCTTCTGTGTGAGAATGGATTATTTCTCGTGATAATTTCACATTGTGCAGTAATATCTATACTTTTATCATTGATCAAGAAAATGGACCCTAGCCTGAGTCTCATAAGAGACTTCAATCAATAATAAAATTTTACAAATAATTAACTCATGTAATTTTTTTTTTTTATTTACATAGGGGCTGTTCGAGGTGTGGAGTGGGGATACAATTTCCATATTTTCTGACCTAAACAAAGTTCTATATTTCGTAATCTATGCAATTTACTGGAGTGATAGCAAGTTATGCTACATAATTGCTTGGCCTTTGGTTGTTCAGCCCCAGACTTGCTTAACTTGGCTGTGCTTGTGCAACTAGTCAATTAGCCCTTGCTTGGCCTCTCGTCTTTTGGTCATAACCAGTTAACAAAAAAAAAAAAAAACTAACAAGTGCTTTGTAGGGAGTAAAATTTCATTTTGATTCTTAAAATTATATGCGTAGTTTATTTAAGATCCTAAAATTAAAAAAATGTTAATTTAATCATTGAAATTACAAAAAATGATTCAACCAGTTCTTATAATAGTATTCACATCACATGGGCTAAATTAAATCATCAAAAGGATTAATTTGAATAAATTTTTATAATTCTAGGCACCAAATTGACACTTTTTAATTTTAGGAATTAAAGTGAAGTATACATACAATTTTAGAGAGGAAAAAAAAACCTTTATTTGTTTTCTGGGATACCTTCAGAACTTTAATATGAAATTGCTGGAGAGAAAAACTTAGATCAACTTTGTTATATTTATTATATTAAATTCTCAAAATTAAAGAATAATAAGTGGATACATTTTTTAAGAGGACTGTATATATTTAACTTATTCATTTAAAAAAATGTCCATATATCTATCTACACATGCATCATTGAGTTCTTGGGAGACAGGGTCCTTTATAAAATTCCATTTAAAAGTTCCGTGTATTTCTTAGACTTTTCACTCCCATAGTCCCATGTGTTTCTTGCACTGTACTGCTTAGGATAAGGCTCAATTATTTAGTCCTCACTTAACACTTAATGTCACGTACAATATTTTTTTATCATTAGATACTACTTCCACAATGAACACCTTTTTGTATAATAATTACACATCATGAATGTCAAAATGCTCAGTGTATCTTACAGCTACAACTCCTAGCTGTTATCCTTTCTTTATTCCATGATTAAGTTGATCCTTTGATTCCTTTCTCAGTGTAAGGCTGCGAAGTGTGAAGTATTTACAAAGCATTGAGTTTGTTAATACTACAAAAGAAAAAATGTTACGTACACAAATTTTTCAGGCACATAGCAAATCAAAAGAGCTGTAACTAAATCCCATCTCAATGGCTAAATCCAAGAAAAATGCAGGCATTATTATATTTCCAACACGCTTTTATATGTTTTTATTTTGAGTAAACATCCAAATTAGTCCTTTATAATTTCTTTGATTAACAAATTGATCCTAATAATTGTAAACACCTAAATTGGTCTCAATTGTTAAAATATCACATTATACCTCTGACCCGCCCAAGTTGCCAAGAGGAGAGAATGAAAAAAGAGCTTGGAAAGGACTGCAAAGCTCACTAGGATTAGGCAGAGTTGGTTAGGACTAGGTGGAGTTCGGCTAGATGACCGAGGTTTAGACCATTACGAAACTTAAACTGCTTCTTGCAACGAGCTCTCCTCTTTAGCCAAACTCTGCCTTCTCCTGACGAGCTCTATTTCCTCTAGACGCTCTACCTTTACTTAGTCTTTTCATTGCCTCTCAGGTTGAGCCTTGACAGGCCGGTCAAAGACTTATATGTTCTATTTTTACAATTGTAGGAATCAATTTGGATATTTACAATTGTTATGGATTAATTTATCTATTAAAAAAATTGTCAAGGACCACTTTGGATGTTTACTCCTTTATTTTTCATTCACTTTTTGGTACAATGAATAAGAAAAATTCTTACATGACATAAATGTACAATTATCAAACACTGCCACCAAGTGAAAATATTTTATGACCCGTAAAATGATTGAAATAAAGTCCTATTTTGTCAGTTACAATAACATAATGAATGATACGGATAAAGAATATAATTTATAAACAAATCAGGAGCCTAGGAACAAGCTCCACTAATGGAATGGCAAAGAACAGTGAACTTGCAAGAACCTTCAACTGCAAATAAATTTAATACACTGTCATATAAACAGGAAAAAGGTCTAGCTCTGCTTCTCCTTGGCCTTATCCTTTGGTTCTCCCAAACAAATTCAGCATATAAATCCTTCAGAGCAATGATAACTGTAGTTATCAATGGCCCCATAATAGCCCCCTGCACAACCACAAGCGTATCATGTATTCAACTTCACTGATAAAATGAACCAATTCAGACATGGATATTAGTAAGTAGACTAGTTTACACTAGACTAATTCACATGACTTAGTTATGTATAGATTTTCACTACTGGTTAGGAAAGTGGACCTAGTTTGGAGCCAAAAAAATAATTAATCAATAATGAAAATCTACACATGATGAGGTTGTATGAAATTTTCACATGAGAGGATTCATTCTAACTTCATTGGCTCACAGCATACCCAGGAGGGAGTAACAATACAGGTAAACCCGTCTTAATTATAGAACAACAGCCTTCTAATTCTAACATAGGCAAGTTGTCATACAATGTCTAATTTACTAAGGTTAATTGTATGCTTAAACAATATGGACTTAAACATTCAGATTAATCTAAAAAATGATGAAGTGTAAGAGACTATGAAGTAGAGTACAAATGCTTATAGAAACATCGGAAACTCAAATCATGGAGGGGGTAAAAATTTACCTCTAGAGCTGATGGAAACAATGTCATTCCCCCAATGATGCTCATCCCAGTAAGATATGCACTAGTCCCAGGCACATCTTCCAGAATCTCATTTGTCCCATAATCCATGAGGAAAAGGTGAATAACTGACAAGACAATGGCGACTATGTATCTGCCTTCCAGCACTAGTTGTATTGCTGCTGGAGCTGTTGCAAGCCAAGGTGGAAATATTGGTAGTAAAGGACTAATGAAGGCAAGGACAGTTGAGACATACAAGAAATGGATTCCGTATAGCCTGAACAAAAGCCAAGTCAGACACCCTTGGAAGAATGCAATCTCGGCAGTGGCCAAAAGTACTCCAGAAATAGCTTTGTCCAACACTTCAACACACTTGATTCGAGCTGAGTTTGGAATCGGAAGCATGTACATCACTTGTCCAGTTACCCGCCGGATTCAGACGTGATGAGATAATACAAGACTGAGAAAAACACCATTGACTGAGACACAAAATTGAAAACCTCAGCAGCTCCAGAGATTATGGAATTCAGAATTGACCCCATGAACTTTGTACCACTTCCAAGCACATTAGTACTACTAGCCAAAACACGTTGAGCCACATCCATTCCCTGAACCGCATACCCTTTTGCCTTCTCAACCAAATCCTCGCGAGTGATTATGAGATCTCTCAAAAGGGTGTCCACTTCTACATAAATCTGACTCCATTCCCTATCCCTAACCCTTCTCTTCAAACTCAAGAACTTTTCTGTGTAAGGTGATGGTGTCATCAAATCAGTTGAAGGTGCTGAAGAGTTAGCATTGCTAGTTATCACAAAATGCTTGATGCCGGTCACGAATTCAGTCATATTGTATTGCATTGCCAAGCCATCAACCTGATCAGAAACTGTTCTATAAAACTGAGCAGTGTACCTGTGCACCATCCCAGGAACATCATTCTCATCCATCCACTTCTTAACACCAATCCTCTCAGCATAATTGCTCTCCTCAACACGCACCTTCAGAGAAACCACTGCATCTTTCCCTTCAACTCCAATCTTATAAGAGAAGAATATCACCCCAGCCAAGAACCCAATAATCATACCAAAAATCAACCCAATTGCCACAATAGTCTTCAATCTCTTCAGCACCCCTCTTGTAAAATAACCACCAATTGCACATTTACTACTACTGCTACTACTAAAGGAACACAAAGTGGAATCCACATTCTTTGTGCTGAAAACAAAGCCTAATCCAAGAATTAAAAACGACCCAACAACACCAAGTCTCTCATAAGCAACAACAAACACACCAAAAGACAAGAGCAATCGAAGCAGAGTTGAGAACCCACTAACCTTCTTCCTTTCATTTGATGGTGTCTCAGGCTTTGGCTTCCTGAGAAGGACCCTTATAGAAGCTTCTCGAATCTCGAAAAGGGTACCCAAAAACACCCTCAAAACAGCAAGTGGAACCGCGAGAAGGGCCTCCATGATGCCCAGTTTGAGTGGCTCAGACCAGAATGCAACGATGGCGTTCTGAATTCCCCTGAGTGGGATGGAACAGAGCACTGCCCACTGAATTGGCTTCAGGTACTGCTCCAACAACTTGAAGAGGCCATAGATGATGAGAATGGCGAAGGCAAGGCCAGCATGTGCCATGGCTATGCAGAGGGCGAGTCGCACCTGAGAGTCACCGGAAAAATCGGATTTTACATCTGGGGCACTGGAATTCTGCGGCGGAGCGTGGGACGAAGGAGACGCTGGTGGAGCTGGTTTTCTGATGGAGGCAGATCGGAACATGTCTTGCCATGGTGGGGTGGCGGTGGAGTTGGGGTCAGAGTATGGCACAAGCTCCATGTTATTCAGTTTTTTTGCAGAAACAGAGAACACTCTGTTTCTGAAAACAGAGTATCGAGACAGAGACAGAAACAGGGAAGTCAGAGAAGATAGATAGAATGATAGACAGATGGGAAAAAGTGGATATGTTTAATGAAATTGTTGTAGGCTTGGAATAGGTTTTAAGATTTGACCAGTAGGAATTAAAAGAAGAGAAGCATATGCTGTCATCACATGATCAAAATTCAATGATTTTGAGGGGGGTTTTGGAGTTGTGTCAGAAAGTGCCCTGCTTTTATAGCAGAAAAGGGGTATAAAAAAAATGGAGTGTAGTAAGAAGGGAAAAAGGGAAATGATGCCTTGCTTTGTGTGTCTGATTATAACCAGGGTGGAAAAAAGTTATCCCAATCTTGATTCGTGGAGATAAATTGAAGCACTTATTGTGTGTTAAAAATGTACTTAAGGAATAAAAATGTAGTAAGCATTTTTCAAGGAAGACTCGAATTTATATACTAAGGAAGTAAATTTTATAGAAAAAACTGAATTTAACTTAGATGCGTGATTTTAATTATATTTTGTTAGATAAGGAAAAAAAAAAGGAACATTTTTAAAAGTATGAGCACTAAGGTAGTGTGAAAATACATGTATAACAATTATTGGTGGTTATATTTTCAACTTCTCGTGATTTTCATTGATAATCTATTTTATTGCACATTTATGTTGTTTCGTCAATTTTTGAGTAAGAGGCTTTTGAATTGTTTAGTATTGAATGATTTAATTGTAAGAGAGTATAATAGAAACTTACACTGTAAATATACAAAATTATATAGTTTTGTCGTTTATCCAATGAAACAAAAATTAGTTTTATTTTGTCATTTATCTAATTAAACAAATATACCAGATTTGTAAAAATATCTTGTGACATCATCGAAGATAAGGAATAAAAATAACTCAAATTTTAAAGTGGTAAACATTGAAAAGTTTTGTTATAGATATAAACTACTTATTCATTAAATAAATTAGGTTTATGCTGATCAATGCAACACTAAGCTGTCCATAAGTTGTCATACGAAAAATAATTTTTGAAAAGTCCATTTTGGTATAGAAAATAAATAAATCAAGGACATATGCACGCACCTTCTGTCCATTCATGGGCTTTAATTTTAGGAATTTATAGATTGGTTCAATCACTAACTCTGACTTTGTGGAATTTAAACAAAAACAAAAATATGAGCCTTCTTTTTCTCCATCAGCAATAATTTTGAGCTGTGTTTTTCATATCTAACTAAAGGTTGTAGAAGGCATCTGAGAATTAATCTTGGCTCAAATGGAAAAATCAAATAATATGACAAAAAATATATAAAAACAACAAATCACCCTTGATTTGAGTTATAATTGAAGCTTCAAGGCTTAAAATACACAAAACTCATCATAATTATGAAGTGCATTTCTTTGAGTTGGGTGGTAATAAAGCTTGAATTCAGTATTCCATTTTCCTTGCCATTTTTCTCTTTTACAACAAAGCAACTACTTAGTGATCCTATCAACTAGTAGCCACACACTTCCTTCAAATGTTACTAGCAAGTTACCATTACAAACAGCATTCATCTTAATTAATGCTTAAACATTGAGTTTCATCAAATCAAAGACTAATTGCATACATCAATTTTTCTGCGTAGACAGAAGTAAGCAAGCAACCGGAAGCACAGTGCCATGGCTATGAGAACCCAAACTTCTTGTAAGCCTCCTTTCAAGTTCACAGTGTCAAATGAAGGTGAACTCTGCAGGGTCTTGCACCCTTCAATGCTCTCACACTCATATAGTTGGTCTCCTGAATACTGCACTTTTAGAAGCAGCCTGAACCCATAGTACATGAATGATAAATACTTCAGCCACTGCATGAACTTTGGTATGTGCTGCAACACAATCGACTTTTCTGTTAGTGTTGGAACCTTCTTTATATATATATATATATATATATATATATATATATATATATATATATATAAATGGGCAAGAGTTTTGTCACATGATCATGCATGAGATTCCCCCTAAAACAAACAAGTCATGGTTTATCACATGAACTCTTAAGGTGGTGTTGTAGTTGTCCAAATTAAATCAGAAATTGATAGCATTTTCCAACAAACTCATGTTCTATTTTTGTCTCAGCTTCTTTATATGATTTTTTCATCCCATTGGTTTTATGTAGCTAGAATCACTCTTAGTATTCAATGGACTTATCGTATCGGTCCATCACACCTGTAATGGTTGGATCCCCTTATGCTAAATGCAGTTTTAGAAAACTTTAAGGAAATTAAATTGATCTAGCACATCCTGTAGCACCAAGTTTCTATATTTACTAGCAGTGTTGCCACTCCTAATTGAAAGAAAAAAAAACCTTTTGCACTCAAGATTGTGTGCTTACCTGGACATAGTAGCCACCTGTGAGAAGGAATAACATCAGTATCAATGAAGCAACCATCCCAGCTCTTTGAATGCTCATAACTGCAGCTCCAAATAGTTCTCCTGCCCCCTATTAACAAAGATAATGATAACCCGCAAAGCTAGTTGTTTGATATAAAAGTCATCCATGGACCTTCATTTTCATCTAACAATTTAAACTTTTGAGAGAGTTTGTTTATGACACTATTATGGTATTGACATGACTTACTTGACTTGTTATAGCTATTAACAACACTGCGAACAAGGTCAAGAAGAAGCAAGCAACAGTCCTCTTAAAGCCAGCCATGAAGTACAAGATAACCATGAAAAAGGTTGGATAGAAAACATGCGCCACCATGTCACTCAGAGTGCTGCATGCATAGTATACGCTTAATCTGTACATGTCTGCTTTCCTTTCTTTCACCAAGTAGACCTTTTCAAATGGAAAGACGTAGACTGCTCCGAAAATACATGAAGATGTCCAAAATATACAGATATAGAACATTAAACCAACCTGCAGCAAATATATTGATCCATTCCAATGTTAATGTAGAAGTGGTGGGTAGAGAAAATTGATATGGAATAGATTAGTTGCTCAGTCTTGTGAAAAAAATAATTCCATGGAAGCTACCTACCTGATCTCTTAGTTGAGCCTCAGTATTGGTTGAAGATTTCCACCAAAGTAGCCCCAACACAAGTGCAATTCCAAGGGCTTGAACTAGTCTTAATTTATCAAAGTAGTCCTTGCATCTTGATCTGAATGTTCTCTTGTAAAGAATAATGAATTGCTCCAACCAACTCAATGTCCACTCCTTCTTAACCTGAATAGCCAGCTGAAGATGTTTTGGTGTGTTTGCTGCTCCATGATTCTCTTCTTTTTCTTTTGGCTCCAATATGTCTTTATACTTGAGTTTTAGATACTAACACAACAGATAAAGTTATTAACTGGGAATGAGATGGAGCATGCATCTATATAATAAATCTTACTTTAATAACAGCTTTTGAAGGGTCAGCAGACTCTTGATCTTTCAAAATATCTTGAGGAACACTTATGTCATTCACTTGACCTGTCGCCAAGTCAAGCAAGAACTCTGCAGGATTCATTGGTATTTCCGGGATGAACTGCAAGGATGAAAAGTACTCCATTGAGTCTCTAGCCTTCCCATAGTAAACAGGATAGCCTTCTGATATCAGAAGAAGTTTGTCAAACATATGAAAGATTCTGCTGGATGGTTGGTGAATTGTAGTGATTATGGTCCTTCCACCCTACAGGTAAATCAAAAGTATTCTTCAGCATATAAGTCCAAATAGGCTTGGAGCATGTTTCAGAATGGCAATTAAATTTAGTAGTTACTGATACCTTGGCTAGTCCCTGCAGAGTTAGAAGGAGTTTGTTGGCTGAGGTGGAATCAAGGCCTGAAGTTGGTTCATCAAGTAGCAGCAGTGAAGGATCAACAAGAATTTCATAGCCTATGCTAGTTCTCTTCCTTTCTCCTCCTGATATGCTTTTGAGAAATCCTCCACCTATTTTTGTGTGTCGACATCTATGATTAACAAAAGATTATTTAGGAAGCTGTTTTATTTCCCCTCTTTTGAAGAAATTTCTAGTTAATTTGAGCATTCAATTATCATATTTTTTGTCAAGAAAAACATTAGAAATCTAGAAGTTTTTTGTCCGAATATAGTCGTTGGAATGACGTGACGTGGATATTGTCCCTTTGTTGAATAAGTTTGTCGTATCACTTTATTTCATTTAATAATTTTCTTTGCCTATGAAGCATTGCTCTTCAAATTAAATACAGACCCATGCAAAACACACCTTTCCAGGCCTAGCTCCTTGATAGTGGTCTCCACTCTCACATATTTTTGTTGCTTGCTCATGTTGGTTGGAAGCCTTAAGAATGCAGAGAAGATCAATGTTTCTTCTACTGTAAGTTGTGGGAAAAGCACATCCTCTTGTGTCACAAATCCAATCCTATAGTGAAGAGAGAAAAAACAAAAAGAAACAGAAAATTACAACATTAGCAGATATGTATGTTGTTGTATGAAAAGATCTACCACATTTCATGGCATATGAATCTGTTTAACCTCCTCTTGACAGCTGGATTATATCTAACACCATTATAAGTAATCTTTCCCTTCACGTTGTCAAGTAATCTTCCTCCTACCACTCTCAACAAAGTTGTCTTTCCACTTCCAGAAGGACCCATCAAAGCAAGAATCTCGCCAGGGCCAATGCTTCCTGTGATACCCTTTAGGATTTTCTTGTATTTATCTTCTTCCATGTGCTGTGTGGCCACCTTTGACACCATTGTCTTCACAGGGTTATGGGAAGCAGCTTGGCTATTTTTCACCTTGAACTCTACATCCTCAAACTGCACATTAACGAGATATGAAGTGTCTGTTCTTGAGATCATGTTACAACAATCCTATGGAACATTTTGATTTGAGGGTAAAAATAGAGATGAAAAATCTGTAGACTAGAATTATTAGTAAAATTGCATATAAAATTGGTCTGCGAAACTTTTCACCCATATTTTTTTCTCAAACCAAATTAATTTTAAGAGTAATGTTATTTATACAAAAAAAAATGAACATTTAAAGTGAATATCCAGGAAGAAGACACAAAGTATTAGATGATGTATACTTAAATGTCAATTTTCTATGTACAAATAATCTTATTTCAATGTTAAGCAAAGCAAAACATTGTTAATGATAACATTCAAAATTGGAATCAGTTTTATAGAATAAGAGTATTAGACCATTTCTCCCCTACCTTGAGATATATGGGGAGTGGGGGATCTTGGTTGATGCTGGAATCCTCAACTTTAAGGACAATCTCTGAGTACTTATTGGGAAGATATGCCTGAGACATGAACTCCATGCTGTGACCAAAGCCATTGCTTCCAGCTATCTGCATGGAACCAACGGATGGGGGTGACATTGACATGTCCTCAATCTCATCTTTTCTCCCATTTTCCATGATCTTAGATTGTTAATGAATGAGAGCTCCCTTGAAGGCCAACTCTAATAATAAAGTTCAGATGTCATGAGTCAACTGCATCAGACCAAGAGCTTGCCTATATATGGAATGCAGAATCTTAGTTGGTGGGCCACATACTTCTCGTGGCATTTTATTGGTCCATGAAAGGCATGAATGCAATTCCTCACATATACCCTTTCAATTCAACCATTATGACTTTTGTCACAAGAACATGTCAAAACCATGAACAAAAATTGGTTTAGTTAGTAAATGAACATCTAAGAAGTACACTTCCGCATTCTATTAGATAGATACGACTCATTTACAAAGATAACGTGATTGGAATTCAACAAATCACTCTTAATAGTTTGGTGCCCAGAAGAACTAATTTATTTTTCCTTTTTTATCATGCATGCATGTTTTAAGACAAGATATGAGACTGATTTTATTGGTCTTTTTAGATGAACCCATATTTATCGAAAACAGTGATTTATCCTTTTAGGTATAGAACTTATATAATTTTAGTAGTTTATGGATGTTAATTTTATGCAATTTATCAAATTATTATTTTTTATTTATCAAAAAAATATATTTTACAGAAATGAAGCAAAAAAACAAAAATTATGTAGTCCTAAGAGCCGAGAGAGATGAAACAAGATGACAAACACGGCCTTTGGGAAATACGACATCGTTTCCAACATGAACTAGAAGTGTGGAACTGTAGAACCCCAGATTCAAAGCTTGAAACTTTTCATTCAAAACAAGAGGAGCGCGCACACACACATAATCGGAGGAGATACTGTTGAAATCGATGAGGAGATAAGGGTTTTGTTGGAGATATTAGCTTCCACAAGGTACGTGACAAATTTGATGTTGTTTTTTTACCTTTTTTTTTCTGGGTTGGTGTTTGGATGCTAACGAAATTTGGAAAATTAAGAAAAGATTAGATTTTGAATTTTCTCTATTGTAAATGGTACTTTGTCACTGCCCAGGAAGATTATTATTTATAATGCCTGCAAGTGATATTATTTTTCAAATTTTCATTGGAGTTTTCTGACCGTATGTATGGGGTGTGGCGAGAATCCATAATTAGGACCAACCCCTCTTGGATGTAGTTTTCCAATTTGATGATTGTAGATGTAGATTGATCTCAGACATGAAAGCATGAGCTTGGTTAGTATTTGGACTTTTGTCCTGTAAGAATCAATATATGATGATTTGAAATCATCTAAAGGGTAGGTGCACTAAGAAGTTATCTTTTTATGTCAGTTAGGGACACTATCCAAACCATCAAGAGTAGCTTGTGCAAGTTTGATTTTGTGAAGCCATCCAGCTTAATCAGCTGATGCTTTCTTTGCTGAACTGAGGCTCCTTTATATTGAATGATAGATCTCAACATTCAATACACAGTTTAAAAGTGATTTTCTTTTTCATATAATCCCTGTTGTAATAATTTCTATTGCTTGGATCATTCTTCTGTCAATTATTGTGAGCATTTATATCAATGGTTCGGTTTTCTCTTTTGGTGTAGAAGTTTAAGGTGTTTTTATTTGATGGCAGATTGCTTTTGTATAGTATCTGTGATGCGCCTGCTTCCCTCTCTTCTTTTTACAGTTTCTCTTATTCTTATGTTATGGATTTATGGTTCAAGACAGAATATATCTGTTGCTTGCAGCCATTCCTGTATCTATCTGAAGAGAACCTGTATAAGTTGATGAGACTCTTTGCGGAGAATATTTCTGAGTCATCTTAAAGTGGAAGAGCTGCTAGCACTAAAAACATTAGTGCTAGTAGAATTCCAAGAGAAGATAACTTTAAAAGTTCTTTTGAGGACTCAAGGGCACCTTAAAGTTAAACAGCAGGGACAAGTCTGGGGTCCCCATCTGTCAAGCCAACGAAACTTCCCTTCATCCAAAAGAAATGGATGTTACGGCTGCTGCTGGTGAATCGAGCTCCAGGACAGAAGGTTTTAGAGAGGACGAAGAAAATTGTATATCAAATGAAAAGGATTTGGCCATAGGACTGGTTGATGCTGGAGAAGTTAGACTTGGAAATGAAGAAACTGCTCCTCATGTTAGCTCTTGCAATATGACTGTCTTGAAAGAGAAGGTAACTTTAACCTAAAGTCTATTTATATGCTTTCACTGAGCTAAACTCTAAATGAAGGGAGGGGGTGTTGTTGATGTTGAGATGAAGAAAATGGATGATTCAGCTGTTTCATTTCTTAATCTAATCATGCCAAGTGAATTGGGGAGAACTTAGAAGAATTATGACATGTGAAACTGATAGTTTTCAAAACCAGGAGAAAGCATTCATTAATGAAGTAACTGCAAGAACTTCAGAACTAGAGCTTCTTGAACGAGAATTGGAACTGATGAGCTCGGCAGCTGAAATGGCATTCAATAACGACCATTCTGTTGACTTCTACCTTGACCAGTTGAATGAACAACTACAAGATAAAAGGCATTACCTTTCGAAATTGGAATCAGAGTGGTAGGTCAACATATTCATATGAAATATACTAGACATTTGGCAGTCTATTCAGGGTCTATCTTTAAATTGTGGGTCATAGGTACAACATAAAAAAAACTGTTCACTTCATGGATTTCAATATGTTTCACAGGGATGATGTAAGAGAACCTTTGGAAGAGAGAAGGAGAAATCTTGAAGACTCTCTATTTTTGAATAATCCAGATTTACAAGAAATGCTCCAAAAGTGTAGAGAATGTCAACAGGAAGAGCAGGTCATTTTATCTGAAACTAGAAAGAGGTATATTCTGAAGAATGCTTCATTTCACTTTGTACAATTCAGCTGAAACAAAATTTCTTCAGAGAATAGGACAAGGAAAATATGCTACATATTTTGTGAAACCTTTAAAGGATGCAATCAATGAATCACATGTTTTTAGTTTTATTTGGGAGTTGGCCTTTAAATGTAGTGAAGTTTCTTTCTCATTCCATCCCTCTTGATTTACCTTCGATTGAATTCTTGTTAAACATGAATATTTTGTCTCTCTAGGGAGGAGGAACTATCAAAACTTTCTGCTGATCTTGAGAAGCAGCCGAAATTGCCATTGAGGAAATCATACACTGAACGAATAAAGGAGATCACAAAGAATAGTCGGAAACAGGATGCTGATATTGAGCGCATCTTAAAAGAAACTAGGGAGGTTCAATTGGAGACTAACTCTATCCAAGAACGCTTGCATCGGACGTATGCTGTTGCAGATGAAATTGTCTTTAGGTATGTACATTTGATTGTTGCCCGCATATCCACACACCAACACAAGTATGCTAGTGCATACTATTTGCACACAAGAAAATAAGATAAAATGGATGTATAGTGGAGAAACAAATGGATGTAAACAGGAAGATGAAGAGAGCATGAGGCAGCCTAACTTAAGATCTCAGCTGTGAATTCTTATAGCATGTTTGGCGGGCATTTGGATGGTTCAAATGGGGTTTTGAGTGTTCAAACCTGATTTTACGTTTTTTTTGTCATATTTGGTTTTGCATTTTTTTCCCCACTTAGACTTGGTTCTTACTACAAAACCATAGTTTTGTCCAAAACAAGAATTTCTTGCTTTCACATTGGGTGCTATTCTAACAACATTACTTTTGTCAAGAGCGATGCTAAGAAGTACAAAACATGTCAGTGCGAAAATATATGAAAGATGAAACAACCATCAGGTTTTGGATAACTAATCACGGGTAAGGTGGAAGTTATCATCTAATGGTAGACAATATTTGTAAAGCTAATTCGTACCTAAAGATTTATTACCAAGAATCATTTCTCTTTTGTAAAAATCGCTTTCTAAATTACCATATTAATATAAATCACTTTTAACTAACATCAACTCTGGCAAAATCATGGTCATCAAGAATCAAGTTTTGTAAACACAAAACCAAAGACACATCTATGGTCCTGGTTGGTTGCTTTTCATTTAAGGTAGGTAATGGACAATTTTTTCCCTTCTTTTCACTGCAGGGAAGCAAAGAAAGACCCAACAGGGCAGCAGGTATATAGGCTCCTCACTAGCATCCACCAAGGTTTCGAACAAATATCTGAGAAAATCCTGGCAACTGATAGAATCAGAAGAGAAGTAGCTGAGTATGAAATGAAACTAGTGGCAATGGCCTCTAGAAGCTCAGATTCAAGCAAACTACAAGATGATATTGATGTCATTATTAAGGGAAATGAATACTTTGAGCATCCCTTTCAGGATAAGTGAATCTGTTTCCATAAATCGTTGGAAACCACCTTTTGTAATTGGGAATTACATTGTAATCGTATTTGATGTGTTCCAAAGTTCTAAATAGGAGCACAATAAGGTTTTTTTCCCTTATTTATTTGAATGATTAGGAGAAGTATTCATGTTTTTATCCCAAAAGAGAAAAAAAAAAAACAGAGGAGTAGTCTGTATTCATGTTCCTGGGATTTGTTCATTGTATTTTCTGCAAGGCTTGAATTTATTGAAATTGTGCCTATATGCAAACTAGGCATATTGAGGCATCTTTAAAAGGAAAAAAAATCCAGGAATACTTGGTTGAAGAGAGACAGCGAGGGCAATACTGATTTGATTTTCCATTATGTATAGCAAATAATTGACTTGACCAACTTCTTGTGTGATACAATATCATGGTATGAAAACCACCAGCTATACTTAATATGAATGCATGCACTTATGGACTGAAACTATGAATTTGGATTGTTTATTGGGTTTACATGAATTTGAGTATTTTGACTGTATAATGTGCACTCAATCCCTGTCCCACTATCCAAACTAGAAGGAAAATGCATTATTAATTGTACATAATTTTAGGCTTTAGACCTCAGAGGTTGATAAAGTGTGAGAAAGTGCAGACAACTTGTCAAGTTTCATTTCTTGGAATGGCAGCATCTCATCCATTCCCATTATTATATATATTTAGGCAAAAGTAGCACACCAATCAAAGCAAATTTAATAGGACACGAACCAATACGTATTATGGCAAATGATTGATCATAACTTGAAAGCCACGATCTATTTCATTGTCATAAAAATTACATGATGCTATCATCAAATATATATATTTTAAAAAATAGATTTGACATTTCTTTTTCTTGATGAAGAAATGATACTTATATTTTAGTTATACAAGGAGGAAACTTAGCATAACATTTAGTGGATAACGGTTAACACCAACAACCAGTTGGTGGAATATTGCAATATTCACATTGAAGTTTTAGTAAGATGAAACTTTTGTATCAAGTTCAGTGATGATATTGATATATGATATCTTATCACAAACCAAGGATATGCATCAGTCAATCTCACCTAATAAGAGAGCACTTGACGGTTGTTGCTACATGTGTCTCTTGACTGTTTCCAAATGATACAACAAGAGTTCATGATGTTACCTTAACTTCCCCGTAAATCAATAGTTACAGCAATCTCTAGTATATACATGACATGAGACAGGTGTTACTACTAGCCTCCCCTAGAGCTCAAGCAGTTTGGAAAATCTGATACACGTGTCACCATGTTGTTGGCCAGTCAGATCAAAGGCAATATTCTCTCGTGGAACACCATGCAAATTTCCTTCCCTTCCCCTTTTTTCCTTTATTCTCTTTTTCTTTTTTACTTTCACGAACTTGAATGACACCTCCTTCAAGAATGACGATTTTTTCTGTTTCCTATATACCCCTCCATTGATTGTGTGTTAAGCAACATGGCCTATTCATTCATATTTATGTGACCCTTTCTTTAAATTTGCTTTTCTGTTTTGGCTTTCTTTGTATAATTAATTGGGACACAATAGTGGTGTTTCACAAAAGGGTCACCAGCATTTTGGCTGAATATGTGATCCCAGTCCATGAATAGGCTTGATTGGTATGGGGTGGCTTGATTTGCTGTGGGGAGAAGAAGGAAGAAAACTTATTAAAAGGAAGGACAGTGATGCAGGCGAAGCAGGTCTTTTCTCAATTTCTTAGCTCATAGATATAATTGTACCTTAGCTTCATTGCATGCAACCGAGTAGTTTTATGGGTCTACTTTGCATCATTTGCATCAAACTTTAGATTTTACCTCCATTCATGTATCCTTGGATAGATTTCAACTCTTCTTGAGTTAATATTATTTTCCCATTATCATTCTGTGTGAGATTATATTTTATTGTCTAAAAATCATCTGATAATCTGCTTTTGACAGTCATAAGTTTGTAGCATTATGTTTTTTACAATCATAGTCACTATAGTTTATGTAATGCTATTGCTCACTATCATTATTGCATGGCATGTTACTGATCACTGATCAGTGATCATAGAGACTTTCTGCGACCAATCTCCACTTTGAATTGGACTGATAATGCTTATTTCTGCAAATTTGTTTGATGAATTCCAAAAATGAGTACCACCTTTGATCATCTTTTAGAACCATGCATATATTATCTGAAAGCTATGTCTGGCAAATATGAAATGAGGACAATAAATGAACATGAAATAAAATATACAATGTCTCAAATTTTCATCATGTCTTCACTCTTCTTACTTATGACCTTGTCCAATTTCCATCCCTTTTCTGCTCCATTTTTCTTTTTCTGCATAACATAAAGCTTTCCTTTCCTTTTATTTCTTGTTTTGGCATGTTAGACATGCTCATGTTTCACATTGCAATGAAATGATTATATGACATACCCAATACCATTGATGACAATATCCTTGTTCCCAATACAAATATAAACTAGACTTGATGACATGTACTCCTCACTCTCTAGTCTTCAGCTAATGCCAGTTCTGATAGTCAGGTAGAGCACTGGAAGAGCTCAGAGCTTCTCTCTACAATGAGCTCCGAACTTCAGAAGGAGCCAAGCGCCAACAGCAAAGATATTGTGGACCTGCAGTGGCATTGACCTTCAACTTTATGGTTGCAATTGGGATCATAATGGCAAACAAATTGGTCAGTACAATTTGCATCTGCATGTAAAATTTTATGACATGATGGCCTCTTTGGAAGTTCATCCTATTGATTCTTGCAAATTATATGTAAAACTTTGTTGACAGGTGATGGGGAAAGTTGGATTCAACTTCCCAATTTTCCTCACTTTTGTTCACTACATCACCGCATGGGTTCTCCTTGCTTTTTTCAAGGCACTCTCAGTGCTTCCTGTGCCCCCTCCATCTAAAACAACTCCATTCTCTTCTCTATTTGCACTTGGTGCTGTAATGGCTTTTGCTTCTGGCCTTGCAAACACTAGCCTAAAGTATAACAGGTCCAGAAGCTCTTGCTTTAACATCTTGTATATTTGTTAGGAGGTAAAAATGTGGTGTAAATTTTCATGGATGAGCTATATATATATATAATTATACATGAACATCATCCATAGAAAATTTATCCCCATTTTTACTCCTTGGCCAAACATACCCTTAACAATAAAAGATTCGGAACTTTTCTCTTACTGATAATCCAGTTCATGCAGTGTTGGTTTCTACCAAATGGCAAAGATTGCTGTCACCCCAACAATTGTTCTTGCGGAGTTCATACTTTTTGGGAAGACCATTTCTTTTAAAAAGGTCGAGAATTATGCTCCTTCTTTTACTTTTATTTTCTTTTGTAAAGCCCTTCAAATATATTGAAAAAGTCTTCTCTAACCCTTCTCTTTATTGTTTCCTTTCCTTTATGCACTAATCATGTCATTGCAATGATGCAGGTGTTGGCTTTGGCTGTTGTATCAGTAGGTGTAGCAGTTGCAACTGTAACAGATTTAGAGTTCAATTTATTTGGTGCTCTAGTTGCAATTGCATGGATAGTCCCAAGTGCCATAAATAAGATTCTATGGTCTACTTTACAACAGCAAGGCAACTGGACAGCCCTGGCGTAAGTACTTGTTGTCACTACCCAATTTTTCCGCGGACAAAATTTGTATCAAGTTCATATATATATATATGTGGACATCTTTCTTCTTGAAATGTGTAACTCAAAAGTTAAAATATACACTCATTTCAAGAGAAATGTCCACTTGTTATTATTTGATCTGAATATAATAGATACAATTAACTTAATCCATAAAAAAAAGACTTGATCCAAGTCTTTTCCATTGTCAATCCCTGGACTTGAAAAACTTTACCATGATAGGTTGATGTGGAAGACTACCCGGTCACAGTTTTCTTTCTTGGGGCTTTGATGCCATGGATAGATCCACCAGGAGTCCTATCCTTCAAGTGGGATGTAAACAACACAACTGCAATTTTGATATCTGCTCTCCTTGGTTTTCTCCTGCAGTGGTCTGGTGCCTTGGCATTGGGGTGAGACTTCCTTACTCTTGCTACGGCAAAATATTGGATTATTTTACATGAAAAATTTTAAGTGTTCGCAGAGAAAGAATAAGTTTTTGCTTTGAACCATCTATAATTCTATACACTTGCAACAAAAATATAAACAAAGTGTGAGCCATTGATGATCCACAAAAATAAAGTATCAAGCATTAATTGTCGGTTTGGTTTTTCCTCCTAACAAGGAAAATACCCTTCTCAATGCCAAAAATCACTTCTCAATGTAAGATTTTACTAAACTATAAAATGTGAATAGATCTATTTTAATTATTTTAAGAGCACTTAAAAATGTCTCTTTTGACACTAAATACCACGAGTATGATTTTTCCTTGCTGGAGTATAAATCAAGATTAGCTAATGCCACATTGTCAATCAATGCAGGGCAACTTCTGCTACTACACACGTTGTTTTAGGGCAGTTTAAAACATGTGTCATTCTGCTGGGAGGCTATTTCATATTCAACTCAGATCCTGGGATTGTGAGCATTGCAGGGGCTGTTGTTGCTCTGACTGGAATGTCAGTCTACACAACATTGAACTTGAGAGAGTCTCAGGAAAATAGCAAACAGCTACCAAAGCAAATTTCCTCTTCACCAAGGCCAAAATCAACAAGCGAAGACAGCACAGATTTGAATGTAAATACTACCACCATTGTCTGAGTCATATAAAATATAATCATTGAGCACAAGAAAACCAAATTCATCAGACACTCATCTCACTTGCTTTTGCTAGGCAATTCAGTATGCAGCTAGCTTTTTTGTATAGACAGACTAATCACAGCAGTTCAGTCAATGAAAATTTGTTGGGAATTTTCAAGAGACAATTGTTTCTCTCTTAAGTTCCATCAGTCTATCACAATATCTTGATTTTCTCTCTATTTTCTCTCTATGGCTTCAACATACATCTTATGTGAGTTTAGGGAATCGATTATCATACAACCACTGATGTATGGACACACATTGACCATAATATAATTTACTTATTTGTAATTAACGTATTGATTGAAACTTGAAAGAGATTGATGACTGTTATTTTGCTCATGATTCATGATCAAATACCTAGTTTGAAATTAGAACTTAAAGGATCTGTTTGGTTTAAGTCTCCAATTTTCAGTTTTACAGTTTTCCAGAGTTTGTAAAAAAATATTGAAAATTCTGAAAACTATAAATTTCAGTTTTTAGAATTTTCAGTTTTTCCTTCACAAATTCAGAAAAATTAAAAAATTGAAAACTTAAATCAAATAGACCCTTGCCTTTCAAATCAAAATAGATGAGACAAAAATCCATCCACAAGCACATTCCCCCATCATCAACAGGAAGACTTGAATTGCATTACTAAAGAAAATAGATGTCACAATTCTCATGCACCAAATAGAACTGTATAATTCAATGTCTTCCGCTATCAAAATGTAGTATACAGGTGAGAGATCAGAAAGGAAAAATTGGTAAATCTCACCTACTCTATTGAAACTCTTGGCTTAGTATAACATCACGAGGAATTTCTTTCTTATAGCAACAACTAAATGTTCTATAAGGGGCAAAAGAACATGTGAGGGGTAAATAAACTTAAGGCACAAAAATAAGAAACAAAAAGAAAACCTGCAACTAGCAGCCTTCAAAATCGTTAGCACCAAATATCTCCATCAAAAACAGTACTAGTTTTCTTTTCTCATTCTTCGGCCGCATTTCTTATTTACACTTCAGATCAGGCCCACACTTGGATTTGAACAAATTCATGTGTGCATGTGAACACTATGTCACCAAGAAAATGTTTTTTTTTCAGGCCTAAAAATTAGAATTCCAATTGATCTGTGCAGGCTGAGGCTGATGATAAGAACCAGAAGGGGGCCCTACAGTTTCAACAGGCCCAGCTACAGCCTGAGACTGTTGCAAAAGTGTTGAAGGTGAAACTACTGTCTGCCCTGGAGGATAGATGCCAGGAAATGCCCCATGACCAGCTTGAGGTGGGGGAAGGGGAGATGTTGTCCCTGAGGGTGAGGTTATACAGAGAATTAACTTGCAAACTCATATATCTTGGCCTGGAGTAGGTATCCACACAGCAGATCCTTCACTCTGCTAAAACCAAAAAAAGTTAAATAACTACAGCTAATCAAAGAATTTGGATGCATGTTGATGAAGCAATATAAACATAAAAACTCAATCAAATAAGATGGATGCTGCTGAAGCAAAAGGCCTACAATAGCGGCATAACAATCTCCAATTTATTGAGAAATCGGAGCGCGTGGAACAGAAACGGAATAATACGGAAGGGAACCAACCTGCTGTCCAGTTGTATAAATCTGGTTTTCCTTCAACTGCGAAACTGCAAGATCTTCGCTTCCTGTGGAGCTTCCAGTATTCACAGTTGGACTAGGCGCGTATCCAACAGGTGGGCTGATAAACGACCCAGAAGGAATTCCAAGATGGGCTGTATTTCCTGTGTTTGCTCCAGCCTTGAACTGAGGGAGAGGGAACTTGATCCCAGCAGCTGCAGCAGCTGGTAGATACATGTTGCCAGCTGCTGGCTGTTGGGCGAAGCCATTGTGGCTTAAAAATTGGTGTATTGGAGACACATAAATTGGGGGTAATAGTGGCCATATGGGAAGAAGTTAGCAGGGTAAGGTGGCCTGAAAATAGAAACAGACTGTGGAGGCACAGGTATAGAGCTCTGCAGAGGTGGTGTTGGGCTAGGGCTAGAGACACCCTGGGAACTTGCACTCTGCAATTTGAAAAGGATAAGAGAAACTTAAGGTGAAAAGTGAAAGCATATAAAAGGAAAGAAATATTCATAATTGCAACTTCAACAAATAGAAAGGAAAGCAAATAAAAGTCCTCAAAAGAAAAGAAAATATAGTCTGAATTGAACTTAAATAAACTCGTTTTAAACCATGAAATCTTCATAACCAATCCCAAGCAAACGTAACTTGCACAACTTACTTTACAAAACTATAAATAAAGGCTAATATCAAAACCCACCAAACCAAAAAGAGGGTATTAAACAAATGAGGCATTGTTTTTAAATAATTGGTAAACAAAAAAGGAGATGTCTACAGTCCTCACTAAAACCTTGGAGGATTCAATGCTCAAAATTTGTCTTTGTGAATACCATAAGACTAGGAATCAACGTTCAAATTTTAGGAGATTTTAAGTCATACAGTGCACATCGAAAAACTATCCTCTCTCCAACTTTGAAGAGATAGAATGAGGATCAGAGTTCAAATTTTTGGGGTTTTTTAGCTATGCAATGGGGGTATAATAAATAAGCTTGTATTCAAGTTCGTATTTGAATGCATAGTCTTTTTGAGTTAAAAATCCACACTCTTGAACTAAATATCCCTCAAATTTTATACATGAATTCCCCCAACCAATGATACAATAGAAAAAATAGAGAGGGAATGATTAAAAGTTTGAGAGAAAAAATATTTTTTAGCCCCATTACATAACCAAAAATCCCCTTAAAATTAATCATTACTACTTTCCATAAGTACATCTGTAAAAAAGATTGTGAGTATTCAACACTCCAAATTTTTTGTGAGGACCATAGACTTTCCAACAGAAGATTATTAAACGTAAGAGACAGTTTTAGATAGTAAGTAAACAAAAATCTTCAGAAATAAAAGATGAAGAAACTTACAACAAAGTTATTAAAACGAGATGTTTCTTGTGACTGAGGCTCAGTTCCCTCATATTGAACTTGTTGAGTCCCCAACATGGTGGACATGAAATTAAGATCATAGTTTTGAGCACTTTGAGCATTCGGAATTGGATGGCCCTCTGGAGTCAAAAATACCTCCTGCTTTGGATGATCAACCTTTGAGTCGGTACTAGTTATAGCATTGCCTTCCGAGGCAGGTGTCTTTTCTATCGTATAGGATGAAGAATGTTGAAAATCAACATGATCTCCTTCTGTAGTCAATGATGCACTTTGGTCCCTACATCCAAACATGAAATACCATCAAAACAGACATAAGAGGAGCACAGCATGGCTTGATCAATATTTTCAAAACAGAAAAAAAATCATTCAAAACCAGAATAATTCATCAAAAAGACAATAGCCCAGTACAATGATTGGATATGACACTTTCTCTGAAGAGAAACTTTGCACTTTCTCTCAGAGAAACTTTACACCTTTCTAGCAGAAACTTTAAGGTAGACTATAGTTACTTCTTGAATGAAGGAGTTTGATATATGAGAACAATGCTAAGTTGACCAAGCTAATAACCATACATATTTCAAAAGGCATGAGAGGAAGCAAAATGAGAGATGTCTAATTGAATATGCACAGAAAGGACATGGATGACAAACCTAGAAATAGCATCTTTGTCATTCCCAACAGAAGATTCAAGAGCAGGAGAAGTGTTATTGTCACCACCAGTTCCATTGCCAGGTGTTTCACTCGGGGCCAAAGTATCAAAGCTTCCAAATGTCAGACCACTTTTTAAAGCCTCGGGTACTTGGAAATGGTTGGGAAAAGTAACATGTTGCCTCAACTCAGATGTTGATTGCACGCAAGCCTCAGAAGTTGAAACCTCTGTAACATTGGCTGTTTCAGAAACATAAGTGAACACGCCAAAAGGTATTATAAGGGATAAATATATTGAAAAGATATAAGCGGACCAAAAAGTTAGGAAAGAAACTAATTAAACGGAAAACTTAGGTGATTATTGATTTTGTTAGCACAGGATGATCCTTTGCACAATAATAAGATTGTTGCCATGTAATCTTGAGATCATGGATTCAAATCTAGAATAAACACTTTACCTGCAAGTGGCTGGCTACCAGAACTGGAAGATGGCCTCAAAGAACCATTGAGGGAGGAGGAAGATGAGGGTCTTGAGGGCTCAGACAACCGATTATTTTCAACTTCATTTGACTTGTATGGGACATTCTTTTTGGTTGTTGAATTCACAGACACAGAACTTTCATTCTTGGATGCTGGTAAATCATCAACTTCATTAACAGCAACTTTGTTTCCTTTAACATGATTTGCTCCAGCAGATATCTGGTGACTCCCAACTTCCCCACTAATAGCACCACTGACACCAGGATTGCGGGAGATAGATGATGCCAGTACAGGATCCAAAGGAGAGGAATAAACACCAGATGCTGGAGCAGCAGTAGAACTCTGAAGTTGATCAGAACTTGACTGAAACTTTCCTTCTTCAATGCTGGTGCCTGAGTCGAAGGTCTGAATAGGGGAAGAGACTGCTGCAACAGCAGCAACTTGAGGTTGAACATTTTCTTGATTGCCAGTGTCAGTAGCAGCTGAACTGCTCTTAGGTACACTTGTAAGACTCCCTTTGAAAGATTGGCCAGTAGAATCATGACCAGGCTTCCCATTGGATTGATTTTTTGCACCATGGGTTGCAACAGCTGGAGCTCTGCAGTTGAAGAAAATCGATTTTAAAGAGGATACATGTCAATACTCAATATAAAATAAAATACAAACAAATGCATTGAAGCAACATTGACACTGGTGTGATTCTATTCACTCCAATAAAATATAAACATGTCAGTTTTTCCGATCCAATTATAGAATCATGATGTTATAATTAAGTTGATCAAGCAATCCAAATTTCAAACAAATGAGTTATCAGTAAATCAAAATTATGGTAGGAAATTACTTGTATTGTAGACATCTTATAGTGAATTTTAATGCAAGCATTATGGTCTGAAGAGCAAATTCTATGAAAGTTTACTCTAAAAAAGTTATTTAGTGGAATGAGAATCAAATTTGGTTAGAATATTACGTATGAAAAAAGAAAAACAGGAGTAGTGTTATTTTTCATCCCTTTTTTCATTTCTTACTTCTACTTCTCTTTGTGCCTTGCCCTAATAAGACTTTTCTTTCCATCATTACATTTTCTCATAATCAGAGTTAATCTCATGAGGCAAACAACTTAAAGCAAATAATAATGAAAATGCAACCTTGTGGCTTGAGATGCTGTATTAGTTTTTGTTTTCTGGCTTCTCTCTGCAGTATGATTGACTCCATTTTCCCCTAGAAAAGTTCCTCCCACCAACACCACCATCTAACAAGAGATATTTGCAAGACAAGGTAGTACAATTAACAAACTAATGAAGTAGCAGGAAATTTGCTGATACACAGAAGATGACAACATACTAAAACAGTTCACAGGTTCAGTAGTCAATGCAAAACAAATTGCAATAGCATCAGAAGCTAGAAGTTGGTAGGGACTACGGAGAGCTGCTCTATCACATCCAGCTGAATTCAAAAGGGAAGTAACATTATAAAGGTCGTGCAGAAGCAAAATAAGAAAGGCACATAAAATTGATGGCATCCTAAAGTTGTGTTTAATGTTAGAGGGGCCCTTTTGTGAAAAAGGCTCTCATAAATGAAACAGAGGAAAATGAAAACGACGCTTACAGTGGCAAAACTATACCGGTAAAATTGGACGAATAGCCCCCGGAAGCACCCCTTCCGCCTCTGCCTTGTCCACCTTGCTTTGACCTAGAATCCTCGGAGGCCCTGCTGCTGAAACCCTGGAATGAACAACATAAACACAAATCACTCGAGGCTAATAAATATGAAAGGGATGGAAAAGAAGCACATTTACTAACAACTAGACATCTACAATCACAAAAATAATTTTGCTTTCAAACATGGGATATACCAGTCACTTTGTTCATAAGCCAACACAATGGTGCAATCAAAATTCAAAATATCATTAGGTTTCAATCACTGGATAAACAAATTAAAGGTTCATCCACTTCAATTGATATAGTCATTAACATAAGCAGACACCTGAGCTTTACTATTTAGGTAAGAAATCAATCTGACACCAAAACTCAACCTTCGCAAGCAGCAGTTACAAACCAACTTAAACATAACCACATAGCAAAACTAACAGGAGAAGAAGGTACAGAACTATGCAAGGGGAGGAAAAAAATTACCTCCTTCTTTCTGTCACGTCTCCTTTTCACCTCATGAAAGGTATCTGTGAACAAAATAAAAATACACACAACTCAACAAACTCATTGACATAAAGAACATTAAAAACGAAGGAAATCTTATTAGAGATGCCATAAAACCCACTTCTTTCCGAGATAAAAGTTGAGATAAACCATAAATGAGTTACGAGGCAGAGTTGCTTAAGTCATTAATTAATAAAACACGTGCGAGAGCTGAGATCCCGAGATAGATATCAAACAATTACTACTAACAATCACATTAGGACTGAGTACGTTAAGCTAATCCTCACTGAAGTAGTAGTACTAACACAACCCCCTATAACCCCATGTTTTCAATCATATTCACCCACATTGAACAATTGCCAAAAATCAAACTTTATGATATCCAAAGTGCCAAACACAGCTCCCATTAACCAAAAAGCAGCAAATATAACTTTCAAATAATAATAATAATAACATTAAAATTATAATATCATTATCAGCTGAACTTGCATAATCACTAGCTTAGCTATAAGCTAATACTCTAGTCAAGCTTAAAACTTTAAACCGTTAACTTCAATTTCACAACAGCACAAACACTATAAACGAGCAAAATGAAAAAAAAAGAAAAAAGAGCGGTATTAAAAAAAAAAAAAAGCAGAAAATGCGGAAAACAAAAAACCAAGTGGCACGCAAGGGAAACAAACGACGACCCAGATGAGGTTACAGGGAAAAGTTTTTTTTTTTTTGCAGAGATATGAATGAATCGAATAGAAGAGAGAGAAAGGGTGAAAGTAGTACCTAAATAGAGAAGCTTCTGAGCGGTCTCGTTGGGATCCATGGAACATTCTCGGAGGACAGCGTAGATTTCATCGTCGGTGTGCTGCTTACCGGTGATCTCTCTGATGTCTTCGATTGTCTTCCGTACATTGTTGGGGATCGGAACCCTAGCTGCACCCCCACCACCGCCGCTCATTGTAAAAACACACACAAGCACCTACAACAACAACAACAAGAAGAACAAGCAGACAGTGTTTTATGTTTGTGTCTTTGAGTGATAAATATAGACTAAATCATTGGGAACACTTTTTTTTATACATAAGAAATTGTAAAAGATATGATTTTCTTTTAGTTATATTATTATCCCTTTGGTTTATGGTAAATCCTATACGCGATAGTATATTTGCCGTTGAAAACATGATTTATCGTTATAATATTAGATTCTGTGTTAAATCGATGATTAATATGTTAACACGTGTTAGTGTGTGCATGAACATTCTATATTATTACCATTCTAAATTTTGCCCAAATTTATTTACGAAGAATCTAATCTCGATAAATTATTTACAAAAGTTTTATAAAACTTTCCAATTATGTATTGTCATTCCGTCTTTCATAATATGACTCTAAGGTAGCGTTATTTACTTTCTTCAAGACGGAAATACAGACACATTTGAGATATAAACTTGTTTGATAGTGAAGACAAGAACAGGGGATAGAAAATTTTCATTTTTAGGATAGGAGAACACAAAATTTCTGGACCTCCAAAATATGGGACAAGAAGAAGAGAATTTTTTTTTTCCAATATTACTCCAATACATATTTATTATTTATGTCTTCATTTCTACCTCATTGTCCCCTGTTTCCCTTCTCCTACCAAACGCCACCTAATAGTCTCGTAAACAATAATAATAATAATATTATAATAACACGTAATTGGATGCAAATGTAAAACTTGATTGAATCGACATGATATCAAAATTAATCTCTTAATTAAAAATAATATGAACCATGTAGTATATGTTAATGACTATTCCTTCATCTTAGACCATTGACCTAATGGGAGAGGTTTGTACTTGTCATTTTTACAAGTGTGTTCAAGCCCATTAAGCCATAGTATTGTTGAAGATTGTCCCTTGCAAAGGTTTGAGAAGGTCTAGGAGGCCTCTGGACCACAAGAGACCTTAGTCAGAACTTAGAAAGGACCGCTTATAAAAGGGAATATGTGAGAAATTTGTACTCCAATGACCATTCCTTCATCCAAGACCCATGGCCTAATGGAAGAAGTTTATACTCGTCATTTTTATTAGGTGTGTACAAGTCCATTGGGCCAGGGTATTGTTGAAGGTCGTCCCTTGCAAAAGTTTGAGAAGGCCCAAGAGGCCTCGAGATTATAAGGGACCCTAATCAGAACTCAAAAAGAATCACTTGTAAAAGAGAATATGTGCATCATATTACATGGTGGTTAGAAATCTCTGAATTTAAATATATGAAGAAATTGAATTTTTTTTCCTTGATTTGGAAGCAATATAATTCAAGGAATTGAAATCTATCAAAATCATAGAATTGAAATCAGACCCATGATTTGTTAGAATTGAATTCCAACAAATAAAAATACCCCAATAACCTTACTTAAATATAGTATTTTTTTCATAGCCTATTAATGAAGGATAAAACAGTAGAAATAATGAAATTAATTTATTTTTAAACTCATTCAAATAAGGAATTAAATTCAATTATTTAATTTATTAACTTATTCTAAATATAAGAATTGAATTCAATTTAATCTCATTAAATATTTCCAAACACCTACACATTCTGTAAACAATCCTAAACCTCTTAGATAATTTTTTATTTGATTTTCGGAGTTCTTGCATGGACCCCTAACTATCAACGCATTAAGGAATCCAATATCGTCCAAGAATCTCATCTCCAAATCGGACCACAAATAGTAGAACTCAGAGTTGCGCTAAGTAACTCTATTCCAAATTTATATATTGTATGAACAATATATTTGCTTGGTAAAGGACCACATGGTTATGATGATTTTTGTGCGAGTAAGTAGGTGGGATATATTATTTTGTTTTATCTAATGATTACAATTTTCTATAGAAAAAATTTGGTAATTTTTTTTATTTTTCTTAGGTGAATAAGGGGGTTATTTTACATCGGAAGAGTACATAACCTACTCGATGAAATGAAAATTCATGTGCATATATACCTTGCTTTCACGTGATTTGAGTTTCGGATGGTTCTACATCGAAATATTCAAATATCCCGTTTATTTTGTTTTCCCTTGATGTATTATCTTCTAATAGAAAATTTGCTCAATTTAAAACTTGTAATTGAGAGTGATTGAAAAGTGTTAAGCTGTAAGGAAAAGGTGGAGTTTTTTTATAATTAAGGAACAAGTAAATGAGTAATGGTCTCAACAACATCCGAAAATCAAACACGGACATGTACAAATCTTAAATTATAAGACATAATCAAAATATCAGAGCAATAAATCAAAAAGTCACGAAAAGGTAATCATCATGCATGACTGCATGTGCCATAAAAGCTGCACGACTAAATTGCAAGAGACGAAATTTTTGTCACATTGGAGTTTATTCCCAGGGCCGCTGCCTTGATTGACACTCTGGTGGATATGGTTAGTATAGTGTTCGATAATTAAAAGAGTTGATTAGTAACACAGCATGAGCACAGATACAAAAGATAAAATGTTTGTACTAGGTGAAAAAAAAGAGTATGAAAATGCTTATGAAGTTAACAAATAGCAAGTCTAATTCATGTCTAAAGCCTTTACACTATTTCTCGAAATGAATCTTTTGTTATTTTTTTTGTCTTTATATGCTATTGGTTTTATATGTTTTATTTATAGCCAGGCATCCAACAATTTTTTAAAACTTGTACAATTGTACAAAATCCTTCATATTCTCTAGTATCTTTAATTTAGAATTCCTAAAATACAAAAATATTTTCACAAGTTTATCTTTCTAAAATAATTTATTTATATTATTTTTCAATATTTTTTATTAAAAATATTCTTATTTTTCGTCATGATTTTGCCTTTTTGTCAACCAAGTACCTTTTTTTTTGGCAACAATACACATCAAAAAATTATATACAAAATATTTGACAAATCATAGTGATTGTTACATGAAATAAAATAATATGACACATCAATTTATCTAAAGATCAATTGCTATACCACATTATTCTGGATATAAAATTTTAAATAAATTTATAGTTTCTAGCATTTTGTTTCCTTGAAAAAACCCTCAATTAAATGGATCCAAGGTTGATGTAAATTTAGATTATACCGTCAACCAGGCCTAACCCCCAAAAGTTAATCAACCAAGCCCAATGTTTAGATACCCAGCTTGACCCACCCAAGTTTCCAGAACCATCAAATCGACATACTTACTTGACCCAAAAGAAGGAAAACAAAAACAATCACATGTGCCCCATAAAATAAAATAACCAAAAAAAAAAAAAAAAACCGTCGATTACAATGATAATACGACATCGTTTAGCCCTGCTCTTGCCACTGCCACCATTCCACGAACACAGTTGAGAATTGACACTGTGAAGCACTCATTCACAAGTCGCACACACTCCTTCGATTGGAATCCGTGTGTGTTGGAGAGAGAGAGAGAGAGAGAGAGAGAGAGATGGGGAGCAGCAGCGATTTGAAGTACGAGCTGTCACAGAACGCATACATAAAGCTGGTTCTTCACTCCCTCAAGCACCCTACTTCTCCCGTCAATGGCATCCTCATCGGCCGCATCTCCCCTTCAAACGACGCCGTTCAGATCGCCGATGCCGTCCCTCTCTTCCACTCTTACCTCGGCCTTCTCCCTCAATTGGAGATCTCCTCATCCTGGTTTTCACCCGTTCTTTCTCTCTTTCTATTTTTTTTGGGTTTTCTAGGGTTTTATTTATTTATTTATTTTTGCTCGTCATTCAATTCTGACCCAACATGATTACCGATAGAATTTTGGATAAAAAAGTTTGTTTTTTGGAAGGACAAGTAAATTAATCAACTGGGTCTATCTTTTTTTCTTCTGGGTACCGATTAATTTTTTTGGACTGTTGTATGCGGTTTTTTCTTTTTTCTTATTCAATTCTGACCCGACATCGTTGCTTTTAGAATTATGCGTAAAAGAGCTTGCTTTTTGGAACACCATGTGAAATAATCAACTGGGTTTATCTTTTTTTCTTCAGGGTGCTGATTAATTTGTTTGATTAGTTTGTCTGACTTTTTATTTTGGTTTGTTTGATTTTTGCAATCACAAATGTTTGTGAGATAGATAGAGGAGTATTTTTCTGCTAAGGGGCTGAACATAGTTGGCTATTTCCACGCGAATGAGAGGTCTGATGACTACGAGCTCAGTGGTGTGGCTAAGAATATTGGTGACCATATTTGCCGCTACTTTCCCCAAGCCGGCACTCTCTTGGTATGTGCTGGTATTTTTACTGGTTTTGTTTTGAATTGTGTAGTTCTGGTTATCATTTTTTATATATATAATTTTGCTCCGGTTTCAATTGTTCACAGTTAGATAACAAGAAGCTTGAGGCTTTGAAGAAGAGCAAGGATCGTAGCGCCGTAATGCAGGTTAGCAATATTAGTAATTTAGTATTAGGAAACCATTATTAATACGACTGCATTCCCTTTACTCTATTTATGAACTTCATTTGGGCTTCTCCACACGTTTGATCAGATATTGGAAATCCTCAAAGGCTTTTTGTGAGTGGACTTTAGAACCCCGTTTTTTAATGTAGAATCACCTGTTAGAATATGCGTATCTTCTGTAGACCCCTTTTGCACTTGACAATGAGCAGTTTGCTTTTATTTTTTGGTTTCCCCTTCCTAGTTTCGGGGCTTATCTTCATGCATTATAACTCTATAAGTAGACAAAAGCTTAATGGGAAATTGGGGCTTGCATCTTGTTGTGTGGGTTTCATTGTTTGTGAGTTGTAACATCTTGAAACTCAAATCTGATGGCAAGATTAAAAATTGTAGACCTGAATGTCTTGCTTCATTTCCTTCCTCTCTGTTTTCAACTGAATTCAAAAGAGAGTTCCTTGTTTGATTTGCCACATGTTGCAGCATATTGATCTATCTTCTTTGAAGTGTGGGGGAATGAAATAGTTATGTTGTGTAATTTGCACGTGTTGATTGTTTATACAGGATGCAAACTTAAAGCAGTATAAGGTTTCATGCAACATTTGCACAAACAAAAAGGATTCCATGCTATTTGTATTTTAGTTGTATGAAACTTATGGTGCATTCATGAGGCACTTTCTTTTCATAAAAGAAAAAACTCGCTAACAATATCTTAATATATGTGCCATCCTAAGTGTTTATACTCTTGTTAACAATATCTTAATGTCTGCGTGGTTTGAAGTGTTTATACTCTTGGTAGTCGTATATATGGTTTCTGCCATATTATATAGAGCCATTTTTTTATTTTATTACATTAACCGAGATTGCCTTTTTCTTATGGTTTAGCTTTATGTTAGGGATGCATCTAAGAACTGGAAGTTGGTTCAGTCCGATGGGAACAGTCGATTCTCTCAAAGAGCCTTCAGCAAATCTGGTCTTATTGGACTATATTTCGTCCGAGAAATGGAAGGACATTGTTGATTTTGACGACCATCTCAACGACATAAGCAAGTGAGTGCTTTTACCTTTCAGCACTCTACATTCTGGTGTTATAATTGACTTTACACAATCTATATCCATTTTTTCCATTTCAGGGATTGGCTAAATCCAGGGCTTTTCAACTGATCCCAGTCCTTGTTGTCTCTCCATTTTGACCAAATTTATTTTGCACGTCAGTGATGCTGAGGCTCATCATGGTGCATGTGCTGCATTCTCAATGATGAACAATTAGGGAATAGATTCTGACCTTGGGAATGTTGGGTTATCAGAAACTTTTTCAGATGTATAAGCAGGATATTCACCAACTATTTAAGCAATTTTCAAAGTCTTCCGTCCGTAAAGGATTTTGGTTCTAGAGCCATTTCTGTTTTTAATTTCTTGGATGTAGGTATATTGCATTGGAGATTTTTTGCTTTGCTTGTGACTAATTGTTACATGGTACTATCTTAATTAACGGTTTGCTTAGTTTTTTTTTGGCATGAAGATGAGATAAAATTCGGTTATACAGGAGAAAGAAAAGTCAGGGTAAACGATTTCATAAAAAGGCCAAAGGGAAACAAATAGTTTCAACAAAAATGGAGAAAAATAAATGATTAGAGGTGATCCAAAGTCACTTATAAAAGATATGTTGGGGGCTTTTCAGAGCAAGGAAAAGTCATACGAATCATTCAATATTTGACACTCGAGCAATTAGTGAGAGATAATGATGAGTTAGAACAGAAGTGTTCAAATATTAAATAAAACAAAATATTAATTTTTTCTTGTCAAAAATCAAATGCTATTACGAGATGACTTTTGAAAACAAGAAAAAATATCTTTAAACATGCATCTTCCGATCAAGCTTATAAACCACCCATAAAAAATAGTCAAACCACTAGTTATCTGAACTGACTATCATATGTGTAAGTTTTTTGGGCTGCTACCATGAATCACCCATGGTGACAAGTGCAATCATTATCAGACAACAAAAATCAAAGAGGAATGGTGGATCAATCGAATCTGATAAACTGTTTCAACAATGATGTCTGTGGCCATTGTGAGTTTGTTCAAAATGATTGCTTGTTGTGCTGGCAGAACAGATGCTCGTCAATTTCATTGGTTACAGATACCTTAATTACAGTTGATCATACCAAAATAATTTAAGAAAAAGGGTAACATGAATTACAAGGTAAAGATCTGTCTATAATAAAACAAATGAATTTCATTGGATCCGAAAGCTTAAATACAAAGAATCAAAGTCAACCATAATCTTAGTTTGCTTGAGCCAACTGTGCTTAATCTGCAAACAACAACCTGTACAGCGTGTTCATTCTTCTATTATTGAAAGCCTCTATATATTTCCACGTCCAGTATGTGGTGATCTCATGGAATGTCAACAAGGAACTCACAGAACGGGGCACCCCTTAGCAACTATGCCTGGTGCTGTGGGGCACTTGGCCAGAGGGCAGTGATCATCTGCCTCAAGACCCCACCATGTTGGACCAAAGACACCATGAGTTTGGAGTGTGAAATAGAGGAGCACACCCGTGAAAGCAATCCCAGCATCCAATGCAGCCGAGAGGATGTAAGTGTGGCGCGCCCACCATGCCTTGAACCTGCTATAGACATAGAAGTTGAAGAAGATTCCGACGGCTCCCCACATGATGTAGTTCACTGATCTCACTGGTGGGATGCCACTGGCGCCTGAGATGATGAGGGGCATGTTGATGAGCTCAATCCACTTGTGGTTTGGGAACTTGCGCGCGAGCAGCCACACCGGAACAGGCAAGAGTGCACCGATAAGGAAGAACCAGTTCAACTGTGGGTAGATACCTTCCTTTGTGAACATTCTCCCTGGCCCTACAACTCCCCATATGATCGAAGCATTGTAGAACACATCATCACCAGGGCATGTCCATGGACTACCTTCTGGCAACATTGATTGATCACAAATGTGCTCAACGGTTGTGAGAAGCCACCATGCTGTGCTAAAGTAGACAAGTGAAGCAACTATTGTGCCTACCAGCTAAACACAAGAAGAAATTTCCATGAGTTAGATATGTTGCATTAGATTTCGAGTATTTTTCAATAGTAATGTTATTTGTACATCAAATGCACACCATAAATAAACTGATTTGTGCCTTTCTTTCCGTATGGTATTCACTTTTGATGTACAAATATAACATTGTTCATCTTTCAAGGACATGATATCTTGTGAACCGTAGAATCACACACTATACCTGAACAATGTACATAGATTTTGGAGGAATTTTCATGTAGTGGCCTAATTTGAAGTCACCAAGAAACGCGAGTGCTTGTGACATGCTAATGTAGCCGTAAGTCTTGAAGGTTACATTGGCAAGGGGCTTTCCTGGGTAGAGGTATCCAATGATTAACTCAGTGATCACGTTGAGTCCAGTTTGCTGCACAAAAAGTTAATTTTGGTTAAGAAACAAAACAAGGAACTGTGTCTAATTGTGTATTATTTTTCTTCAATTAATTGGACAATAGGTGTTACCGTGTTTGTTGTTGCTTGGATGACGCCAACTGGTAAAGTGAAAACTAATGCTATTCCCAGAGACAATATGACTCCCCACCATGGAAGTTGGAGCTGCTTGCCAAAGCCTTCACAAGCTACCAAGGCCATTAAAATCATCAGAACCAAAATGGAGACGAACCACCATTCAGGGACTTGTTCATAGTTCTTCTTCATGATTCTTGTATGCACATCACCAAGTTGTCCTTTCATTGCTTCCGTTGTTTTCCTCCACATCTGATAAATGGTCCTTCAAATAGAAAATGACCGGAAAATAGTTAGATGGTTTATCATACAAAATGAAATAGATAGAATCACAACTTAGTGGTCACTTAAAAACGTTTGAATATTAGTTACCAAAAAGGAAATCGCTAGACAAATAGAAATTTGGTTAGAATTTTATATGCAGAATAATGTGTCATAGTTATTATTAATCAATGGATGAATTAGTGGGTCATACAATTTTATTTCATCCAATCATCACTATGATTTTTATTAAAGATTTTGTATATATTTTTCTTGGATGCGTAACATCATTATAAAAGAATGACATTGTCGTAATTAAAATTGAGAACTAAAAATAAAAACGAAGAATGTTCCTAGAATATCCAAGCAAACTTACTTTCCATGGAAGAGGAAAACATGTGAAAGCGTGGCTGTGAGACTTGCGAAGCTCAATCCATAGTCAAGTGCAAATATGATACTGAGATAGAGCTTGCTGTAATTGTTATAACTGTTCAAGTCAATGTCAAAACTTTTGGCATTCATAATCCTTTTAACATCGTATTGTGCACCGGTATGGTCAAATGTGTGAGAACTAATGAGAGGGAACTTCTTGGCATCATAGATATTGTTCCAATAGGCAATGGGAATCACAATGTAGAGATACAACACAAATCCAGCCAAAATGTTGATGATGGCAAAGCCAGGGACAGCCAAAGGACTGCCCAAGAAGCTAGCAACAGTGTTCCAATCAAGGGAAAATGAGCCAATGCCAAGGCCTTTCATGCCTGAACCAATCTGGTGTGCAGTGATTGAATTCTTCCAAATCAGGCAAACCACAGAGATGGTTGATATTGCCTGGAAAAAGTAGCCAGGAATAACATAATACACAAAGCTTGCTGCAAAGACCATGAAGAAGAATTGCAGCCTAGATAATCCTCCTTTAGGCCTTTTTTCTTTCTCATGGAATGCCCTGTGTTATTCAAGAATGGTTTTTGTCAATGGCAAAAATTATGAACAAGATTATTTTACAATAGGCAACAAATATATCGAATTAAATTTGTTAACTAGCATCAATATTTTTTTGCACATAATTCATATAAATGGCTGCAGAAAACTTGCAAAAAAAAAAAACCAAATATATGAAAGGAATTGCTAACATCCACACACCTTCATGTGGAGTATAGTATCTTCCAAATCTCATTTTGGATATAAAACTCACTCATCTCTTTCTTTCATTAACTTATACTTTTAGATCAATTTATAATTTTATTTTATCTTCATTAATTATCCAATTAATAATTTTTTTCCTCTCCTCATTAATATTTCCTCTCCATTATTTTACTCCACTTGATTAATATTAATATTTTCCATTTTCTCTTTTTCCACCCATCAATCTCATTCAATAATAATAATAGAGTAACTGTTTAAATGAGACATTCACTCTTGAATATTCAAGTAATATTATTGTATTAATTAAAAGAGAGAGAAAATTAGAATAATTAATGTAGACAAAATAAAATTACAAATTATACCCTTAATTATAAGTTAATTAAGAGCATTTATATGTGGAATTTATGTCCAAAATGAAATGCAGCTGATGCTAACCTCTACATGAAGGTACGGAGATTAGCAATGCCAGATGAACAAATAAGTAAATTAATATTAATAAAATACCTGAATAGAGACACCTGCACAAGATTTGATGGCCACCACATGTAGGGGGAGTCAACAAGAAATCTTCTGAAAATCCCTGCCCATCCATAACCAAGCATCTAAAAATCCAAAGGATACAATTCAGCATGCTAATAATAACCAAATCTGGGGGAAAAAATACTTATACATCCATCATCATTTCTTCTGGTTTAAAATCATTCTTACCTGGGTTGACAATGCTAACATAAACGCAGCAGCAGGGTGAATGCTCCTACGATAGAAAGCCTTCACAATTGTGATGATGCTAATGGCATAAACACCACTAGATCCAGCACTGGCAAAGATGGTGATAAGCGCATGTTCCTTCAAAGTGAAGGGACCAGGATTCAATGTGAAAGACCATTTGGTCAAAGGGATCCTTATTGCCTTTGCAGGGAGTGTTGCAGCCATGAATTTCCCAAGTGGAAGGGTAATAATCTGTGCTGACACAGATGAAATGTACAAAGGGTTGGTCCTGTAGCCAAAGAACTGGTTCACAAAGGCAAGGACAACACATGACACAATCCCAAGAAGCCATGTTCGGAATGTTAATGCTGGCTGAGAAGGGTCATCGGTTATTGGCACTGTTAGCCTCACTTGCTCAATAGGAGAATCATTTACCTCTGTGTCATCATCTGCAACAAAACAACAACATAACACAAACACAAACACAACACAATTACACAACCCTTTAGCATATATTATATAATAATATGATGTAAGACAAGAAAGAAAAAAAAAAACCACACAAATTAAATAACAATGAAATAAGTTGCTACCTTTTCATATAGCATTCAAATGAAGATATAATATAAACATATATAGAACAGTTTTTGCATGAATTCTTCAACAAACAAATGAGTTATATACATAGACTAATATTATACGAACTAAGATTAATTATATGAACACATATATGTTGTAGGATTAAGATCAGTAAAGGGCATTTGGTGGCTGTTAGTACCATTAATGCCAACTTTGGATTGGTGCTTCTCTTCATGTTCATCGACAACCCCAGCCATTGTGCCAGGACCACCAGCCTGTGTTATTTCTTTTCTTCCTCCTTCTATTCTTCAAATTGTTATTACACACAAGAAATTAAAGGCTTACTATATATATATATTGTGGACAACATTTTTATAATGATGGCACAGGAACCGTTGCTAGAATTTTGGAACATGAAAAGACTAGACTAGACCCTACTAATTTGCCAAGTTTTGTGGTCTCTATTCACTTTTGAGATGGAGTATATGCATCATTGCAATGTAGAACAAAATCTTGGCAAAATGGAAGGAGAGAGACAAGGAAGGCGATGTCTGAGCGTGAACCCTTTATATTTAGAAAAGAAATTGCTGTATGTGTAACTATGACGACTGTGGCTGACTAAGAGAAAAGATTTCTTTGCTGTAAAGAGGTAAATAACTAACTAAATATAGACTGGCCGTTGAAATTATGTTACAGATATTTCTGCCCAAAGATTACATTAATATCAATCAATAGAATATGCAATCAGTGACTCCCCTATGCGGAAATCTAGTCAGTGACTTCATTTGGATTGCGTAATTTTCATCAATTCTACAAAGTTTTCTTCTAATTCTTCTAAAATTTTGTAACTTCCCTATTATATATTGAAATTGTGTAAATTATTTGCACTATTCTTATTGCCACAGCTAATGACATAACACTACAAAAGTCGTCTTCTAAAATTTCGTAAGAGCAACTGTGCATAATTTATAAATGTTACTGAATAATAATGTCATTTAAGGGCTAATTATATAGAATGTTATGTTGCTCTCTGTATAGTAACTCTCAAAGTCTAAACTAAAACGCTCTCCCATTGAAAAGAAAAATTTGAATTTTTTTTAATGCTCTTACATTTTCAATTCATCCCCATATCTATCCTTAAAGTGTAGTGTTTTTTCTTTTGGTATGCAGTAATACTACCTGTTTGGTGTTAAAAATTTTCACTCGCTTATAAAATTTGACCTTCTTCACATTTTAATTCTGATAACTTTTGAAAGCTCTTCTGTAGAAAGCATTAGTGGGAGCTAGGATCTATGGTGTGCACTTGAGCATGCTGTATCTTGAA